>JAKZJJ010000049.1:0-289564 GCA_030015415.1 Cynopterus sphinx
TTGTGTTGTGTATGTACACTGGGACTTTATCACCTTAGTTAATTGGTATGTTTGAACGTGGTTTTGGGCCTCAGGGCTACAGAAATTTCCACAGTGTGTCCATGAGGGCTGGGGCAAAGAGAAAAGAATTTTCAAATAATTTTATTTTGATTTGTTTCAGTATTAGTTATATATCTAGATTGTTCATAAAAAAATTGCTGAATTTTCCCCTTCTTCCCTGAAAGCCCTCCCCACTTAGCCATCGTTAATGCTAACTGCATTCCCTGTGCCATGCTAAAGAGAGATTATTGTAAAGAGTTAGCCTGTTAGTTCTTTTAGGCTAAAAGCAGCCTTAATTTGAATAGGTTTGAATGTATTGAGATTGGGCAAGACTTTCTCAGTCTGTATTTCCCCATTATCCGGGGTAGATTCTGGACCCTATAGACACAACTTTCAGTGTGAGACCAGTTGTGCCAGGGCCAAGACAGTTTTCCTCCCTCTCTTCACTGAGTATACGCACTTTCTTGGAGTGTTAGTAGCACTTTACACCCTAGTCTGTTTTCCATTAATGTCTACAAGCACCTGAGTTTTGAGTCAGCACCTGTGCAACTTGTCATGTTTTTAGATATTACATTTCCAGCTAAAGGACGATAGAGGGAGGGAGAAGATGCTCCAGAATGAATAAAAACACTTGACTTTCACACAAGCCATTTATTGGACACTGGAAGCTTAAATGAACTTTTAAACCTTTAAACTAGGATCACTCTCTCTCGTGAGAAAAAAAATGTCTCTAATTCCAATATTTTAGAAACTGGAATACAAAAGAAGAAGACATAGAGATTCATCCTTAAGAGAATTTATTCAGATTAGAAGTGATGCAGACAGGATGCTGTTGGTGACAGAAGTGCAAAGAATGGCACCCACAGTATGGACATGGTTCAGAAAAAAAAAACATAGAAGGGAGATGAATTAAATCCTGTCGAATTGAGGAGAGGACAGGAGGTGGAAGGGGCTCAAGGTATCTTGTTGTCCAAAAGCGGGACTTGAAAGCTAAATCAGAGGAGCTCAGCAGTAAGGCAGGGTGGATGTGTGCACAGGGCAATGCTCAAAAGCCTAGCATTTACGTAGATGGGTGGGTAACTCTGGGTAATTTGAAGATCAAAGTGGGAAATCTAGGAAAAAAATTAATGCAGGGACTAAAAGAACAGGAAAAAGGAGAAGGCCAACATTTTGGCCTGAAACAGAGTGAAATGACAGCTGCTTCCCATTAAAGACTTCATGTGCATTGTTGGGTAGTCATCAGAATTACAGAGAAGGTCAGGAGTAGGATCGCAATCTTACAGGTAAGGCAAATGAAATTCAAAGAGTAAGAAAAAGAAAGGATAGCACCAGAAGAGCTTATGACCTCAGGGTAGAGGTTGGGCAAAAGCAAGAGACAGGTGAGGGAATGGGCTACTTAGGAACTGGGAGTCATGTCAACTTGAATTAAAAAAAGACAAGTTTCTTTTTGGTTGACTTCAAAAGCTCTGTTCCAAGTGTCAAAGAGTTTTCACGATTACTGAGTGGAAGCCATGCAGTGTCAGGTAAGCCTGTGGAACACTTTCATTATGTCTCTAAGGCCTCCATTCTCAACGTGAAGCTTCTGTGGCATAACATTAGGGTTTGATAGACTTGAATATCTATGTAGGAGGTTTCGATTTTCTGTACTTTTATAATATTTGAGGAAACACAAATTCTGGGTTTTTTGGAGGAGGAATGGGAGAAAAATTGATTGAAGTTGCCTTAGTGGGTGGATTTATGTTGGGGTTTGTGTTTTTCTTCAAACACTCAGTGTATAGTTTGGATGTTATAATTTAATAGGTAAACTTCGTTAAGCTTTTACTATATGTCACACATTGATCTAGGGGCTTTATGTGTACTATCTTCTATAATCTCAGTTTTGTGGTTAGGGTTATTCTCACATTACAGAGGAGAAAATTTCAGTAAGACAACAATTTGGTCACGGTTTAACAGTAACTGTCAGTTGTGATCAGATCCCACTGCGTCTCCAGTGCCCCAGAAATTGCAGAATTAGAAGTCCCAGGTCATTCTGCATTGATGGCTAGCTTATTTCCAAAATAGGTGGCAGGAATATTTTGTCAGCTTTTCAGGAAAGTGTGACATAGTTGATTTTCATAAATAAGAAGTTCTTTTTTTAAAAAAAAATTCTTTGTTTAGTTACAAATATGTTTTCAAATTCGAATTTCAAGATTAAAAAAATAGTCTAATAATTTGCAAATTATTTATCTTTACATTTTCTAGTCTGATATTCCAAGGCTGTTTCATCGAATTATTAAATTGGATTTAATGTACTCTACTCTTTTTTCTATCTAGTGTTCACTTGTATTGATTTTAAAAACAATCACTCTTCCTCCCCTATAATCTTGGTAGTTACTCATTATTTACTGTTCTTCTGGTAGTTGCCCTGGAGATTAAACATAATTCTCTGATTTATCACATTCAATGTAAATTGTTAATCTTACCTCATTGACAGTGTCCGTAGGACGCTAACTCCTTATCACTTAATCCTGACATACATGGTTCCACTGTTGGACATTTTAATTTTAAACTTCACAGGACACATATTCATCTAGCTTTAGCTGCATTTATCCTCTCTGCTGCTCTCAGGTTCTTTTTGTAGCATGGACCCCCTTTAACCTAAAAAACACATTTTAATATTTCCTGTAGTGCAGGTCTGTGGATGGCATATTTAATTTTGTCAGGATAACTTAAAAAAAAAACACATTTCTCCTGGGTATAGAAGTTTCAATTTGGCAGTCGTTTTCTTTCTCCTCCCTAGGGCTCTGCGCTTGCAGCAAAGGTGGCTGTTAGTCTTAGTAGCTCCTCTGAAGCGATCTCTTCCCCCACCCTTCCTCCCCTTTTAGATCTGCTTCTTTTTGAGATATTGCTCTCTGCTTTCCTTTTGAGCAACTTCACAACTAATATGCCTTGTTTCTCTGTATTTTTCATGCTTATGATTCATAACATTTCTTGAATTATAGCTTGAAGATTTTTGTCACTTTTGGAATATGATTAGTCGTTATCTTTTGAAATGTTACTTCCACCCATTCTTTCTTTCAAGTCCTCGTAATAGACTCCTTGCCATGTTTCTTATGCTTTTCATGCTATTTTCTGTATTTTCTATCTTTTTCTTTCTACTCGCTTCTGTTTGGTCTTACCTACTTAGCTACTTCCCTTTTTCTGATTCTTTCCTCAGCTCTTTCCATTCAGTTATGAAGTACATCCACTGAGTTATTGATTTAAGTTATTGCATTTTTCAGCACTAGCATTTTGTCTCTTTGAAAAAATGACTTCCAGTTTTCTGTTGGAAATATCAGTCTTACACTATTAAAATCTTTATCAGATAAGCCATTAAGTTAATCTCCTGTGATTCTGCTGGTAGCCTCTTCATTTCCTTGGTTTTCCAATGTGATCTTTCTCAGCATATACATGATTATCTCTGATTGAGTGCAAGATATTGCATAGGAAAAATTATGTTGATAAATGAGGCCTAGAATAGTATCTTCTACAGATGATTTGCTTCTGGCAGGTGATAGAACCCTAATCATTTCAGGTCTCTGTTTTCCAGTTGAGTTGATGTTTTGAATCTGGACTTTGGCATCTATGAAGGCTGGTCAATCTTTGGTTCATCCTTATCCTTAGGGTATATCTTTTCTGGGTCCCAACTCAAAAATTGAGTGGTTTTACAAGCTTTTTTTTTTTCATATTTAAAAGGGTTGCAAAGCCTTATCAACTTGTTAGTCATTTGAAGATTCCTACTGTCTTTCTCCCAGAATTGGCTGGTACCTTTAAAGAAAAAAAAAAAATGTCAGGCTCACCTCTATTTTTTCTCTCTAATGATTTGGCAATTCTTTAGTGACTTTAAATAGTTTCTTTAAGAAATTATTTTTTTAGCTCAGTTTTTTTTCAGTTGTTCTAAGTAGGGTTGTTCAAAATTACCTAATTCATCATTGCCAGAAACAAACCTATCTTTAGAAAGCCCCTTTTTCCCCAGGCCTTTCTCCCTTATAAGGGTATTATGAGAATCGAATTAATCTATGTAAAGTGCTGGATAGAACAATTCATATAGGAAGCACCATGTGAGTATTGGGTATTAGAATTTTCTTATGAAGACACATAGTCTTTTAGGTGGGTGGAAGGTAGACATTTACTAGAGCATCTAATAAATCACATTTTCATTGTGGAAAATGAAAACGCCTATTTTCATAATGTGAAAGGTAAAGCTGGACTTTCTCTGTTTGACTACGGGCACAAAAAATGGAGCCATCATTATCAGCCTCTGTGGCTAACAGGAGTGGAATGTGGGCAGGTGGGGACTTTCACCAGGCTCCATGCAGAGTGGTCTTTATCAGAAGATCGAATCAGGTAATTCTTAAAAAGTACCTAAGTTCTAGTAACAAGATGGCACATTCAGAACAGAAAACCCAGCTTCCTCTAGACCAGCTATCCTTCTCAGTGATGTGACCACAGTTATTTCCAGATTTTTCCAGGTGTTTACTGGAGGAGAAAATGCTGCTGGTTTAGGGCCACTGGTGAGTGCTGGTGTTTTCAGATCTCTGTGTAGGTGGTTGAATCACTGACTGCTCACCTACTGCTCCTTGGCCTCCTTCCCGACTAGCATGTGAATACCTGTGTGGTGAGGACACTTGACAGAACTTCTGTGTCTTCTTAGCTCAACGATGCTTTTCTAATCATCTCTGATCATTCATCTTGACAGATGCACATCATCTAATGGAATGCAAGTGGATTTTTGTGACTTGGCCTTGGCCTTCACATAACATACAAAGCAGTGCAAAGATAGAGGGTGAGGTTGTTGGGAAAGGGACCTTGTTTGGGGAGTTACAGTTGCAACTCTAATTTGATCACATAGTGTCCACCCTGTTTCTTGTTTTCTAAAGAGCTGTTCAAAGTCCCGTTGTTCATGTCCTTGATAGAAAAGACTCATGGATCTAAGGATGTCTCACCGGCATGAGATGTGGGGCCACTGCAAGGACAAGAGATTCTCCTGTGGCAACATTTACAGCTTTAAATGATTATGTGACAGGTAGTGTGACTTGAGCAGCTCACTCAGACGCCTCTGGTCACGTACTGTGCTGGTCCCTTTTACACCTCAGCTCTAATATGGTTGGGAAAACATATTAGGATTTTTGTACTTTTCTACATTGTTTTAACAATTGTACAGTGTGAATAGAATAAAAAAAATGCATGTCAAAAAGACAACAAAAGCACATGAATTGGTGGCTCCAGGGTAAAAATGTCAGCGTAGCCTTGAGAAATGGTAGTGCCATCACTTTCATGAAGGCAACAATGAAGAGGAACAATATTTTATGATGGATGTTTCCATGCAGGATGGCATAAGTATTGGAGATATAGAGACGATCAAGGGGCAGGGCACTTAGCTCTGTGTATACACCATAGTGAGAGTTATTAAGGGCCAGGAGTCATCACAAATCATCACAGTAGTCATGAGAAGCAGGAAATTTTGTACCTTTCCTGGTAGTTGAGGAAAGAGAGCCCAAATTTTCAACCTTCGTTATCTAGCTAGCTATCCACTTTACTATAAAAGGAACATCATTGCTCCCCACCTGATGTGGGGCCTGAAGAATCCACTTGGCCCCACCCTTCTACCTATTCAGGGGCTGTGCTCCTGCACAACTGTCCTTTCCCCAGTGTACTGTTTTCTTCTCCCTACTGCATTTTCCCCATGGATACAAAAACCCACTCAGCACCAACCCTTTCCTAAGTCCCCCTCTCCCTGTCACCAATTTCCATGTGGTCCATCCACATTACGCTAAAAACATGAAGACCCTTTGATTGATCTACTCAATGAATTATAAAGCAAAGTCAGCTGAGGAAGGGAGGGAGGGAAAAACGGTCACCCTAGATACTGGGAATCCGAACTTATCAGGAGATACAATTGAGCTGGCACTGAAAGCTTGTATTGGGATTTGGCCCTGTTGGAGATACATTTAGTGGCAGTTGTGTTCCTGTCATGTCACACTCAAGCAGATGCAAAAGCAGTGAATCTCAGGTTTTACGACCTGAGTAAGAGGGAGGAAATTTGTGAATATCAGCAAGGAAGTGATGAAAGTCTCTGGAATTTGTATTTGGGTTCAAATGATTTTTCTCTTTTTTTTAAATCAGATTTATTTGGGCTGACATTGGCTCATAACACATATGAATCTCAGGTGTACAACGTTAGAATATAACATCTGTATACTCTATTGTGTAGTCATCCTCAAAAGTCTCTTCCCGTCACCATACTTCGACCTCCTTTATCCTTTGCCCTCCCCTACCTCAGTGGTAGGGAGGAACTACCATTCCATTGTCTCTATGAGTTTGTTTCTCTTTTGTTTGTTCATTGGATCAAACAAGATCCATCCATGTTGTTGCAAATAGCAATCCATGATCTATCTATCCTGGTGCAAATGGCAATATTTCATCTTTTTGGTGTTAATGTGTGAGCTGAGTAGTAGTCTGTTGTACTGATCCCATAATCTGTTGAAGGACATTGAAGTTGTTTCTGTGACTTGGCTACTTTAAATTATGCTGCAGTGGACGTACAGGTGTATATATTTATAAATGTTTTCAAAATGTTGGTGTAAATACCCAGAAGAGGGATTGCTGGGTCACGTGGTAGTTCTTTTAATTTTTTTTTAATTAAAACTATCGGGGTGGCATTGGTTAACAAATCTATATAGGTTTCAAGTGTCCAATTCAATAATACATCATCCATATATTGCATTGTGTGTTCACCCAAAGTTAAGTTTCCTTCTGCCACCATATATTTCACCTCCTTCACCCCTATCTACCTCCCTCTTCCCTCTACCCTCAGGTAACCACTAATCTGCAGTTTCCATGACTCTGTTTGTCATGTTTGTTGCTTTGAGATTTATGTCCTGAATATAAGTGAAATCATATGCTTCTCAACTTTTTCAGTCTGTCTCCTTTTGCTTAGCAGGATAAATCACAAGATGCAATGATGTTGCCAGTTATAGTGTTCTGTCCTTTCTTATGGCTCAGTAATATTCCATGAGACATATAGCACTTCTTTTTTATTCAGTTATCTATCATAGGACATTTGGTTGTTTCTATGGCCTGGCTGTGTGAGTAATGCTGCTGTGAACATTGGGGTGCATGCATCTTTGTGGATAAATGTTTTCAAAGTTTTCTTGGATATAAAAAAAAAAACAACAAAAACAGTAGAGGGATTGTGGAGTCATGTGGTAATCCTATTAGTTTTTTGAGTAAACTCCATACTGTTTTCTTCATGGCACTTGTTATTACTTGTCCTGTTGATGTGATCCATTCTAACAGGGGTGAGATCGTTTGTCATTGTGGTTTTGATCTCCATTTCCCTAACAGCTAGAGAAGCTGAGCATCTTTTCGTATGCCTGTTGGCCATTTGCATATCTTCTTGGGAGAAGTGTCTATTCAGGTCCACTGTCCATTTTTCAATTGGATTGCTTGCTATTTTATTGTTGAGTTGTACATTGTACTAGTTCTTTGTATATTTTTGATATGAGGACTTTATTGGAGGTGTTGTTTGTAAATCTCTTCTTCCATTTGAATGGTTGCCTCTTATGTCTTGTCAAAGGTTTCCATTGCAGTGCAGAAGCTTTTCAGTTTGATATAGCCCCACTATTTATTTATTTATTTATTTATTTAGTTATTTAGTTATTTATTTATTTATTTATCTATCTATCTATTTATTTATTTACTTGTTTGTTTATTTGTTTCTGTGTTGTTTTTGCTTTTCCCTTGCCTTTGAGGTCAAATTCCTGAAACCTTCTTTAATCTCAAGTTCCGTGAGTTCATTTTCCATGTTTTTTTCTATGCAGTATATAGTTTCAGTTCTATATTCAGGTCTTTGATCCATTTTTAGTTAATTTTGGTATGTGTTGACAGCAATCTAGTTTCATTCTTTTTCATGTGGCTTCCCTGTTTTCCCAGCACCATTTATTAAAGAGACTTTTCTCCACTTTATATCTTTGACTCCTTTGTCAAAATTTATTATCCCATATATTTGCAGGTTTGCTTCTGGATTCTCAATTCTGTTGAATCGGTTTTGTGTCTATTATTCTGCCAATATCATGATGTTTTGATTGTCACTTTGTAGTATAATATGACGTCAGGCAGAGTGATGCCTCTAGCTTTGTTTTCTTTCTCAGGATTGCTTTGGCTATTTGGGTGTGCATGTGCCTGTGCATGTGCATATGCGTGTGTGTGGGTGTGTGTTTACATATACATTTGATAATATTTTTGTTCATTTTTTTAAAAAATGCCATTGGGATTTCTACGGAGATTGCATGAAATCTGCATACTGCTTTGGGTAATATGAGCATTTTAACTATTGATTCTTCCAATCTATTTGTGTTTTCTTCCATTTATTTGCAAATGCCTTATACTCTTCAGTGTATAGGTTCTTCACATGCTTTGTTAGGCTTATTTCTAGATATTTTCTTCTTTTTGTTGCAATTGCAGAATAATTTTTTTTTCATTTTCTGAAAATTCATTTTTAGTGTACAGGATTGCTATGAGTTTTTGTATATTGATTTTTTATCCCAAAACTTTATGGTATTTGCCTATTGTTTCTTACAGTTTATGTGTGGAGTCTTTGGTTTTTCTCTATAAAGAATCATGTGATTTGCAAGAAATAATAATTTGACTTCTTCATTCCCAAAATAGATGCTTTTTATTTCTTTTTCCCAATCGCTCTAGCTAGGACTTCCAAAACTATGTTGAATAGCAGTGATGATACTGGAAAGCTTTGTCTTTTTCCAGATCTTAGTGAGAAGTTTTTGAGTTTTTGACCATAAAGTATGATGTTGGCTGAGGGTTTGTCATACATGTTCTATATTATGTTGTGGTAGTTCTATGCCCATGTTATTTATTAAGTGTCTTAAACATAAATAGATGTAGTATCTTGTCAAATGCTTTTTTGCATCTATTGATATGATGATATCATTTTTATCCTGTATTGTATGTGGCGTGTCACATTAATCGATTTGCATCTATTAAATAATCTTTCTTATGCCCCTAGAATGAAGCCTACTTGATCATGATGTATAATGTTCTAAATTTATTGTTGTATTCAATTTGTTAGTATTTTGTCAGGATTTTTGCATCTGTCTTCATGATTAATATTTGACTATAGTTCTCTTTCTCTTTCTTTTTTTTTTTGTTATCTTTACCAGGTTTTGGTATCAGAGTAATGTTGTCCTCATAAAATGTGTTAGGAAGTATTGCCTCTTTAACTTTTTGGAAAAGTTGGAAGACAGGAAGTAAAACTACTTTGAATGTCTGACAGAATTCACTATAAACCCTCTGGTTCTGGACTTTAACTTTTTGAGAGGGTTTTGATGGTTGTTTTTATTTACATGCCATTGGGATATTTAGATTTTTCCAGTTTCATGATTCAGTCTAAGAAAGTTATATATGCCTAAGAACTTGGCCATTTCTTCTATGTTATTGATTTGATGACATCTAATCTTTCATAGTATTCTTGTATGATCTTTTGTATTTCGGTGGTGTATACCAAACCATTCATTTCTGATTTTATTTGTGTCTATTCTTTTTTCTTTTTGACCTTTAAGACTCCTGGATTTCTGCTTCTGGAATACAAATGCCCTCTATTTCCTGGGGAGAGCTGTATGTCTCCTCTGTGACCAGGTCGTCTGAGTCCAGGACTCCACACTGTGAAAAAATGTGAAGGGCAATGGGGAGCCAGGCCTTGGAATGCCCAAAAAATCCTGGTGCTTCCATCACAGTCAGATGCAGTGCTGCATGGCTTCCTTCTGGATCAGATCAAGTGTGCGGGGCTCACGTGGAATCGGAGGCCGGCAACGCATGTGTGTGTGTGTCCATCTGTCTGTTTGTCCATCACCCTTCAGTGATGCTGGCCTCCAGGCTTTGGTTGCCTAGCTTCTGTGCATCTGGGCTTGTTGCCAGGCCCCCTGCAGTGTGTGTGCCTCTGACCTGCTGCTGAAGTTTACCCTGTGGCTCACTGCTAGCTCTGACTGTGAGTAAGAAAGCCAGACACTGACTCATTTCTCTGCCTGGCAATGACAGATGCTGACACATAGCTGTTACTCCTAAGCATTCTTTCTTTGCCCATTTCACTGCCCTCTGCTGTGTGGAACACCCTGATCACTCAGTCAGGGCTGTGCGAAGCTTCAATGAGATAACAGATGGCAGGGCTTTTGGGCTGTGTTTTGCAGTGCTTGTCCCCCTTCCTCTCTACTCTTCCCTTTCCCTTCCTCTGCCTTCAGGTTCTCTGAGTGCTAATATCAGATGTGCCTGTGTGCAGGTTGGGTATTATCTGCTGAACTGTAGCTCTTCCCTTTGTCAAAACTTCAAGGGGAGAGATGGGGTGGTCCCTCATACTGACTTGCTGCTCATGACACTCTTAGTTTTTTGAGAAACATCCACACTATTATCCATAGTGGCTGCACCAAATGTGTGATCCCACGAGTAGTGTGTGAGGATCCCTTTCCTCCACGTCCTTGCCAGAATTTGCTACCTCTTCCCTTATTGGTAATAGTCATTTGAACAAGTGAAGTGGTATCTCATTGTGGTTTTGGTTGTATTTCCCTTATAACTGGCGAAGTTGAGCATCATTAAAAATTTTTATTTTTTAATCACAGTTAACTTACAATATTATATTAGTTTTAGGTGTACAGGATAGTGATTAGACACCTACATAACTTATGAAATAACCACCCTGATTAAGCTCTTACCCATCTGACACTATACATAGTTACTGCATTATTATCAACTGTATTCCCTATGCTGTACTTTACATGCCCATGAATTTGTATAACTGGCAATTTATACATCTTAATGACTTCCTCCTTTTTACCCACTTCACAAATCCAATCCCATCTGGCAACCATGGATGCATAGAAGAGTTTCTTTTTTGTATCTATGTGTTTGTGCTTGTTTTCTTTGCTTATGTTGTTTTTTAGATTTCACATATGGTCTTCGTCGTTCTCTGCCTAGTTATTTCACTCAGCATAATACCTTTCATGTCCACCATGGAAAATTTTTGTCACAAATGGAAAATTTTCTTCTTTTCTATCTTGAAGTAATATTCTCTTGTATATACGTATCACATCTTCTTCATCCAGTTATCTATTGGTAGGCACTTAGGTTGCTTCTGTATTTCACTATTGTAAACAATGCTGCAGTGAAAATAGAGGTGCATCGTCTTTTCAAATTAGTGTTTTGAAAATCCTTGGGCAAATACCCTGAAGTAAAATTGCTAGATCATATGCTATTGAATTGATTGTCTTTACTCCATTATAGAATCTTGCCTCCTTTGTCATATTAAGTAAGTATATAGGCATGGGTTTATTTCTTGGCTCTCTATTCTGTTCCATTGAACAATGTGTCTGTTTTTATGCCAGTACCATGCAATTTTTTTTAGAGGCAATGATTATTGCAACCAGAGGCTTTTATCATCAGTACATGGTTGGTTCAGACTGCAATACCTTACAAAAAATCAGCAGGTGATGTCTTTTTAAATGAACACCTCTGATTCATATGGGGCTATTTTGAAGAGCCTATTTCAGATTAATCTGAATCTGAATCAGGGAACCAAAAACATGGCTGTCAAAGGGAAATAATTTGTTCACTAAATTGCTACAAAAGAATCTTGAAGATTTTCTAAAAAGTTGAAGTCAGGCTTCAGATCAAGACATTTCCATAGCAGGAAGAAGTCGAGGCCTCACAAATGGGCCTTGGAACTCTGGATGAGAAGGATCCATGTTTAATTGAGGCTCTGGAAACACCTCCTTCCACACTTTATGCAAGAGGATGTGCCTAGAAAGCCCTGTATTCCTAAATGTTCTGGGGCAACACACTGTTTTTTAATAAAAACCACCTTAATTATATGCATATACATACATACATACATATATATATATATATGTGTGTGTGTGTGTGTGTTTGTGTGTGTGTGTGTGTGTGTGTGTGTGTGTGTGTGTGTGTGTGTGTGTGTAGGAGCTCAGGTATAACTCGCTCATTTTGTGTGTATTGTGAGCACAAAGTGCAGACTTCCAAAAAACTTGTCACTTGTGGCAAATGCACAGAATTCCAAAGAGCTCGGGGCTCTGTAGGAATCCCAGTCATCTATGGCTGCATGGTTCAGTAAATTTGAAAAGCCCTCACTGTCGCCAACAGTTCAGTGGGTTATGCACTGTGTCTCAAGACTCTATATCCTTATGCAGAATTCACTGCCACCCAAAGACTGCATGAGCGTGAATCTTTCGGCTCGCCCTTGCTTCATTTCTCACAGCCCTCCATCTTTGTTGGGGCAGATGCCCAAATGGTTTTTTTCAGCTGTGGGAAGGAGGTCAGTTTTGGGAGTCATCAGAGAATGATGGTTCTGAATTCTGACTCTCTCACACTTTTGAGCTGGATGTTCACATCTCTGAAACTTTTTTTTTTTTTAATGAGTATAAAGAGACGACCTCGATCAACCTGCTGAGGCAGTTGTTGAGGGAGCCCAAGATGTTGGCTGTAGTCTAGATATCTGATTTCCAATTTACAAAGCAGGAAGAAGTATAGGCCTCAAGAATGGTAACAGGGACCCCAGGGTGAGAATGGTCCAAGTTGAATTGTTGTTCTGGAAACAGCTTCGTCTATATTCACGCGAGGAGGATGTGCCTTGAACAGCCTTCTTCCCAGTTGTTCTGGGAGAAAAAAAAACTGTATTTGAAAAAAAAATTTATATATATATATATATAAAATCTCAGGTAACACATTTTATTTCCCTGTATTCTGAGCAAAGAGTGCATCCTTCTTGAGAAATTTCTTTCTTGCAGCAATTCCCAGGCTTCTGAGCGCCTTGGGGCTCAGTGGGGAGTTTTCAGTCATCTGTGGCTACTTGGGTATAGATTTTGAGAACTACTCACTGTCACATTGAGCTCTTGGGGGTACTCACTCTGTATCATTACTTTCCATAACCTCATTCTGAAGTCACAGCCACCCATAGACCTTGTACTCATGGATGCTTTGCCCACCCTTCCTACGTGCCATCCACCCCTCTTCCATTTTGAAGAAGAAGCCCAAATGGCATGCCCCTGCTTTTGGAAAGGGTTCAGTTTAGGCAGATGTCAGACTACTGTGGTTCTGAATTCCGATTCTGTCACTTTTTTTTACTAGGTGGTCCCTCTCTGGGTGTTAGTTTGCTTTTTTTGAATGAGTGTAAAGGACCACCATGACCAACTGAGGCAGAAAGGTGAGGGAGTCGAAGATGTTAGCACCAATGCAGACGTCTGATTTCAAATTGAAAAAGCAGGTCCCAGAAGATGCCTTATGAATGGGTCTGTGGACCTCTGTATGAGAAGTGTCCATGTTGAATTGTGGCTCTGGAAACACCTATGTCCACACTCCCGGGAGGTGGATATGCCTGGAAAGACCCGTGATCCCTCCGTTTCTGGAAGCAACACAGTGTTTTCTATTTCACAGTCTATCATGTATTGACATGCATCTACATTCATATATATGCATATGGTATATAAGTCGCATTTCTGGAATAACATACTCTATTCCTGTGATTGAGAGCTGATAATCATACTGAAAGGTGTGAGATGATATCTCCTTGTGGTTGAATTTGTATCTCTCACTTTGGCCACCTTGCTCGTCTTTTCCTAGGTCTGTTGCCCTGTTTATGTCCTATTTGCAGAAATGTTTGTTCAGGTCCTCTGGCCCTTTCAACATAATTCTTTGGCTGATGTTAAATGATATGTGTTCTTTTGGTAGTGTGAATCCTAAATGCTTCAGAGCAGTGAGATTTGTGGCTATCCTCACTCCATTGTAGGCTTGGAGTACGTATGTAGATACTTTGTCATGTAGTGCTGTTCATGTAGATGCAGCCCCGTTTTTTTTTTTTTCTTTTATTTCTTCGGATGCCGTAACTTGTCGAGTCGGATCCACTGAGACTTTGCTCAGATGAATGCCATAGAGTCCACAGTCTGTGTTTTCTTTTAGGAGTTCTATGGTCTGTCATCCACTTTCCACTTTTTGTATTTCCTGTCAAATGTCAGTTCAATTTTTTTTTCCACGGGAGTGTCTTCTTTTCACCGCATCTTTCCTCAAATAGGCTTTCTTTACCATCTCCTTCCATTACACGTGTATATTCTTTTGTCCTTTGTCTGACTGGTGAACCATGGAGTTGTGGGGTTTCTTGTAGTGTTTTTTTTTTTTTTTGTCATTGAGATAACCTGGGCTATTTGGGCAGTTTTATTCCATCGAGACATCTTTGTCTCGATGGAATAAAACTTCTTGATTATCTTGTTTATCTGTTTCTTTGCCATTACCGTGCTATTTTGTGATGGCTGTTTTGTCATGCATTTGGAATTCAGGAGTGTGATGCCTTTTTTATTTCTTTCATGCTTTCTGGAGTTTTCTGTGGTGTATCAGGCCCTTTGGTGTTTCCTTCTAAACTGTTGGACTCTGTTTCATTTCTGAGAAGAAGGCTCTCGCTATTTGGGGGAAAGTGCCCTGATCCTCGATATGGCTCAGGGTGGTGAGGAAGTTTCAGGAACATGAGTCCTTCCTGGTGCTTAGAAACTAGAGAAGACTCTTGCTTGGCCGTGAGGCTTCTGAA
The DNA here is from genome assembly GCA_030015415.1 of Cynopterus sphinx. Classification (NCBI taxonomy): domain Eukaryota; kingdom Metazoa; phylum Chordata; class Mammalia; order Chiroptera; family Pteropodidae; genus Cynopterus; species Cynopterus sphinx. Next base: position 14,654 of record JAKZJJ010000049.1, read on the forward strand.
GCTGATTGTGACATCCTCTGTGGCGTAATGCCTGTCATTTCTGAGCCTCGTTTTATGTGTGTTGATTAAAAATTTTATTTTGCTGCTTGGTGGTGACATGTTCTCCTACTATCAAGTTTGTCTATCTGGTCTCATCTGTCATTGAACACTGTTGTTTTCCAGTTGCTTTTCTGTCTGGATGGTCAGTCTACTGAGGTCAACGGGGTGTTGGAGTCCTTCAATGAGAGTGTCTTATGGTCACTCCCTTTCTGTAGGTTGGTCAGGAGGTGCTTTCCCTCAGTTCTCCACTGTTGGGTGTTTCGACTTTTACATGCCTGCTATCTCGTTGGAGTGATCACTTTATTGTGATGAAATGTCTCTATTTACTCCTTTGCTCTTGTCATTGACTGCCATTATTTTATTTTCTATTTTGTCGGAGGCAAATATTGCTTTTCCTTCTGTTTTGTTTCTACTCTCATGAAACATCTTTTCCCATCTTCTATCTCCCAGACTCTACACATCCGGCAATGAATCATGCGTCTCTGGTCGGCAGCATGTCCTGTTTTCTGTTGCCAAGAGTTATAATGTCCCTGTTGTCTTTTCCCTTTGCAGTATGATGATCTTTAACAACAACATTGGACCTCTCATGTTCTTTGGTATTAGCTGTCGAGGTACAACGTAGGAGTCTGAAACTGATACAATCTGTGCAATAAAGCCCACGATTGGTCTGTTACTCAGCTTACACTAGGCATAGTCTTCACAGTAGCATTTCCTGTACTGTTGATGGCAGATTTTACATCTTTGTAATTGCTGCGGCATTACTGATTTGTACGTTCAATTCCTTCACCCCTTTCACTGGAGCCCCCACACGCCGCAAAACCATCTATTCCATCAACCATCAGTTGGTTGTCCATTGTCAGTGAGTCTGTATCTCTTTTGTTCTTTGAGTTAGTTTTAGATACAGGCACAATGAGGAAACTTGCATGGATTATGTGTATTGCTCAGTTCGCCTTATTTCATTGAGCATATTCCTCTCTCAAGATTTTCTCACCATGTCGCAAATGGGGATATTTTGTTCTTCCTGGCCGGAGAGTATCCCAAGGTACATATGATCCACTTCTTCTTCACGCATTCGTTTTCCTATTTCTGCTGAGGTTTCTTTGATGTCTTAGCCATTATAGAGACTGCTGTGGGGAACCTCAGGGTGCATCTCTGTGTTTGCATTAGTGTTTTGTGGTTTTTTGGATCAGTGCCTAGAGTTAGAATTTCTAGGTCATCACGGAGATCTCTTTCCAAGCATTCACAGAATCTCTGATCTCTTTTGCATGTGGTGGCAGCAATTTCCATAGCCAGCACTATGCGTGAGTGTTCCCTTTCTCACCATTCTAGCCGATGCTGTTGTTTGTCATTTGAGAGCTTATAGCTGTTCTGACAACTGTGAGATGATATGTGGGCCTCTTATTTCAAAACTTTGCCCCACCTGACTTCAATACTCTGTTTCCCTTTCCATCTGAATTTTTCCTGGAAAAGTTTGGTAAATTTATGAATAACTATAAATATATAATGAGTATAAGCATCAACCATTTAATAACATATAGTATGAATTGTCATTCTTTACTTGGATTTCATATATTCCAACAAGTGTTGGGCATTATAACATCAGGACAGTTTCAAATGCTTTTATGTGGTTTCTTCAATCTAACTCTCCTGTTAGGTTCTAAGGTTGGTGCTGTTATTGGATCCATATTCCAGGTGAGGTATCTTAGGCACAGAGAGAGGAAGTCTCTTTCCTAAGGTGCCACTGCTGGTAAGAGGTGAAGCCTGGGTGCAAATTCTGGCTTTCTTGCTGCTAAACCTGAACTCTGCCCCTCTGTGTCACTGTCTCATCCCTTCTCCAGTTACTCTGGTCATGGACCCTCCAGGTGGCCTGCAGGTCGACCATGTCTTCTGAGGTGTGGAGTATGCTGTGTGGGTGTGGTTGTGTGGGCAGGTGATAGGTCTAGAGGTGAAGAACTGCATGACAGCTGAGCAGTGGTGGGGTCTGTTCGATGCCAGCTGTGAGTTTGCCTACATTTGTGGACTCTCCTTTTCTCCCCGGGATCAGCGTCATCTAGAATATGAAGCCACCACATCCTGCCCACTACCTCTTCTATTTGAAGAGAAACTCTAAGGTGGGGAGGGGTGTAGGAATCATTACTCTGACCAGAGGAATTGGATTCAGAGAATGTTAGAAGGCTCTGGCATCTTGCACTTGGGTGAGACAGATGGTCAGGACTCAGAAAAGACTTTTCTCCACACCCAGTAATCGAAGATTTGACTCACAAGATGAGGAACTTCAAACAGTTCAACATCTTCTGTCACATGCTGGAGTCGTCCCTCACCCAGGTAGGGACTGCGCCCCAGATTTCTTGGGGGTAGCTGATCATCCAATGTCTACAAGACCCTTTGCCTTCTCTTTCTTTTAGGGGTGGGGCTCTCTTTTTTTTCTTTCCCAAATGAGAATGGCTTTTTCTGATCCTGAAAGTAATTCTCACGTAGTAAAGTCAAGTCACAGAGAAAGAAATGTAAAGAAATGAAGTCACTCCACACCTAATACTCATTCCTGGCCATGCTTTGGAAGAAATCATTCCGGTCATTTCTCCATTCTCTGTTCACGTGGGAAGGTGCGTGGGCACATTTGCAGACCTAGAATTATGTGTAGTTGCTGTATTCTCTAAGGTATACTTCAAACTGTTTCTAAAAGATTCAGTAATATTTCATAAAAATTTAGTTATCTCAGTGAATAGAGCCAATCACTTATTGCATTTGCTTAGCACCTTCAGTGTGTCAGGCACTATTGTCACGACTGGGGATATGGCAGTGAATGAAAAAGACAAATTCTCTGTCTTCACGTAGGTGACATTCTTGTGGGGGAGAAAACAATTTAAAAAGTATATAATGTCAAGTAGTTAAAGGGTTGATAGGAAAAGAAAACCCGATTGGAACTTAGAGTGACAAAGTTGTTATTTAGATGTCATTAGTGCATTGTTTCCTTTAATACAGAGAAAACATGCTTTTGTGTCTTTGTGGCAGTAGTAATATGTGACTTAGAAACTGAGTCCCTACGCACCTTTTTCTGTGTTCCACCAACTCTTAGGTTTGAGAATCTATAGGCCAAATAGCATAATGGCCAAGAGCATGCACTCTGAATATAGACTCATCACTGCTATGAGCCAGGAGCCAGGGCCAGTGACTTCCCTCTGTGCCAGAGTAAACCTGTCTGTCATGTGTGGATGATAGCAGTCTGCATTATTTTTTTCAGCATTGTGAAGATTAAATGAGTTATGTTTTAAAAGCTTAGAATAATGCCTACCTCATAATACTTGATATACAGGTATTGTCTATTATTATTGTTGTTGTCGTCAACATTTTGAATTTGTCATCCTCATTAACATTTGCTTTGTATTGCATTGTACCCATGCCTCTTTACTTCACTAACCCAGTGGTTCTCAAAATTTTTTTTTTATGCCTACAGCACCCGGTCTTCATAGATCATGTCCCATCCAAGTACTAACCAGACCCAACCCCCTTAGCTTCTGTGACAGGATTAGGCACATTCAGGGTAGCATGTCAGATGAGATCGGGCATGTTCAGGGTGATATGGCTGTAGACTCACACTTTTGATCTCAAAATCACTTTCTACTCTGAAAAATTATTGAGGACACCAAAGAGCTTTATTTATGTAGAATTTATCTATCAATCAATATTTGTATGTCATATTAGAAATTCAGAGAAATTTAAAAATATCTTTCATTTCATTTAAAATAACAGTAATAAATCTGTTCCATATTAATCTCAATAACATTTTTCTGAAAAATATATTCTCTAAAACAAATTAGGAAAATACGTAGCATCTTTTTACATTTTCTCAAATCTCTTCAATGTCTTGCTTCATGGAAAACTGCTGGATTCTCACAATTTCTTCTTTTGGTCTGTTGTATGTTTTGTTTGATATATATGCAGAAAAATTTGCCTCACGAAGTTCTGTAGTAGAAAAGGAAGTCCTTTCTTAACTTGTTTAGATAATCATACACATCCTTCTTTGCTAACGCATGAAAACTGTGACAGGTTGTCGTTTTTTATGGGTTGGTTGTGAGGTAGAATCTGAAACCACATCAAGGAACATCGTGTACTGTTACGCTAAGACCTACTGCTGCATCTTGCATGTCATCTGCATCTTGTACCCATTTTCTAGCATCACATAAGAGCTGCATTGACCTTCCAAATACCGACGTATTTCATTTCACAGCACCAGAAAGTTGCATTTGTTAACATTTTCACAGACCTCACCAAGAATGACTTTTAACACTGAGAGGCTGTCAGGCACACGGAGGAGGTGGTTTTCCAAAATCGCAATGTTCGCTCTGACCTGTGATTTTTATCATTGCCAACAAATATCGTTAGCTGTTTTTCTTGATGTGGCAGGGTCACGGTTCATTTTTTAGAAAATGCCTTCTATATACACAAGTCTGCATAACCCTAGTATTTTTTTGGCAGTGATATTTTCCAGTAAAAGTAGCGTTCCATGGAAAACTGGCAAGCTTAGCTTCAAACTCAATGGCATATGTGCTTTTCTGAGAAGACAGCCGGGCTTTGGTGAGCAGCAGGACACGCGCTTCCCGTTTTGTCACAGAGCAGTACAAAGCTGTGTGTGCAAAAGTTGAGGTTCTGTCAAATTAACAATTTTACAGTGTCGTCAAGTCTATTCCCAGGTTTCACTTTCTGTATTTCATCTGTCTGTCTATCATGTATTTATTTACTTGTTTGTTTCTCCCTCCTGGCTCCCCACTGAGACTGCATGGCAGTGGAGAATATGGTGACCGCCAGCACATTCAATGCCACCAGCTCAATTTATGCTCACTGGCACCAGCATATTGATCGAAAACTTTTGGACCAACAGTGCCAATGTCAATGAAGCAAAAAGGGCACATGCCATCTTATTGTTATTGTACAAATTGTTTTGACTTCTTGGACATTTTGAAAGGGTCACAGGGACACCAAGGGGTCTGCAGACAACACTTGGAGAGCTATACTTCTAAGCCGTCCCCAGTGGTGGAGGATTTCAGTTCTTTTCAGTTTCTCCCTGAAAATGGCCTCATGCCAGCAACTTGGAGAGGGCCATCTTGCTCATCAGCCTCAGTTGGGACAGGCCAGGTAGCCAAGCGAACTGGTCTGGGTGTTGCCTGGACTCGTTGGGGTGCGGCCTGGGATCTTGGATGTGTGGCCTGGGCGTGTGGGTTGTGTGCTCTGGGTCTTGTCACAGCTCCTTCCATCCTCTCTCCACAGAGCAGAAGTCCGTCACCCTTGACCTACTGACCTACACAGATTTGGAGTCCCTGCGGAACTGCAAGAAAGGGGGCGCCGCCCAAGCCCCATGGCCTCGAGATTCACCCAGCTCAACTGCAAGCCCTACCTGATCCTCATGTACTCTGTGCACTTTGACAGCTGCGACGAGGGGCTGACTCTAGACTGCTGCTGGTGGGCAGGTAGGAGAGGATGTGGTTAGACTATAGGAACCCCAGGTACCCGGGGCAAGGTGGGAACTTTGCTTCAGCCTTGCAGTTGGAATCTTCAGTGTTGAGGTTTGTATTATTTAATACTGTGTTTGGTGACAAGTGGCACAATAGTCATTACTAGTGCCTTACAGAAACCACAGTATATCACTTAAGAAGGTGTCTATGGAGGTGATGGAAACTCAATAATTGCATTAAGAAAGTGGTCTCCTGTTTTCCCTTTTTTCTTTTATTTCATCATCTTTAATGTGTTGGATTTTCACTTCATCCTTATCTCTTTCTGATCTAAATTACCTGCTGGTTCTCTAGGAACTGCATCTGCATCAATGCAAGAGGGAGGGAAAGAGAGATGTGCTTGTGTATTGTACCTACTGCTTTTATCCGGAAAACCAAAGTGTTTTCAGAAGCCTCCCAATAGATTCTCTATCCTATTCAGCCAGAAATGGTCACTTCCATAATATTTGGCCAGAAGGAGTTACATGCAAGGAATGCTGAGCAAATGACTATCTGACTATCTGGGCTTTAGAAGGAGACAGCAAGGGAGAAAGGCATTGGGATCGGTGATTGGTTAGCCGAGGATCATGTCTGCTCCCATTGTTAATAGATCCCTGATTTTCTAGGGGGAAGGGTTAATGTTACCAAGTGCTATTCTTTGAACAGCACCGGTGCAGCACTTACTCAATATGCCGTACCTTTTGGCCCCAAGGTGGGACCATTTTCAGGCCTTCTAGAATCTCCTACCTCGAAGTCTCACGATTGGGTGTTGCTGCAAGTACATGATGCAGTGATTCCAATATCGCTCTATAAGAGAGTCATAGGGGTGATGATTGTTGCAAGGGGTGAGGGCGTGGGGACAGAGAGGGGCAGGAAGGCGAGTTTAGGACCTGAGCCCCAAGGAAGGTGATGTGTCTGGAATGGTGTGTTTTATGCTCTCAGGCTCTCGATGTTGGGTAGTGCCCTTGGGGGACCCTTGGCCTCTGAGGTGCCATGGTTCTGATCCTCAGGATTCACTACCCACAGTGCCTTGCGTCCCAGGGCAGCTGGACCCCGTGGGCCTCAGGGCATCATTCCCTCTTTGAAGAAGGACCTGCTCTGTCCTTGGAGTCTGGACCACCGGGACCCTGGGGACACCCAGGGCTCTGAGATCTGCCACTTGAAGGAGCAGTGAGTCTGGGAAGGGGGGCAGTTGGGGCTGGGGGAATATCCCATCCTACATTTCAGGCCTGATGATTCTGAGCACTGTCAGGAGGATGGCTGGCCCTCTTCCCCATGTATTTATTCTGAGCCTCTATCCTGTGCTCACCTCATGCTGGGTGCTTCTGGGAACAGAATGGTCAACAAGATGATCCTGGCCCTGCCCTCCTGGGACTCCCAGTCCAGTGCAGGTGATGGATTGGTCTTCTGACAGTGAGGACTCAGAGTGGGCGGTGTGAGGGGTCCCAGAAGGGACCTGACCCTGCCTGGGAAGAGGGGTGTTCAGGCCGATGATGTGGCACGTGCAAAGAAAGGGAGGGCTGGGCACTATGCTCAGTTCATCCTCTGTGCTGACCTCTCCCGTGCGCCTCCTAGATATGGCCCTGAGGAAACAGCTAGCTGGTGTCACACAAGCACCTGCAAGTGTCATTGCAGAGGGAGATAGGGTTCGTCGGAAATAGCCTGGGTTGCAGGATGTCGAGACTGCTGCCCAATGAGATTAGGGGTGAATCATACATTGGGGCGAGGATGGGTTCTGGACATAGGGAGCAGCACATATGAGGCCTTGTGTGAGTGTGGGGTGTGGTGACCGTGAGGGACCAGGAGAGGGAAGCCATGAGCAAAGATTCTCCCATGCTGAGTGCCTGCAGTGTGGGTTCTCAGTCTCCACCTGGAGAGATCCCACTCATTGGGGATGGTTAAGAATATTTTTATTATTAGCAGCAGTAATTAATAATAATAATAATAATAATAATAATAATAATAATAATTAATAATAAAATACTACTACTACTAATAATAAATAAACCAGTAGCCAATATTTGTGAGTTTTGAGCTATGTGCCAGGGTCTCTGCTCAGGGCTTTATGATCTTAGTTGATTCGATCCTCACTGAGCTGGCATTGCCACATCCCCATTTGATAGAGGATGAAACAGAGGCACAGGGAGGTTAGAGGACTTGCTCGAGGTCAGTCACGCTGTAAACCTTGAACCCAGGCAGATGGTGCCAGGCTCCTCCTGGTTCCCTTAGACGCTTTGCACAGTGCGCCACTGACAGCCCAGGACGGACCACTCGGTGCTGACAGTGGGGGACCTGTCCTCATCCCTGAAATGACTGGGAGCCCTTGGGGCTGGGGAAGCCTGTGGGTCTCACTGGAAGAGCTCAGCAGAGTGCTGGGAGCAAGGTCAGCTTCTCTTTCAGCTCAGCCTCAGGTCTGTGATCCGGTCTGGTAGGTGTGTGCGTGTGTGTGCACATGTGTTTCTCAGGCTGGTCACACAAATGTGCCCCCTACTCTGAGATTCCCACAGCCGGATCCTAGCTGCTTATCCTCTTCTCAGTCTGGAGTCTGTGAGTTGAGGAACACTCCAGGATTCATTCATTCATCCAACTTTTAATGAGTTCCTTCTGTGTGCCAAGCATGCTGCCCAGCACCAGTTAATATTTTCAAGGCCATTTCTCATTGCCAGACATGGTCTAAGCTTTTGTCCTAGAGTCCCACCACCTCCGATCAGGTCTTATTGTCACATCACTCCACAGAGATGAGAATTGAAACGCTCAGGGTCTCCCAACTCATCATCAGTGGGACAGTGCTGGATGCAGGCACCTGCAAAGTTCCTGCCCAAGGGCCACACAGCTGGGCGTATTGATCCAGAGAGAACACAGATCATCTATCTCCCTGATGACCGCCAGCTTGGCCGCTGGGAGGGGATACACATACAGCAGGAGAGCAGAGAGCAGAGGGGACAAAACCGGGACTGGCCGTGGGCAGGCGGGCTTCGGTGTGAGGTGATGTTTGAAGGATGAGCAGTCACTGGCAAATTCAAGGCAGAATGACCTGCCCTTGCAGGAAGTGGGAATGAAGCTACAAGGAGCCAAATGGGAAGCTCTTTGGAGAGCTTAGGGAACCACAGATATATACATATAATGTTTTATTAGGAAAATTTCCAAGCACAGAAGTAGACGTTAGTGTAATGTGCTTGTGATTCAAATGTCCTCTGTGTTTTACCCATCATGTTCCATCTCCACTCGCCACTCTCTCCTGAGAAACAAATCTCAGACATCATTTCTTCTCCATATATACTCCAGAATCTATCTTTAACATACAGGGACATTTACGATAAAAACAGAAGCTCCATTACCACATATGACAGGATTGCCAAAACTCTCTCGTGTGTGTACATGTTGACACTTCTCCGATTATCTCCCAGATGTCTTCTGTGAATTAACAAACATCTCAATTCAGCCACTCTGTGCAATTTGTCGATGTGTCTGTTAAATCTCTTTTAATGGATTCAGTACCCCCTTTTTCCTGCTGCTCAGTAGTGGAAGAAGCCAGGTCCTTTGTCCAGTAGAGTTTCCCACGGTCCAGTGTTTGTAAATTTGATCTTCACAGTTAATGTGTTCCTCTATTTTCTATATTTCTGAAGAAGTCGTTATTAAACCCGGTTCAGGTTTTTGAGAAGACACTTTGCTTCTGTCAGGAGTTGCCGCGGTTGATGACTTTGCATAGTGAGAGATGGATCCCACTCTTAGAAAGTTTTGTCCTGGCCAGCACCTTTCGGTGGTATTCGTTTACATTTCTCTCATCCCTGGTGAGGCTGAGCACTTTTTCTTATGTTTGGTTGCCAGTTGGGTTTCTGTTTTTGTGAGTTGCCTGTTCACCTGTCATTTTGTTTTCCTTCTGCTCACCCATTTCTTATCGATATCTAGGAGTTCTTTACAGAGTCTGGAGATAAACACCTTTTGAATTTTATGTGGTTCAGAAACTCTCATCGTTACCTTCCCTGGGTCTTTTCACTCTCTTAATGTAAGTGTCTTAATCAACAGAGGTTCTTCATTTTTATGTAGACTCATTGGGACATTTTTCTTTGGAGCTAGTAATTTTAATGTCCTGTCTCAGTTTCCTTTTGCCCCAGTGTCAGAAAGACATTCTCCTACATCACCATCTATAAGTCTGACACCTATAGTTCACTGGGGATTGACTTTTCATGAGGCAGAGGTGCTTTCATTGACTAGGCAATCATCCATCCCAGTCTCGTTTATCGAAAAGAGTGTCCTTATCCTACTGCTCAGCCATTGTTGCCTTTATCACAAATCGTGTTTCTTCATAGGTGAGGTTGTGTGCTCTATAGTCCAAGGGCGTATTTTTCTCACCTGGTGCCAGCACCATCCTCTTCTCATGACAGAAGCTTTACGATTAGTCCGATGTTAGGTGGAGCCAGTCCTCTCACTGTTGTTTTTCTTTTCAAGATTTTTTGGTTGTGTTTGGCCAATTGCATTTCCACATAAATTGTAGAATTAATAGCTTTTTCAGTACAAGCACATACAACTTGTTGGTATCATGTTGAATCTATAGAACAATTTAGGGAGAGCTGAAATCTTTATCCATACTGTAGTGAGTGTTGCAGTCTGTAGAGAGAGTTAGTCTATTTGGGTCTTATTTAATGTCTCAGTAATATCATTCCATTAATCATTGTTATTAGATTATTTTCATCCTGTTGTTAATGGATTCTTTACCTTAAATATCAGTCATGTTGATTTGAGTATATTTCATATTTTTATATTGAGTGTGTGTCTAGCAACTTCAGTTAGCTTTCTTATTTAATAATTTATCTGTAGATTCTCTGATTTTCAGTGGTTGTCATCATCTGCAAATGACTGTTCTGTTAATTCTTTCACAATGCTTAATTTTATTTTTTTTTTATTGCCTGATCACAATGGGTAGGACCTCAGGTACAATGTTGTCTTACTCTTGGTTACAAGGGTAAATTCAAAGTGTTGTCAAAAATGTAGGTATCTGTATGTTTTCAGATCCCTAATTGATTTTAATTTTCAGGCAAGGTGAGAACAACTGAGTTAATATATAGTTTTGGTAATTATTGATGACCCGTGGCCAGAAATATTTTTCTTAGGAATTGGTAAAGGTAAAGAGCTAATTCCATACTTCTGCTTTTGTTAGCTGGACTTCTTTGATAAGGAAAGCATTCTTGTGTCAATAGTTTGGTTTCCCTGAGGTATATTTCCTGTGAGAAAGGCATGATTAACGCTTGTTCTTTCCCCCCTGTATTTAGCATCTGTCAGAATAATGAGTAATTTTCTTTGTGTCCTGCATGAAGATCGTTGCATTTTATTGAGTTGGTACTATTATTATGTACTTATGAATGTAAATTTAGTTGATGGTATTTGGTTTTCTATGGCTGCCATGAGATATTCCAAACTTTGTGGTTTAAAACATCAGAAATTAAATGTTTTTCCATTCCGGAAGCCAGAAGTCTGAAACCTCTTTCACTGGGCTGAGATCAAGGTGTTGACTGGGTAGTTCTCTCCTCAGAGGCTCCAGAGGTGAATCCATTTCTTCCCTCTTCCAGCTTCTGGTGGCTGCCACCAACCTTTGGCTTGTGGCCACATCACTTCAACCTTTGCCTCTGTAGTCACAATCCCTTCTCCTCTTCTATGTCTAATCTCCCTCAGCCTCTCTTCTATAAGCATACCTGAGATTATTCTCAGGGCCCACTTTGATAGCCTCTTCATCTCAAAGTCGTTGATTTAATCAGATCTATATGCTTTTATTTTCCATATAAGGTAACTTACACAGATTCCAGAGATTAGAACATGTATGTCTCTGGAAGGCTAATATTTTCCCACCACACATGGCTTTCTTATTTTGTCGCATATCGAGATATCTTGGACTTTCCAGCCCAGAGCTGGTAGAAGTAACTGTTCCAAGGAGCACTGGTTCCTCTTAGTAGGAAATTGTACTTAGAGACCACAGTCTGGTCCTAAGGGGTGTTTATGGCCATTGGGTTGACATTGCTCTTAGGTGTTTTGAGGTGGAAAGAGACAGAAATTAGACACATTTGTAGAAAGAGAAAAATGATATCTGTGCTTTCAACCTCTTTCCTTTGTATGTCTTTTCTCATGCTGAAAAATCTTCATTTCAAGTAATAGTAACACAATTCATAATGATGTATTTGCTTTATCTTGATAATACCAATGCAGTTAGTATTAATGAGAGTACTGAATGAATTTATGACTTCTTTGGAAAATTACTTGCTAAAATTGAAAAAAAAAATTTTTCAGTGATGACATAATTCTCCAGTCTGCCACCAACTTCAATATACAAATGAGTTTGAGTCTCTTTTAAACATTTTAGCGATTACTTCTGTTAAAATTTATTTGTGTAGCATATTCTCTTTGTTTCTTTATTATCATTATTATCAATTTTTTACTGGGGGGGGGTGAGGCAGCTTTTTGTTGACTTCACACATTGCAAGGATCTTGTCACCTTACAATCACTTACCTTTTATTTTTTACTGCTACAGCACCTGGTCTTCCTAGGTGGGCTTCCATCTAAGTACTAACCAGGCCTGACCTTGCTTAGGGTCCGATATCAGAAAGCATGGGGCTTGTTCAGTGTGGAGAATATTTTCACAGTTCCAAAGTCAAAATTTAAAAATTGGGTACATTCAGAGGTGTCCAGCTTGTATTCAGGTTGCCAATTCTGTCCGTCCATCTTTCATAGGTAACTTACTTTTTAAAACTTTTGATTTAGCCTCATCTATTTTTGAAATAGGACATGTGTAATTTGTAACTCCTTTTCTCTTTTACAAAGGACACACACTAAACATTGTCCGGGACTGTTTTTAAACTTCCATCTGTTTGTCCGTTAATGACAGGACATGGAGATCTCTCTTGTTTCTTCATACAGTAGTGTGGGTCTCAGGTGAGTGGATGTGCCACAGAAATTCAACCAGTTCTCCGGGATGTACACTAGGGGCATTTCCTCTCTTTTGCTCTTAAAAATATTTCTGTCACAAAGAGCCTAGTGTGCATTTCTTTGTCTGGAAGAAGCCTTCTGCAGGCGGCCTGTGACTTCATTGGGTCTGCATTTTGGAGTGTCCTTCTGTGAGCGGAAGGCGGAGCATCTTGCCTGGGAGCAGGGGACCTGAGGCCAGGACCATAGTGAGGCTTTGAGAGTGTGGAGGATGGAAGAGTGACATCTTGGAAGTAGGACTCCCAGGGCTGTGTCCGCCCTGTGGTCTGCATGACGATGAAGAAGCAGTGGGGTCACCAATCGTGAGAAAGAGAAATGGTGCACAAGGACCACTGACAAAGTGTGGGGATGACGTGTTGCCCACACACGTAACCCCAGGCCCTGCCCTCTTCTCTGTCCCATGGCGTCAGAGAAGCACGAACTGGAGGCTCAGCTGTGCCAGTCGTGCAGGGAGGTGCTAGCGGGCCGGTGGGCAGACCCGGACTTGAAAACAGCGTCATCCCTGCACCCGTCACGTACCAGCAGCAGGAGGTGGCGAAGGCGACTGAGCAGAGCCTGGGCGCACCTGAGCACTCTGGACAGCGAGCACGCCAGATCCCAAAGAGGGTGCGGGGTGCAGCCAGGGAAGACAGGGTGTCAGGACACTGCCTGCAGTTGGTTTGGGAGGGGTCTGAGGGGCGGGACTTGTGTGCGTGGGCGGGGTCCTTCAGCGGGTGGCCAGGTGCAGGTTAGGTGGCCTAAGGGATCTCCTTCAGACAGGAGGCTCCCATTCTGGGACACGGTAGGCAGGATCTGTGCAGAGGTTAGGGGGGCTGAGCATGAAGCATCAGGAAGTGGGGCCTGGATATGGGGTCATGGGAGGCGCAGGGCCGCAGAGTCTAGTTGGGGTACAGGGCACATAGCCCCTGATGAGGATCTGGGTGGCGTGGGCTGATTGTGTCCCAGGGTTTGCGTGGGACCTTGGGGAGCCCAAGGAAGCTCTGGGGGACCTTAGAGGCAGGCCCTGTGCAGGGGCGTGGGGAGGGAAGCGGGATGGTGGGAAAGTTGGGGGGCTCAGAGTGGGGTGGGCGTGTGAGGATCTGGGGCAAAGCGCGGGTGAGCAGCCACAGCCGGAGGATGAAGCTGAGGGTGCAGGGCTGGTGCCGGCGGGAAGAAGCTCGGGTCTGGTGTTGTCCTGACCAGGAGACTCGGACTCCCCCCAGTTCCGCCCCAATCTGGAAGCCAGAGAAGGCCGAAGGCAGGCACTGGGAGGCGGGGGGCAGGAATGGAAACCCCGGGCCCCCTGTGCCCAGTCCTTGGGCCCAGGGGGTCAGGTGCAACATGCAGACACCACATCCTTCATGGAAGGCACGGAACAAAGAGAGATCAAGGGGGAGTTCGCTACTCTTTCTCGGCACATGCCCCACCCCTGCCCTTGACCTGGCTGTCTGTGTGTTTTGTAAATGAACCTATTTGCCCTTGGGGTCCCTTAGCTGATGACTAAAGAGTCTGGCAAAGGGGGGACATGTGCAAATGGTGTGTGGGGGACTATAGTTGATACCTGTGTGCATTTCTAGGTCCGTGAGTGATTGGGGGCAGGTTGGGGTTTAGGTGTAAGATAAACTCCCATACTCTAAAGCAGTGTAAGGGGGGAACATTAGGGTGTCGTGAGCAGCCTGTCCCCAGAGAGCCCCAATCCAAGAAAGATTCTACACAGGGATTCTCTGGCTATGGGATGGAGATGGGCATCTCACATTGTGGTTCACTGTCTGGGAGGACCCCAAAGCGGCCTAAGGTGACATCTGGGCTGGTTGGTGCCCATTCCTGCACCTGAGACCTCTGTGTTCTGAACTGTGATGTTGCTTCTGAGCTGGGGTGTCTGGGGTTTTGGTTCAGGGTCAAGGCCTCTCTAGGTTCTGAGCAGCAGCAGCGACACAGCGCTGGGAGGTGGGGTGACAATTGGGGTCTTGGTGGGTGGAAAGTCTGGGGCCAGTGGGACACAGGAGAACAGTAGGAGCTGACCTTTATTGAGAGGTTTGGGTTTCTAATGGGGTGGAGGGAGGGCCTCACAACCAGTATCATGGCCACATCTGGAGGATTTGGTACGGCTGGTCTCCTGTCGAGAGCGACTGCTGCACTTGCCGGTTTCCTTTGACCTCGTAGTTGCGGTGCAGAAAACTTTGAGCCAGACCATAAGCCAGCAGACTCTTGGCTCCCCTGATGGCCCTGGGCAGGGGTGTCTGCACTGGGTGGGGCAGAGGCAGAAGTGGAGTTCGGGCTTCCTCATAGGACATGGAGAGTGTGGGGCAATGGTCCAAAATGTGCCCTCCCAGCTGGCACACCAGGGCCCAGATCCCACTCTGCCATTCCCTGGCCCTGACTTAGCTGCCATGTGCCTCAGTTTCCTCATCTGTGAAAGGAGAGACTAGTGGTCCCTGCCACTGACTATGTGATCATATGCCTCATCTAAAGCCTATTGAATGGTACCTGGTTGGCAAATGCCAGCTGTCAACGTTATTGCTGCTTCACCCCTTCCCCCAGGCCTCTGGGTCCTACCCACAGCAATGCTCTCACCGAACACTGCTCAGTGCCATGGGCCGGCAGACAACTTTTCTACAGGTGAAGTAATCCTCATCCGGACTGTGTGGTTGAAATGGTTATTACCCAAGAGAAGAAATGAAACTTGGAAAAGCAGTCACTTGCGCAAGGTCACAGAGCTTGGAGGTGGCCATCTCCCAATGACTACCCAAGGTTCTGTGCTGTCCCCCAGGCTTGGATCACCCCCTGCCCTGTCAGCTGGAGAGTCAATCTCCCCTGTAGCTGCCCATGACTGTGATGCTGATGATCTGTGGTTCCAGCCTTTGTCTGATTGTTCCCCCTTCATGATCCAGGCCTGGCCCTCATACATGAGCCCATCTTCTCTGATCAGGAAACTGTTGGGGGCTTATGAGGGAGGGTGATGAATGAGGGAGGGCCTCCTAAAAGAAAAATTCTTTTTCCTCCTCCACTCACCCCTGCCTTTATTCCTTTCACTAACACACATGTCCCCACGACTCCTCGTCCCGTTTTTTTTCAACCACCGCAGTGACAGTGGTCCCTGCTCTTCCAAACACAGCTCGGTGCGTACCTTTCTCATCCTAACAGTAACCTGAGATTCAGTCCTCCCCCCATTTTGTAGACAGAGTTCAGAGAGGTGGAGACACCTGCGCATGCTCACACAGCCAGTCAGGGACAGAGCCAGAAATTTCACCCACCTCCCCGGGACTCCCACCTCCAGGATCTGAGTCCTTGCTCTTTCCTGCCTCCCTGCAGGATCTATTGAGCTCTTGCTTTGTAAGTCCTCACATGCAGTCAGTGCTCTGAGGCAGGTATTGTCATCACCCTGACTTTAAGCTGAGGAAGGAGAGACTTAGAGATGATTTGCCCAAGTTCACGCCCCAGAGACCCTGCCTCAGAACTCAACATCGAGAAGCCCTTCAGCCCTCACCCCAGCCTCCATCCAGTACTGTTACCCACCAGGGTCCACTTCCCTGACAGGGTCAGGGACATAGGGATGGGGCCACCACTGGACATGGAGCCTGTAGCCTCGGCAGATCTTTAAGACCCAGTGGACCACCCTCGATTGAGCGAGTGTGACTGGGCACGTCAAAGGTAACTTGAAGATGGATGTCTGGGGCACAGCACATGCCACTTGCACGCTCTGGCTCCGGTCGCCAGTGATGCACAGTGTGTTTGGAACTTCCAGATCTAGGGCCCTTAAGAAGCCAGTCACTCAGAATCCAGATCTGAACACACTAGAAATACCACAGTGATACTGACCCCCAGTAATGGCCCTGCTTATGTCTCCAGCAACTGGCACAGGCTCCTGGAGCCCCTTGTGCATTAGTTAAATGAATATCTCTAATTTACACCTACACCACCAGCACCAGATGGGTGGTCAGAAGCCCCATTTGACAAGTGAAGAAATTGACACCTTGAGTACATGTGAGGTGACAAGAGAGGAAGATTCAGAGCATCTGGGTCAAGCTCTGAGTCCTCAAATCTGTGAAACAGAACTCAGCCTGCTTTCCTGCCCGAGGCCATGGAGATAGGCTGTGGTCTTCTTGTCTTCAAGGGCACACTAAGAATGGGAGTGTCTTAGAAACACAATCTTGACCTTGGAACCATTGAATTGTAAAATCTTGACCCAGAAGTGCTGGGGATACTCTGGGAGGGTTTTAGAGTTCTGCGAGTAAGATCCCCAGATTTCCTGGCTGCACCCTGGCCTGATGGAACCCCATCAAGGTGGTACCTGCATTACCAATAAGGTGCTGGCAGCTGGAAGAGCATGCTCATAGCTGTCCCTCAGTTCCTGCCTCTTCAGAAGAGCCAGAATCCCCACCATGACATGACCCACAAGCCCTGTGCCCCTCGCTCCTCTCTGTGAACACCAGCCACACTGAACTCTGGCTTTTCTGCCTGACCCACTGGCTTGGCCCCACCCCTTTCCACCTGAGGTATTCTCAGCTTACTAAGCTTCCTTAGGGGACCCTTCCCCCCTCCCAAATCTTTGTGCTGCCTGCACATGCCCCAGCCCTATATGGTGATTCTGGAGAAATGACACTGCGGCTGAGTCCACTGTGTAAGGTGTCTCTGAGCGTCCCTACTGCTGTCTACCACTGGGGAACCACCTTCCCCTCCCCTCGTGCTGACTTGTAGCCCATGTCACAGAAGCTAAGCATTTGCTTGTGGGAGTGCTCCACATTCTGGGCCTGCTGCTGGCACAGGACCGGCGTGTCTCAGGTGCTGCCCACTGTGTGTGACAGCACCACGCAGCGTGGCGGTTGGCTCAGACTTTCTGTGCACTCGGATGCCTGGGCACTCCACTCTTCCGGGACACAATGGGGCTGCAGCAGGGCTCATCTTGCACTGGGGTGAGGATCCAGGCCCTGGCTCTTCCAAAAACCACTGGGTTAATCGCCCAGGGGCCTGGGTGCCTCCCCATCCATTCTCAGCTGGGCCAGGGGCCCCTTGGGTTCGTTATGGCTTCGCCCTACCCCCACCTGAGACCCAACCACAGTGCGTCCTGCTGCAGTGTTGGGGAGAAGAAGCAGAGTCTGGGGTCCCACGTTACCACCCAGTGATATACTGCAGGGTGTGAGGCAAGGCGCACCGCACCGTGAGGCCCTGGCATATAAATGTGGCCCTGGTGGCCCATGTTACATCCATGGAGGTCCTCCTTGTGCACCATGTCCCGACGCTGAATGCTGGTACCCTGGGCACTCCTGGCCTTGCTCGTCCTTGGAGTGGGGCAAAAAGATGAGTACACACGCATGTGCAAACACACACACACACACAAACACACACATACACAAAGTACATGAATTGGCATTTATGACTATGGGTGGCACTTCAAAATTGTCTGCTTCAAATTAGGCTGAATGGTTACTCAGTCCTGATTCCTAGCCTTTCTGCATTTTAGTCCTTGATGAGATGTTTCATCATTTACAGCATAAACAAAATTACTAGTTTTCTTTCTCAAATTGGATATTCAAACCGTTTTCTTCAAAGCCACAGGAGTGTGTGTAATAGCGGGTGGGCAGCTTACCAACACAATTTGAACTCTTTACTGTGAGTAAAGAGTGTGTATTTCAATCCACTTTCAGAGGCTTCAGATCGCTCTTTAAAGTCAGGATCAGTCATATTATTTGAGAAAACTGTACTGGATGTCTCCTCAGGCAATTCTCTGATCCCAAATACACACTTTTCGACACCCTGAAGTGGAGAAGCCACCAGTGAAGTTTCAGACAGCTCATGCTTTACCACATGAGTGGGAGAGTCAAGACACTGCCTGTCCATTCTGTTATTTATTACTGTTTCCTCGCTTAGTAGCGTCTCCATTTTCAGTACACCTGAAATACATGGCCAAGAATTTTCTAAAGTAATGAAGTCGGTACATTCTTTCTCTATGCCTACTAGATCTTTTTTCTGAATTATTTTCTTCACAAGAAGAACTATGCAGTAGGGGTGTGTTATCCATCTGGGTTCCATTTAGACCCAAGAAGGTCAGTGGTAACCATCTATTGGCTGAAGACTGTAATAATGCCTCGGACACTGCTTCACTTTCATTCTCAAAGGGCTTTTGATCTGTTATAATTGAATCTAATGCCTTACTGTCATTTGGTCCCATTTGAGATACAGAACAATGTGCTTCCTTCACCCCCACTGTTTTTGGGGGTGCGCAGTATTTGTGGAGGGAGAAAGTCTTGTGTCATACAATCTTCTGAAATGATACTTTCTCTATCTGTGTCCCGCTTTCTCCACCCCCCTGACTTCATGCTCCTTGCTCCTGTGGTCTCAACATGCATGAGCTCTGCCATGTGTGCTTTCTTCCTTAGACTCTCCTCATATAAGCCTGCTTGTATTCATTTTGCTATGCGCTTTAAAACAGGATCTCTAAAATAGTGCATTACTAGGTGAATAATTGGATTACTAATTAATGCACAATTGCCAATAAGTCATAAATGAAAACAGCCTGGAAAAAAAAATTCAGCAGCAGCGAGTTAAAGAGACATTGCACAGAATTTGGAATCAGGTGGCAGTTACACCTCTACAGGCAGGTACCTCTCCTCCCCCCATCAATGAGGGCAATGGGCAGCATCTCCCATCAGAATCTGAAATAAATGGAAAATGTAGGAATGAGCTGAACAGGAGAATTAGAAGGGGTGGCTGAAGGTGGCAGGTTGGTCAAGTACATACAAATTCTACACCAAGATACTGCACTGTGCCTGAGCGCCGGTTGAGCAGATGGAGCACTTTGTCTTTGTTCCCTATGCCCTATACCAGGGGACATAGTATGGGAACACCCTGCCCTGTGGCCAGCCAAAACTATCTGAGCACAAACAGCGGGAGAGTAGGCAGAACAGTGGCACCCCTACTTTCCTATCCCAGCCAGGGCTGCTGGTGCCCACGCCTGCCCCAGGCTACTGCACCGACCCTTACAAGGGGGTACAGCTTAAGGCCATCCTGGCCTGCATGAACTCCAGCCTGAGCCTGCGCCTATGCAAGGCCAACACCAAGGAGGTGGGCGTGAAGGTGAGCCCACAGCCTAAAGCGGGATGTGCAGTGTTCTCTGAAACCCTGCTCCTTGTGCATTTGCTCCCCTTGGGACAACACAGGCCCCAGGGAAGCCCTGCAAGCCTGGGGCATCTGTTCTGCAGTGATGGGCTGTTGGGGCTGGTCCCGGGTACGGAAGGACTGGGAGAATGAGGGGACCAAGGTGCTTTCATGTTGCGTGGAGGTCAGCCAGCAGTAGCCGTCGCTAAAACGCCAGAGGCATAGGAGAATTTGGGGGAGGAAGATGCCCAGAGAAAGGGAGAGCCAAAAGGCCCCAGGAGATGTCACCGAACAGCTCAGGAAACCATGCTTCCAGGTGCACGTCCTCTCCTTTATTCTTGTCTTCGAGCCTCAGGCTCGATTTTCTCTTGTCCATTCCTGGGGTAATGAGAGCAAAGCCTTCACTTCCTTCCTCCAATGAAGGAGAGGATGCTCTAAAAACATTTGTGTACATGACCTGCATGTTTTGTCACTTAGTAAAGTAAGGTACCAGTTTTAACCACATGGGAACCAAAAGTCTGGCAACCACTGCTATTGGTAATGAGGTGACAAAGAAGAGTTTCAAATTCGTGAATTGTGTGATCCGATTTTGACTTGAGGCAGACGGCTGGTAGCATCGTGGCAAGTGAGTTGGAGAAACATGAGATGGCAACAAGAAGAATCTCAGTAATCCTTGAGAGATGAGAGGCTAAATGATTGTAGTAACCTTGAGAAAATCTGTGAATGAGGTTAAAGGGGCTTTTTACATTTCATATACAAAGCCACAAGCAAAGAAGGATCTAGGTTCTTTCACCCAAGATAATGAAATGCTTTTCTTTATTCTTTGCAGTTTTTGGAACCCAAATGTGGCTTTTTTCACCCTAAAGATTGTACGACCGAATAAGAGAGTGCTTACGTGTGGTGCATTTCTGGAAATAACAAGGTGAGCTAAATGAGTGGGATGTGGAGGAGGATGGGGCAGCACAGACGCTGAGGGGTGGAAGAAAGTATTTTCTAATGGAGTGTGACTTAGCGCCATCTCACTCACCTTGGCATCCTCAGTGCCAGGCACATCATAGGTGCTCAGCAAAGGTGTGGGTTAAACTGGACAGTCCACGTGTGCTGCTGAGGCTGATGAACCATGGCCTGGTGTTCTCTTGGGTTCAAGGTGGCCGTTGGACAAAATGTCATTTTATTTAGATGAACTTCTGTTGTTTATGTACATTAGGCTTTATCACCTTAGTTGGTATATTTGAACGGGTTCGGGCCTCAGGGTTGGGAAATTTCCACAGTGTGTCCACAAGGTGGGGCAAAAGAGAAATTTTTCAAATAAATTTATTTCAATTCGTTTTGAGTATCAGTTAGATTTCTAGATTGTTCATAAAATGATTTCCCCTATTGTTTCCAACCTCTCCGGTATTCCACTTAACCATCGTATTAATGCTAACTGCATTCGCTGTGCTGTGCAAAAGAAAGATTATCGTAAAGGTTAGCCTATTGGCTTCTTTTAGGCTAAGCAGCCTTAATTTGAAAAGTAGTGAACATATTGAGATTAGGGAAGACTTCCCAGTATGCATTTCTCCGTTTTCCGGAATAGATTCTGGACCCCATAGACTCGAGTTTCAGTGTGAGACCAGTGGGCCAGGGACAAGCATCTTCTCCCTCTCTTCACTGAGTATATGTACTTTCTTGAGTGTGTAACATTTTATACCTGGTCTGTTTAATTAACTTCTAAAGGCACCTGAGTTTGAGTCAACTGTGCTGTCGTTTTTAGATACTGCATTTCCAGCTAAAGAATGGTAGAGGAAAAGGAATGCTAAGAAGGAATGAAACCATGACTTTCACACTAGCCATTTACTGGACACCGGAAGCAAATGAATTTTTAAACTAAATTAATATTACTTTCTCGCACGAGAAAAAAAAATATGCCTAATTCAAATACTTCAAGACACTGGAGTACAAGAGGAAGACATAGAATTCATCCTTAAGTAATTTATTCTGATAGGAGTGATGGTGACAAGTGCAATAAATGGCACCCATGATATGGACGTGGTTCAGAAATAACACAGAAGGGGGATAATTAATCCTGTCGAATTGAGGAGAGGCCAGGAGGTGGAGGGGCTCAGGGCATCTCATTATCTAAGTGAGACTTGAAAGGCTAAATCAGGGGAGCTCAGCAGTAAGGCAGGGTGAATGTGTGCGAAGGGCAATGCTCAGAGCCTAGCATTCCCATGGATGGGTGGGCAACTATGGGAAATTTGAAGATTAAAGTGGGAAATCCTGGGAAAAAAATTAAAGCAGGGCCTAAAAGAACAGGAAAAAGGAGAAGGCCAACGGTTTAGCCTGCACCAGAGTGAAATGGCAGCTGCTTCCCATTGAAGACTTCATGTGCATTGTTGGGTAGTCATCAGAATTACAGAGCAGGTCAGGAGTAGGATTGCAATCTTACAGGTAAGGCCAATGAAATTCAAATAGTAAGACAAAGTAACAATAGCACCAGAAGGGCTTACGACCTCAGGGTAGAGGTTGGGGAAAAGCAAGTGACAGGTGAGGGAATGGGCTACTTATTAACTGGGAGCCCAGGGTACATGTTAACTTGAATTATAAAAGACAATTTGCTCTTTTGCTTTGCTTCCAACAGTTCTGTGGCAAGTGCCAGAAGAGTTTCCTCCCTTAACAAGTGGAAGCCATATAGTGTCAGGTAAGCCAGTGCAACGCTTTCATTGTGTCTCTAAGGCCTCCATTATCGACGAGAACCTTCTGGGGCATACCATTAGGGTTTGATAGACTTCAATATCAATTTAGGATGTTTCAATTTTCTGTACTTTTATTTTTATAATATTTGAGGAAAAACAAATTTCGCATTTTCTTAGAAGGGGTCGGAAAAAATTGATTGAATTTGCCTTATGGGGTTGATTTATGTAGGGGTATGTGTTTTTCTTCAAACACTCAGTGTATAGTTTGGATGTTATAATTTAATAGGTAAAGTTTATTAAACTTTTGCTATATGCGACACTTAGGGCTAGGGGCTTTATATGCACTATCTTCTATAATCAAAGATTTTAAATTGGCATTATCCTCACGTCACAGAGCATAAAAGTTCAGTAAGACAACAATTTGGTCAAGGTTCAACAGTAACTGTCATTTGTGATCGGATCGCACTGCATTTCCAGTGCCCCAGAAATCACAGAATTAGGTGTACCTGGTCATTCTGGATTGAGTGCTAGCTTATTTCCAAAATACCTGGCAGGAAAGTTTTCTCAGCTTTTCAGAAAAGTGTGACATAGTTGATTTTCATAAACAAGAGGTTCTTTTATTAAGACAACAAATCCTTTGTTGAGTGACAATATGTTTTCAACTAAGCATTCCTAGATTACAATATAGTCTAATAATTTGCAAATTATTTATCTTTACATTTTCTAGTCTGATATTCCCAGTCTGTTTCATATAATTATTAAATTGGATTTAAATGTATTCTACTCCTTTTTCTATCTTGTGTTCACTTGAATTGAATTGAAAAAGAATTACTCTTCCTTCCCTATAATCTTGGTAGTTACTCATTTTTTACTGTTCTTCTGGTAGTTGCCCTGGAGTTTACAACATAATTCTATGATTTATCACATTCAAAGTAAATTGTTAATCTTACCTTGTTGACAGTGACCATAGGATGCTAACTCCTATCACTTAATCCTGACTTACATGGTGCCCTCTTAGACATTTTAATTTTAAATTTCACAGGGCACATATTCATCTAGCTTTAGCTACTTTTATCCTCTCTGCTGCTCTCAGGTCCTTTTTGTAGCAGGGACCCGCTTTGACCTGAAGGACACATTTTAATATTTCCTGTAGTGCAGGTCTGAGGATGGCATATTTAATTTTGTCAGGATAACTTAAAAAAAAAAAAACCACATTTCTGCTGTGTATAGAAGTTTCAGGTTGGCAGTCGTTTTCTTTCTCCTCTCTAGGGATCTGCGCTTGCAGCAAAGGTGGCCGTTAGTCTTAGAGGCTCCTCTGAAGCAATCTCTCCCCCACTCTTCCTTTCCTTTTAAATCTGCTTTTTTGAGTTATTCTGCTCTGCTTTCCTTTTGATCAGCTTCACAACTAATATGCCTTGTTTCTTTGTATTTATCATGCTTAGGATTCATAGCATTTCCTGAATTTCTAGCTTGAAGATATTTATCACTTTTGGAATATGATCAGTCAATATGTTTTGAAATATTACTTCCGCCCAATTTTTTCTTTCAGTTCCTCATAATAGACAGCTTGCCATGTCTCTTATGCCTTTCATGCTATTTTATGTGTTTTCTATTCTGTTCTTTCTCCCCAATTCAGTTTGGATCTTACCTACTAAGCTACTTACATTTTTTTGATTTTTCCTCAGCTCTTTCCAGTCGGCTATGAAGTTCATACACTGAGTTATTGATTTAAGTTATTGCATTTTTCAGCGCTAGCATTTTGTCTCTTTGAAAAAAATGACTTCCAGTTTTGTGCTGGATATATCAGTCTTACTCTCTTAAAACCTGTATCAGATAAGCCATTAACTTACTCCCATATTCTTCTGTTGGTAGCCTCTTTATTTCCTTGGTTTTCCAATGTGATCTGTCTCCTCATATACCTGATTATCTCAGATTGAGTCCAAAGTATTGCATATGAACAATTATGTTGATAAATTAGGCCTAGAGTATTATCGTCTACAGAAGATTTGCTTTTGGTAGGTGATGAGAAACCTAACCGTTTCAGGTCTCTGTTTTCCAGTTGAGTTGATGTTTTGAATCTGGGCTTTGGCATCTGTGAAGGCTGGTCAATTTTTGGTTCATCCTTTTCCTTAGGGTATAGCTTTGGTTGGTCCCAACTCAAAAATCGAGTAGTCTTCCTAGCTTTTCCTTTTTTTTTCATATTTAAAATGGTTGCAAAGCCTTATCAACTTGTTAGTCATTTGAAGTTTCCTACTGTCTTTCTCCCAGAATTGGTAGGTAGCTTTAGAAAAAAAAAAACAAAAAAACACACAATGTCAGGCTCACCTCTATTTTTTTCTCTCTAATGATTTGACAATTCTCTAGTGACTTTAAATAGTTTCTTTAAGAAATTTTTTTAGCTCATTTTTTCAGTGTCCTAATTAGGCTTGTTCAAAAGTACCTAATTCATCATTGCCAGAAATAAAACTACCTTTAGAGTAAGCCCCGATTTCTTTTTGCCTACCCTTTCTCCCTCATAAGGGTATTATGAGAATCGAATTATTCTGTGTAAAGTGCTGAATTGAAAAATTCATATAGGAAGCACGATGTGAATATTGGGTATTAGAATTTTCTTATGAGGACACATGCTTAAGAGTAGGTGGGTGGAAGATAGACATTTAGTAGAGCATCTAATAAATCACATTTTCATTGTGGAAAAGGCAAATGCCTATTTTCATAATGTGGAAGATAACCTGGACTTTCTCTGTTTGACTACAGACACAGAAAATGGAGCCATCATTATCAACCTCGGTGACTAACAGGATTGGGATGGCTGGCAATTGGGGTCTTTCACCAGGCTCCATGTAGAGTGATCTTGATCAGAAGATAGAATGGGGAAATGGTTAAAAAGAATCTATGTTCTCATAACGAGAAGGCACGTCCAGAACAGAAAACCCAGCTTCTTCTAGAACAGCCATCCCTCTCAGTGATGTGACCAAAGTTATCTTGAGATTTTGTTAGGAGATTGCTGGAGGTCAAAATGCTGCTGGTTTTGGGACACTGGTGAGTGCAGGAATTTTGGCGTGTCTGTTTAGGTGGTTGACTCACTTACTGCTCAATGACTTCTTCTCAGCCTACTCCATGCCTAGCATCTGAAGACCTGTGTGGTGAGGGGCATTCAATAGAACTTCTGTCACTTCTTGGCTCAGCGATGCTCTTCTAAACATCTCTGATCATTCATCTTGACAGATGCACATCATCTAATGGGATGTGAGTGGTTTTCTGTGACTTGGCCTTGGCCTTCTCATAGGATACAAAGCAGGAGGAAGATAGTGGGGTGGGGGTTGTGGAAAAAGGACCTTGCTTTGTGAGTTACATTTGAATCCCTAATTTGATTACATAGTGTCCACACTGTTTCTTGTTTTCTAAAGACCTGTTCTAAGTCTCGTTGTTCCTGTCCTCAAAAGAAAAGACATATGGATCTAAGGAGGCCTCACCGGCAGGAGTTGTGTGGCCGCTGCAAGGACAAGAGATTCTCCTGTGGAAACATTTACAGCTTTAAATGCATCAAGTGACAGGGAAGGTGGCTTGAGAAGCTCATCCAAATGCCTCTGGGCATTTACTGTGCTGGTCGCTTTTGCACCTCAGCTCTAACCTGGTTGGGAAGACATATTAGGGTTTTGTAATTTTTGTATGTTGTTTAACAATTGTACGGTGTGAACAGAATCAAATAAATGCATGTCAAATAGACCACGAATGCACATGAATTGGTGGCTCCAGGGTAAAAATGTCAATGTAGCCTTGGGAAATGGTCGTGCCATCACTTTCATGAAGGCAACAATGAAGAGGAACAATATTTACTTGCTGGATGTTTCCATGTTGGATGCCCTAAGCTCTGGGGATGTAGAGACGATCAAGGAGCAGGGCTCTTGCCTCTGAGTATACACCATAGTGAGATTTAGTAAGGGCCAGGAGTCATCACAAATCATCACAGTAGTCATGAGAAGTAGGAAATTCTGTACCTTTCCTAGTAGTCAAGTACAGGGGGCCAAAATCTGTCAACCTGTCATTATCTAGCTAGCTTCCCATTTAATTGTAAAAGGAACATCACTGCTTCCACTCGGGCCTGAGGACCCTACTCAGCCCCACCCCTTCTACGTATTCAGGGGCTGCGCTCCTGCACAACTGTCCTCTTCCCACTGTACTGTTGTCTTCTCCCTACTGCACTATCCCCATGGATACAAAGATCCACTCAGCACCAACCGTTTCACTGAGTCCCTCTCTCCCTGCCACCAGTTTCTATGTGACCCTTCCACATTATGCTAAAAACATGAAGACTGTTGGATTGATTTATACAATGAATTATAAAGCAAAGTCAGCTGAGGAAGGGAGGGAGGGAGAAATGGTAATCCCAGGTACTGGGAATCTGAACTGATCAGGAAGATACAATTGAGCTGGCACTGAGAGCTTGTTTGGGGATTTGGCCCTGTTGGATATACACTTGGTGGCAGTTGAGTTCCTGTCATGTCACACTAAAGCAGATGCAAAAGCAGTGAATCTCAGGTTTAACGACCTGAGTAAGAGGGAGGAAATTTGTGAATACCTCAAGGAAGTGATGAAAGTCCGTGGAATTTGTTTTTGGGTTCAAATGATTTTAATCTCTCTTTTAAAATCAGATTTATTTTGGTGACATTTGCTCATAACACATATAAATCTCAGGTGTACAACTTTATAATATAACATCTGTATACTATATTGTGTAGTCACCCTCCAACGTCTCCTTCCGTCACTGTACTTTGACCACCTTTCTCTCTTTGCCCTTCCCCAACCCTGCAGTAACTACCATTCCATTGTCTCTATAAGTTTGTTTTAGTTTTGTTTGTTCATTGGATCAAAAAGATCCATCCATGTTATTGCCAATAGCTATCCATGATCTATCTATGCTGGTGTAAATGGCAACATTTCATCTTTTTGGTGTTAATGTGTGAGCTGAGTAGTTGTCTGTTGTACTTATCCCATCGTCTGTCGAAGGACACTGAAGTTTTTTCTGTGACTTGGCTATTGTAAATGATGCTGCAGTGGACATACAGGGGTATATATTTATAAATGTTTTCAAAATATTGGGGTAAATACCCAGAAGAAGGATTGCTGGGTAACGTGGTAGATCTTTTAAATTTTTATTTTTTTTTAAATTAAAACTAATGGGTTGTCATTGGTTAACAAATCCATATAGGTTTCAAGTGTCCAATTCAATAATGCATCATCCATATATTATATTATGTGTTCACCCAAAGTTAAGTTCCCTTCTGCCACCATATATTAGACCTCCTTCACTCCTATCTACCTCCGTCTCACCTCTTCCCTCAGGTAACCACTAATCTGCTGTTTCCATGACTCTGTATGTCATGTTTGTTTCTTTGAATTTTATGTCCTTCATATAAGTGAAATCATATGGCTCTCAACTTTTCTGTCTGACTTCTTTTGGTTAGCAGGATAAATCACAAGATGCAATAATGTTGCCAGTTGCAGTGTTTTATTCTTTCTTATGTCTCAGTAATATTCCATGAGACATATAGCACATCTTCTTTTTCAGTTATCTATCATAGGACATTTTTGTTGTTTCTATGGCCTGGCCTCTGTGAGTAATGCTGCTGTGAACATCAGGTGCACACATCTTTGGGGATTAATGTTTTCAAGGTTTTTCTGGGATGATAAAAAAAAAACAGTAGAGAAATTGCTGAGTCATAAGGTAATCCTATTAGCTTTTGAGTAAGCTTTATACTGTTTTCTTCAGGGCACTTGTTATTACTTGTCCTCTTGATGAGAGCCATTCTAACAGGTGTGAGATGGCTTGTCATTGTGGTTTTGGTCTCCATGTCCCTAACAGCTTGTGATGCTGAGCATCTTTTCATATGCCTGTTGGCCATTTGCATGTCTTCTTGGGAGAAGTGTATATTCAGGTCCTCTGCCCATTTTTTTGATTGGATTTTTTGCTATTTTATTGTTGAGTTGTACATTGTTCAAGTTCTTTGTATATTTTATATGAGGCCCTTATTTAAGGTGTTGTTTGCAAAACTCTTCTTCCATTTGGATGGTTGCCTCTTTATTCTTATCGAAGGTTTCCTTTGCAGTGCAGAAGCTTTTCATTTTGTTGTAGCCCCATCATTTATTTGTTTGTTTGTTTATATGTTTGTTTGTTTGTTTTTGATTTTTCTTGCCTTTGGATCAAATTCCTGAAATCTTCTTTAAACCCAAGCTCCGTGAGTTTACTTTCAATGTTTTCTTCTATGCAGTATACAGTTTCAGTTCTATATTCAGGTCTCTGAAACAATTTTAGTTAATTTTAGTATATGGGGACAGCAATCTCGTTTCATTCTTTTTCATGTGGCTTCCCAGTTTTCCCAGCACTATTTATTAAAGAGACTTTTCTCCACTGTATTTTTTTGCTCCTTTGTCAAAAATTAATGGCCCATATATGTTGGGGTTTGCTTCTGGACTGTCAATTCTGTTCCATCGTTCTGTCTATTTTTCTACCAATATCATGATATTTTGGTTGTCACATTGTAGTATAATTTGAAGTCAGGCAGAGTGATGCCTCCAACTTTGTTTTATTTCTCAGGATTGCTTTGGCTATTTGGGTGTGCATTTATTTTCATGTGCATGTGCATGTGATGATATATTTGTTCTTTATTTTTAAAAAATTCCATTGAGATTTCTATGGAGATTGCATGAAATCTGTATACTGCTTTGGGTAATATGACCATTTTAACTGTTTATTCTTCCAATCTATTTGAGTTTCTTCCATTTATTAAAAAATGCCTTATAGTTTTTCAGTGTATGGGTCCTTCACATACTTGTTATGTTTATATCTAGATATTTTCTTCTTTTTGTTTCAATTGCAGAATGAATTTTTTTTTCATTTTCTGAAAATTTATTTTTAGTGTGCAGGAATGCTATGAGGTTTTGAATATTGATTTTTTTATCCCAAAACTTTATGATATTTGCCTATTGTTTCTTAGAGTTTTTAGTGGAGTCTTTGGGGTTTTATCTGTAGAAACATGTGATTTGCAAGAAATGATAATTTGACTTCTTCATTCTCAAATTGGGTGCTTTTTTTCTTTTCCCAATCGCTCTAGTTAGGACATCCAACAGTATATTGAATAGCAGTGATGATACTGGACAGCCTTGTCTTGTTCCAGATTGTAGAGGAAAGGTTTTGAGTTTTTCACCATAAAGTATGACGTTGGCTGAGGGTTTGTCATACATGCTCTTTATTATGTTGAGGTAATTCTATGCCCATGTTATTTTTAAGTGTCTTAATCATAAATAGATGTGGTATCCTGTCAAATGCTTTTACGCATCTATCGATACAATCAGATGATTTTATCCTGAATTTTATGTGGCATGTACATTAATCGATTTGCATATATTAAACAATCCTTTTTAGGCCCCTAAGTAGCCTAATTGATCATGATGTATAATGTTTTAAATTTATTGTTGTATTCAATTTGCTATTATTTTGTTAGGATTTTTGCATCTGTGTTCATGAGAAACATTCAAGTAGAGTTTCTATTCCTTTTGTTATCTTTACCAGGTTTTGGGGTCAGAGTAATGTTGTTCTCATAAAATGTGTTAGGAAGTATTGCCTTTTTAATTTTTCAGAATAATTGGAGAACAGGAATGACATCTTCTTTGAATGTCTGGCAGAATTCACTAGTGAAGCCCTCTGGTTTAGGACTTTTACTTTTTGAGAGGGTTTTGATGGTTGTTTCTATTGACATGCCATTGGGCTATTTAGATTTTCTAGTTTTATGATTCAGTCTACGAAGGTTATATATGCCTAAGAACTTGGTATTTCTTCTATGTTATTGATTTGATGACATCTAATCTTTCATAGTATTCTTGTATGATCCTTTGTATTTCGGTGTTGTATATCAAAACTTTTATTTCTGATTTTTTGTCGGTTCTCTTTTCCTTTTCTTTTTTCTTTTTTTTTCTTTTTGACCTTTAAGCCTTTTGTATTTTTGCTTCTGGGATACAAATGCCCTCTATTTCCTGGGGAGAGCTGTATGTCTGCTCTGTGACCAGGACGCCTTAGTTCAGTGATCCCCCCACGGGAGAATGTGAAGGGCGATGGGGAGTCAGGCCTTGGAAATCCCAGGAAATCATGGTGATGCCCTGACAGTCAGATGCAGTGCTGCAAGGCTTTCTTCCAGATTGGCCCAAGTACACACGGCTCTCGTGGATTGGGAGGCCAGCAATGCGAGCATGTGCACACGTGTGTGTCCATCTGTCTGTTGGGATGTCACCCTTCCATCGATGCAGGCCTCCAGGCCTTGGTTGCCTAGCTTCTGTGCATCCCGTCTTGTTGCCAGGCCCCCTGCAGTGTGTGTGCTTCTGGCCTCCTGCTGCAGTTTCCCCTGTTGCTCACTGCTAGCTCTGGCTGGGAGGGAAGCAGCCAGACTCTGACTCATCTCTCTGCCTGGCAATGACAAATGCTGACACATAGCTGTTACCACACAGCATTCAGTATTTCCCCTTTTCACTGCCCTCTACTGCGTGGTACACCCTGATTACTGAGTCAGGGCTGTGCAGGGCTCGAAGAGATAACAAATGGCAGGTATTTTGGGCTGTGTTCTGCAGTGCTTGTCCCTCTTCCCCTCTATTTTCGCCTATCCCTTCCTCTGTCTTCAGATGCTCTGTGCACTCATCTCAGAGGTGCTTGGTTGAAGGCTGGGTGTTTTCTGCTGGACTCTAGCTCTTCCCTTTGTCATAACTTCAAGGGGATAGATGGGGAGGTCCCTCATGCTGCCTTGCTTCCAACAACACTCTTAGTTTTTGAGGAACTTCCACAATATTATCCATAGTGGCTGCACCAAATATGCGATCCCACCAGCAGTGTCTTAGGATTCCTTTCCTCCATATCCTTGTCAGCATTTCTTACCTCTTGTCTTATTGGTGATAGCCATTTGAACGGGCGTGAAGTGCTATGTCATTCTGGTTTTGTTTACATTTCCCTTATCCCTGCTGAAGTTGAGCATCTTTTAAAAAAATTTATTTTTCAATCACAGTTGACTTACAATATTATATTAGTTTTAAATGTACAGCATAGTGATTAGACACTTACATAACTTATGAAATAACAACCCTGATAAATCTGTTACCCAACTGACACTATACATAGTTACTGCAAAATTAGCAACTGTATTCCCTATGCAGTACTTGACATCCTCATGATGTTTTATAACTGGGAATTTATACATCTTAATCTTTTCCTCCTTTTCACCCACTTCCCAAATCCCTTCCCTTCTGGCAACCGTGGATTCTTAGAAAAGTTTCTTTTTTGTATCTATGTGTGTGTGTTTTGTTGTTGTTGTTGTTGTTTGCTTATGTTGTTTTTTAGATTTCACATATGGTCTTTGTCGTATTCTGCCTAGTTATTTCACTCAGCATAATACCTTTCAGGTGCACCATGTTGTAACAAATGGAAAATTTTCTTCTTTTCTATGGCAGAGTAGTATTCCTTTTTATATACTTATCACATCTTCTTCATCCAGTTATCTATTGGCCGGCACTTATGTTGTTTCTGTATTTCACCTATGTAAACAATGCTGCAGTGAAAATAGGAGTGCATTGTTTTTTCAAATTAGTGTTTTAAAAATCTTTGGGCAAATACCCAGAAGTAAAATTGCTAGATCATATGCTATTGAATAGATTGCCCAATTGTAGAGTATTGCCTCCTTTGTCATATTAAATAAGTATATAGGCATGGGTTTATTTCTTGGCTCTCTATTCTGTTCCATTGAACAATGTGTGTGTTTTTATGCCAGTACCATGCAATTTTTTTTTAAAGCACAATGTTTATTGCAACCAGAGGCTTTTATCTTCAGTACATGGTTGGTTCAGACTGCGATACCTTACAAAAATTAGAAAGGTGATGTCTTTTTTCTGTGAACACCTCTGATTCGTATGGGGCTATTTTGAAGGGCCCATTTCAGATTAATCTGAATTTGAATCATGTAACAAAAAACATGGCTGTCAAAGGAAAATAATTTGTTCACTAAATTTGCTACAAAAGAATCTTGAAGATTTTCTAAAAAGTTGAAGTCAGGCTTCAGGTCAACACATTTCTAAAGCCGGTAGGAGACAAGGCCTCACAAATGGGAGTTGGAACTCTGGATGAGAAAGGTGCATTTTAAATTGAGGTTCTGGAAACACCAGTGTCCACACTTTATGGAAGTGGATGTGCCTAGAAAGACCTGTATTCCTAAATGTTCTGGGGAAAGACAGTGTTTTTAAATAAAAACCACCTTATATATATGCATATATATATATGTATATATATATATACACACACACACACACACACACACACATACACACACACATATATGTGCATATACACACACATATATGTACATATATATATATACATGCACATATATGTGTGTGTGTGTATGAGCTCTTGTATAACTCACTCATTTCACGTGTATTGTGAGCACAATGTGCTGACTTTCAAGAAACTTGTCACATTTCAACAAATGCAGAGAATTCCAAAGAGCTTAGAGCACTGTAGGAATGTCAGTCATCTATAGGTGCATTGTTCAGAAAGTTTGAGAAGCACTCACTGTCACCAGCATTTCAGTGGGTTACGCACTGTGTCTCAAGACTCTATATCCTCATGCAGAATTCACAGACACCCAAAGATTGCATGAGCATGGATCTTTCAGCACGCCCTTCCTTCGTTTTAAGCAGCCCTCCATCTTTGTCGGGGAAGACGCCCAAATGGTATTTTTCAGCTGTTGGAAAGAGGTCACTTCTGGGAGACGTCAGAGAATGGTGGTTCTGAATTCTGACTCTCACTTTTGAGCTGTGTGTTTACGTCTCTGTAACTAGTTTCCTTTTTTTGAATGAGTATAAAGAAATGACGTCGATCAACCCGGTGAGGCAGAACATTGTGGGAGCCCAAGATGTTGGCTCCAGTCCAGATATCTGATTTCCCATTTTCAAAGCAGTAAGAAATATGGGCCTCAAGAAAGGGAATTTGGACCCCTGGATGAGAAGGGTCCAAATTGAATTGTTCTTCTGAAAACAGCTTCGTCGATATTCCCGCGAGGAGGATGTGCGTAGAAAAGCTTGCGTTCCCAGATGTTCTGGGAAAACACACTGTATTTTGAAAAAAATCACACACACACAGATATATATATATATATATATATATATATACACACACACACACACACACACACACACACACACACATGTATGTATGTATGTATGTATATGTATATGTGTATATATATATACATACATATATATATATATATATATATATATATATATATATATATAGTCTCCAGTAACAGTTTTTATTGTCCTGTGTTCTGAGCAAGAATGCATCCTTCTGTGAAATTTCTTTCTCGCAGCAAATGCCCAACCTTAAATGCAACTTGGGGCTCAGTGGGAAGTATTCAGTCATCTTTGGCTAATTGGGTACAGAATTTGAGAAGCACTCACTGTCGCATTGAGCTCCTGGGGTTACTCACTCTGTATCATTACATTCTGTATCCTCATTCTGAAATCACAGCCACCCATAGACCCCGTAGTCAGGGATTCTTGGCCCACACTTTTTTCGTGCCATCCACCCCTCTTCTATTTTGAGGAAGATGCCCAAATGGCATGCTCCCGCTGTTGGAAAGAGTTCACTTTAGGCAGACGTCAGACTACTGTGGTTTGAATTCTGACTCTTTTACTTGTTTGCTAGGTGATCCCCTCTCTGTGTGTTAGTTTGCTTTTTTTAAATGAATGTTAAAGGACCACCATGACTAGCTGAAGCAGAAAGGTGAGGGAGCTGAATATGTTGGCACCAATGCAGACGTCTGATTTCAAATTGAAAAAGCAAGTCTAAGAAGATGCCTTATGAATAAATGTGTGGACCTCTATGAGAAGGGTCCATGTTGAATTGTGGCTCTGGAAAAATCTATGTCCACACTCCTGGGAGGAGGCTGTGACTGGAAAGGCCTGTCATCTCTCAGATTTTTTGAAGCAACCCAGCTTTTTCTTTTTGACAGTCCACCATGTATTGGTATGCATCTACATTCATACATATGCATATTATATATATGACGAACTCTGGGTTAACATACCCGATTCCTGTGATTGAGAACTGATAACCATTCTGACAGGTGAGATGATATCTCCTTGTGGTTGAATTTGCATCTGTCACCTTGGACACCTTGATCATCTTCTCCTAGGTCTCTTGGCCCTATGCATGTTCTATTTGCAGAAATCTCTTTTCAGGTCCTTTGCCCCTTTTCAACATGAATCTTTGGCTGCTGTTAAATGATATGTGTTCTTTTGGTAGTGTGAATGCTAAGTGCTTCAGAGCAGTGTGATTTGTGACAATCCTCACTCCATTGGCAGCTTGAAGTAAGTTATGTTGATTCTTTGTTCGCCGTGTACTGCTTTTCAGATTGATGCAGACCCAGTTTTGTTCTTTTATTTCTTCTGTTGCCATAACTTGCTGAGTCGGATCCAGTAACACTTTGCTCAGACAAATGCGAAAGAGTTCACAGCCTGTATTTTCCTTTAGGAGTTGTGTGTTTGTCGGTCTTCAGTTGAAGTCTGTATTCCACTTTAAACTCATTTGTTCACTTTTTGTAAAAAGTTGGTTCAATTCTTTTTTCTCTCTTTTTAAGAGAGTTTCTTCTTTTCACCGCATCGCTCCTCGAACAGGCTGTCTTTACAGTCTCCGTTCATTACATGTGGTATGTTCTTGTGTCCTTTGTCTGATTGGTGTACCATGGAGTTGTAGTGTTTTTTGTGGTCTCCTTTTTTACACTGAGATAGCCTGGGCTATTTGGGTGGCTTCATTCCATTGAGACATCTATTCATGGAATGAAGCCGCCCAAGAATGTGTCTTTATCTGTTTCTTTGCCATTACCGCGCTATTTTGGTGATCACAGTTTTGTCGTGCATTTGGAATTTGTGATGCCTTTTTTCTTTATTTCGTTCTTTCTTTAGATTTCCATGGTGTGTCAGGCCCTTTGTTGATTCCGTCTAAATTTCTGGAATCTGTCCCATTTCGGAGAAGAAGGCTCTCGCTATTTGGGAGAAAGTGCCCTGATCCTTGAAATGGCTCCAGGTGGTGAGGACGTTTCAAGAATGTGAGTCCTTCCTGGTGCCTAGAACCCGAAGAACACTCTCACTGTGCCATGAGTCATCTAAACCTGAAGGCGACCTCCTCTGTGGTTTGATGCCAGTCGTTTCTGTGCAGAATTTTATGTGTGTTGATTAAGAGTATTAATTTTGCTGCTTAATGGTGACATGTTCTGATACTATCAACTCGGTCTCTGTGGTGTCATCTGTCAACGAACACTGTTGTTTTCCAGTTGCATTTCTGTCTGGATGGTTAGTCTACTGAGGTCAACGGAGTGTTCAATTCCTTCACTGTGAGTGTCTTAAGGTCGCTCCCATTCTGTAGGTCGGTCAGGAGGTGCTTTCCTTCGGTTCTCCACATTTGGTTTCATTGACATTTACATGCCTGCTATCTCGTTGGAGTGATCACTTTATTGTGAAGAAATGTCTCTATTTTCTTTTTTGCTCTTGTCACTTTCTGCTGTTGTTTGATTTTCTATTTCGTCGGAGGGAAATATCACTTTTCTTTCTGTTTTGTTTTTCCACTCTCATGAAACATCTTTTCCCGTCTTCTTCCTTCCAGACTGTACACATCCGGCAATGAGTCGTACATCTCTGGTCAGCAGTGTGTCATGTTTTCTGTTGTCAATATTTATAATGACCCTGTTGTCTTTGCCCTTTGCAGTATGATGATATTTAACAACAACAGTGGACCTCTGGTGTTCCTTGATATTAGCTCTTGAGGTACAACATAGGAGTTAGACACTGATACAGTCTGTGCAATAATGGCCATGCTTTGTCTGGTACTCAGCTGACACTAGGCATAGTCTTCGCAGTAGCATTTCCTGTACTATCAAAGGCAGACTTCACATCTCCATGATTACTGCAGCATTACCACTTTGTATGTCTCAATTCCTTTACCTCTTTCATCTGGACCCCCTGCACCCTGCATTCCTATCTTTTCCACCAACGATTTTTTTTTTGTTATCAATGCATCTGTATCTCTTTTGTTCATTTATTTAGTTTTAGATACAAGGCACAATGAGGGAACTCACATGGAGTATGTGTATTGCTCAGTTCGCCTTATTTTCTTGAGCATATTCCTCTCTTGAGATTCACTCAACTTGTCGCAAATGAGGAGATTCTGTTCTTCTTTGGCTGGAGAGTATTCCATCATACATATGATCCATGTCCTCTTCACGCAGCCATTTCCCCATTTCTGCTGAGGTTGCTTTGATGTGTTGGCCATTATAGAGAGTGCTGAGGGGAACCTCAGAGTGAATCTCTGTGTTTGCATTAGTGTTTTGTGTGTCTTTGGAACAGTGACTAGAGTTAGAATTGCCAGGTAATCGCAGAGGTCTCTTTCCAAGCATTCACGGAACCTCCAATCACTTTTGCATGTGTTGACAGCAATGGTGCGTGAGTGTTCTCTTTCTCAGCATTCTAGCCGATGCTGTTGTTTGTTGTTTGAGAGTTTATAGCTATTCTGGTTGGTGTGAGATGATATGCGGGCCCCTTATTAAATCTTTGCCCCACCTGACTCAATACTTTGTTCCCGTTTTATCTGCATTTTTCCTGCAAAAGTTAGGTGAATTAATGAATAACCATAAATATATAATGAGTATCAGCATTAACAATTAAATTATTTATAGTATGAATTGTCATTCTTTACTTGGATTTCATATATTCCAACAGGAATTGGGCATCATAACGTCCAGGACAGTTTCAAATGCTTTTATGTAGTTTCTTCAATCTAACCCTCCTGCTAGGTCTCTAAGTTTGGTGCTGTTATTAGACCCATATTCTGGGTGAGGTAACTTAGGCACAGAGAAAGGAAGTCTCTTTCCTAAGGTGCCACTGCTGGTAAGAGGTGAAGCCTGGGTGCGAATTCTGGCTTTCTCGCTGCTAAACCTGAACTCTCTGCCCCTCTGGGTCTCTGTCTCATCCCCTTCACCTGTTACCCTGGTCATGGACCCTCCAGGCGGCCTGCAGATAGACTATGTCTTCTGAGGTGTAGACCATGTTGTGTGGGTTTGGCTGTGTGGGCAGGTGCTAGGTCTTGAGGTGGAGGACATCATGACAGCTGAGCAGGGGTGGGGTGATTTCAATGCCAGCTGTGAGTGTGCCTACTTGGGTGGGCTCTGCTGTTCTCCCATGGGATCAACTTCTTCTAGAATATAAAGCCAACTGCATTCTGCCCAATGCCTCTTCTCTTTGACGAGAAGCTTGAAGGTGTGGAGGGGTGTAGGAGTCAAGACTCTGACCAGAGGAACTGGAGTCAGGGAAAGTTCGAAGGCTCTGTTGTCTTGCCCTAGGGTGAGACAGAATGTCAGGCCTCAGGAAGGACTTTATCCACACCCAGTCATCGAAAATTTGACTCACAAGATGAGGAACTTCAAACAGTTCAACTTCTTCTTTCACTTGCTGGAGTGGCCCCTCACCCATATAGGGACCTGGGTCTGGTGGGGGAGGTTACTGCGCCCAGATTTCTTGGGGGAAGCTGATCATCCAATGTCTACCAGACCCTTTGCGTCCTTTTTCATTGAGGGGCAGGGCTCTCTTTTTCTTCTTTCCCAAATGTGAATGGCTTCTTCTGATTCTGTGAGTCATTCTTATGTATTAAAGTCATGTCACAGAGAAATAAATGTAAAGAAGAAAGAAAAGTCACTCCACTCTTAATACTCATTCCTGGCCATGCTTTGGAGGAAATCAGTCTGGTCATTTCTTCATTCTCTGCTCATGTCAGAAGGTGCATGGGTGCATTTGCAGACCTAGAATTATGTGTAGTTGCTGTATTCTCTAAGGTATCCTTCAAACTGTTTCTAAAATATTCAGTAATATTTCTTAAAAATTTAGTTATGTCAGTGAATAGAGCCAATCACTTATTGCATTTGCTTAGCATCTTCACTGTGTCAGGCACTATTGTCACAACTGGGGATATGGCAGTTAATGAAAGAGACAAAATCTCTGTCTTCATGTAGGTGACATTCTAGTGGGAGAGAAAAACATTTAAAATGTATATAATATCAAGTAGTTAAAGGGTTGATAGGAAAAGAAAAACCCGATTGGAACATAGAGTGACAGAATTGTTATTTAGATGCCATTAGTGCATTCTTTCTCTGATTACAGAGAAAACATGCGCTTGTGTCTTGTGGCATTAGTAATATGTGACTTAGAAACTGAGTCCCTAAGTATCTCCTTACTGTGTCCTGACAACTGTTAGGGTTGAGAATCTATAGGCAAAATAGCATAATGGCCAAGATCACACACTTTGAATTCAGACTCATCACTGCTATGAGACGGGAGCCGGGGCCATTTACTTCCCCTCTTTGCCAGAGCAACCCGCTCTGTCATGTGTGGAAGAAAGCAGTCTGCATTTTTTTTCTAACGTTGTGAAGATTAAATGAGTTACGTGTTAAAAGCTTAGAATAATGCCTGGCTCATCATACCTGCTATACAGGTGTCATCTGTTATTATTGTTGTTGTTGTTGTCATCTTTTGATTATGTCATACACATTAGCATTTGTTTTCTATTGCATTGTTCCCACGCCTCATTACTTCACTAACCCACTGGTTCTCAAACTTTTGTTTTTTACGCCTACGTCACCTGGTCTTCATAGGTCATGTCCCATCCAAGTACTAACCAGGCCCAACCCTGCTTAGCTTCTGAGACAGAATTGGGCATATTCAGGGTGGCATTGCAGATGAGATCGGGCATGTTCAGGGTGGCCTGGCTATAGATTCACACTCTTTGATCTCAAAATCACTTTCTACTCTGAAAAATTATTGAAGACACCAAAGAGCTTTATTTATGTAAGATTTAGCTATCAATCAATATTTGTCATATTAGAAATTCGGAGAAATTTAAAGATATCTTTGAGTTCATTTAAAATAGCAGTAATAAATATGTTCCATGTTAATCTCAACATTTTTATGAAAAATATATTCTCTAAAACAAATTAATAAGAAACGTAGCATTGTTTTACATTTTTGCAAAACTCTTTTTATTATTTGGCTTCATTGAAAGCTGCTGGATTCTCACAATTTCTGCATTTGGTCTGTTCTATGTTTTGCAGAAAAATGTGCCTCACGAAGTTCTGTAGTAGGAAAGGAAATCTTTTAATACTTTTTCAGATAATCGTACACATACTTTTTTGCTAACGCAGAAAAAATGCGACAGGTGGTCGTTTTTTATGGGTTGGTTGTGATGTAGA
Organism: Cynopterus sphinx; assembly: GCA_030015415.1. NCBI lineage: Eukaryota > Metazoa > Chordata > Mammalia > Chiroptera > Pteropodidae > Cynopterus > Cynopterus sphinx. Next base: position 54,231 of record JAKZJJ010000049.1, read on the forward strand.
ATCTTAAACCACATCAAAAAACATCGTGTACTGTTACACTAAGACCTACTCCTGCATATTGCACATGGTCTGCATTTTTTATCCATTTTGTAGTATCACCTATACGCTGTTCTGACCTTACAAATGCCGATGTATTTCATTTAACCGCATCAGAAAATCCGTTTGTTAACATCCTCACAGACCACACCAGGAACGTCTTTTAACAGTGAGAGGTTTTCAGGCACACGGTGGGATGTGGTTTTCCAAAATCGCAATGTTCGCTCTGACATATAATTTTATCATTGCCAACAAGTACTGTTAGCTGTTTTTCTTGATGTGGCAGGCTCATGGTTCATTTTTGAGAAAATGCCTTCTAGACACCCAAGTCTACATAACCCTAGTTTTGTTTGGCAGTGATTCTTTCCAGTAAAAGTAGCATTCCATGGAAAAGTGGTAAGCTTAGCTTCAAACTTGATGGCATATGTGCTCTTTCTGAGATGACAGCAGCGCTTTAGTGAGCAGCAGGGCACGCTCTTCCCATTTTGTCACAGAGCAGTACATAGCAGTGTGTGCAAGTATTGAGGTTCTGTCAAATGAACAATTTTTACAGTGTCGTCAAGACTATTCACAGTTTGGACTTTCTGTGTTTCATCTGTCTGTCTATCATGTATTTATTTACTTGTTTGCTTCTCCCTCCTGACTCCCCACTGAGACTGCATGTCCGTGGAGAATACGGTGACCACCAGCACATTCAATGCCACCAGCTAAATTTCTGCTCACGGGGACCAGCGAATTGACCCATAACTTTTGCACTATCAATGCCTATGAAAATAAAGCAAAAAAGGCACATGACATCTTATTGTTATTATGCAAATTGTTTTGATTTCTTGGACATTCTGAAAGGGTCACAGGGACACCATGGTGTCTGCAGACAATGCTTGGAGGGCTATAGTTCTAAGCCATCCCCAGTGGTGGAGGATTTCGGTTCTTTTCAGTTTCTCCCTGACAACGGCCTTGTGCCAGCACCTTGTACAGGCCATCTTGCTCATCAGCCTCATTTGGAACAGGCCAGGTAGCCAAGATAATTTTTCTGGGTGTTGCCTTGGCTAGTGGGGTATGGCCTGGAATTCGTGGGGTGTGGCCTTGGCTCTCGGAGGTGTGGCCTGGGCCTGTGAGTTGTGTGCTCTGGGTCTTGTCACACCTCCTTCCATCCTCTCAACAGAGCCCAAGTCTGTCACCCTTGACCTGCTGACGTACACAGATCTGGAGTCCCTGCGGAACTGCAAGAAAGGGGGGCCGCCCAAGCCCCTTGACCTCAAGATCCACCCAGCTAAAGTGCAAGCGCTACCTGATCCTCATCTACTCTGTGCATTTTGACAGCTGTGACGAGGTGCTGACTCTAGACTGCTGCTGGTGGGCAGGAAGGAGAGGATGTGGTTAGACCACAGGAACCCCAGGTACCCAGAGAAAGGTGGGAACTTTGCTTCAGCCTTGCAGTTGGAATCTTCAGTGTTGAGGTTTGTATTATTTAATACTGTGTTTTGGTGACAAGTGGCACAATAGTCATTACTAGTGCCTTACACAAACCACAGTATATCACTTAAGAAGATGTCTAGGGAGGTGGTGGAAACTCAATAATTGCATTAGGAATGCGGTCTCCTATTTCTCCCTTGATCTTTTATTTCATCATCCTTAATGTGTTGGATTTTCACTTCACCCTTATCTCTTTCTGATCCAAAATAGCTGCTGAACCTCTAGGCATTGCGTCTGCATCAAAGCAAGAGGGAGAGGAACAGAGATGTGCTTTTGTATTGTACCTATTGCTTTTATCCGGAAAACCAAAGCTTTCTCAGAAGTCTCCCAATAGATTTTCTATCCTATTCAACCAGAAATGGTCACTTCTATAATATTTGGCCAGAAGGAGTCACATGCAAGAAATGCTGGGCCAATGACTATCTAATTTTCTGGCCTTTAGCAGAAGGCAGCAAGGGAAAGACATTGGGATCTGCGTTTGGTTAGCCGGGGACAGTGCCTGCTCCCATTGTTAATAGCTCCCTGATTTTCTGCGGGGAAGCGATCATGTTACCAAGTGCTGTTCTATGATCAGTACCCGGTGCAGCACTTACTCAATATTCCCTACACTTTGGCCCCCAAGGGGGAACCCTGGTCCGGCCTTCTAGAATCTCCTAACTCGAAATCTCAGGGTTGGGCGTGGCTACAAGAGCATGACCCAGTGGTTCCACTGTCGCTCTATAAGAGAGTCATAGCTGTGGTGACTGGTGCAGGGGGCGAGGTGTGTGGGGACAGGAAGAGGCTGGAAGACACGTTTAGGACCTGAGCCCCAATAAAGGTGAGGTGTCTAGAATGGTATGTTTTCATGCTCTCAGGCTCTCAGGGTCTGGTAGTGTCCTTGGGGGACCCTTGACCTCTGAGATGCAATGGTTCTGATCCTCAGGATTCACGACATGTAGCGCCTCCCGTCCCTGGGCAACCGGAACCCATGGTCCTACAGGGCATCATTCGCTCTCTGAAGGACCTGGACTGCCTTTGGGGTCTGGACCACCAGGACCCTGGGGACTCCCAGGGCTCTGAGATCTGCCACCAGAAGGTGTAGTGAGTCTGGGACGGGGGGCAGTTGGGGCTGGGGGAACATCCCATCCTACATTTCGGGCCTGATGATTCTTAGCACTGTCAGGAGGATGGCTGGCTCTCATGCCAAGGTGATTATTCTGAGCCTCTCTCCTGCACTCACCTCATGCTTTGTGGTGCTGGGAACAGAGTGGTCACCAAGATAATCCTGCCCCTGCCATCCAGGGACTCACAATCCAGTGCAGGGGATGGATCTGTCTGCTGCTAGTGAGACTCACAGTAGGTGACGTGAGGGTCCCAGAAGGGGCCCTGACCCTGCCTGGGAAGAGGGGTGCCCTGGCCCAGGAGGTGCACGTGCCAAGACAGTTTGGTCCGGGTGCTCTGTTTAGTGCCTCCTCTGCACTGGCCTCTCTCCTGGGCCTCCGAGATATGGTCCTGAGGAGAAAGCCGGCTGGTGTCACACCAGCACCTGCAAGTGTCATTTCAGAGGGAGATAGGGTTCGTCGGGAATAGCCTGGGTTGCAGGAGGCCGAGACCGCTGCCCGATGGGGTTAGGAGTGGATCTTAGAGAGGGGAAAGATGTGTTCTGGTCAGAAAAAGCAGCACATAAGAGGCCAAGTGTAAGGATGCGGTGTGGTGAGCATGAGGGATGGGGAGAGGAAAGCCAGGTGCAAGGGTACTCCCACGCTGAGTGCCTGCAGTGTGGGGGGCTCCGTCTCCACCTGGAGGGATCCCACTCAGGGGGGAGGGCTAAAAATATTTTTAGTAGAAGCAGCAGTAATTAATAATAATAATAATATAACAACAACAACAACAACAATAATAATAATAATAATAATAATAATAATAATAATAATAATAATGAAAAATATAACAGGAGCCAAAGTTTGTGAGCTTTTAGCTCTGTGTCAAGGACTCTGCTCAGTACTTTATCATATAGTTGATTCGATCCTCACTGAGCAGGCATTACCAAGTCTCCTTTTGAAAGAGGATGAAACGGAGGCACAGGGAGGTTAGAGGACTTGCTTGAGGTCAGTCACACTGAGTAATACGGCTGGTGTAGACCATGAACCCAGGCAGATGGTGCCAGCACCCCCCCCCCCGGTTCCCTTAGCCGCTGTGCACAGTGGGCCACTGCCAACCCAGGACGGAACACTCGTTGCTGACAGGGGGGACCTGTCCTCAGCCCTGCCATGACTGGGAGCCCCTGAGCCTGGGTAAGCCTGTGAGTTTCCCTGCAGGATCTCGGCAGAATACTGGGAGCAAGGTCAGCTTCACTTTCAGCTCAGCCTCAGGTCTGCGCTCCGGACTGGTAGGTGTGTGCGTGTGTGTGCATGTGTGTTTCTCAGGCTGGTCACACAGACGTGCCCCCTGCCCTGAGATTCTCACAGCCGGGTCCTGTCTGCTTTTCCTCTTTCCAGTCTGGAGCCTGGGAGTTGAGGAAGACTGCTGGATTCATTCATGCATTCATCCTACTTTTAGTGATTTCCTACTGTGTGCCAGTATTGCTGCCCAGCACCAGTTAATATTTTCTGGGCACTTTCTCAGTTGCAGACATGGTCTAAGCCTTTGTCCTAGAGTCCCACCACCTCTGATCAGGTCTTAATGTCACATCACTCCACAGAGATGTGAACTGAAACACCCATGATCTCCCAGTTCATCATCACTGAAGCAGTATTGGATGTAGGCACCATATGGGAGAGCCCAGGTTCCTGCCCAAGGGCCACAGCTGGGCGTAGTGATCCAGAAAGAACACAGATCATCTATCTCCCTAATAATTGCCAGCTTGGCCGCTGGGAGGGGACACACAGACAGCAGGACAGCAGAGAGCAGAGAAACAAAATCGGGCCTGGCTGGGGGCATGCATGCGAGGTGATGCTTGAAGGATGAGCAGTCACTGGAGAATTCAAGGAGGAATGAGCTGCCCTTGCAGGAAGTGGGAGAGTAGCTTCAAGAAGCCAAAGGGGGAGAGCTTAGGGAGCCACAGATATGTATGTATGTGTGTGTGTGTGTGTGTGTGTGTGTGTGTGTGTGTGTGTGTGTGTGTATATACACACACACATATATATATATATAGTGTTTTATTAGGAAAATTTCCAAGAACACACAGAAGTAGACAGTAATGTAATGTGCATGTGCTTGTGTGCAACTTCAAATGTCCTCTATGTTTCACCCATCTTGGTCAATCTGCACTCCCACTCTTTCCTGAGAAGCAAATCCCAGACATCATTTCTCCTCCATATATACTCTAGAATCTATCTTTAACATACAGGGACATTTGCAATAAAAACTGAAGCACCATTAACATATATGACAGAACTGCCAAAACTCTTTTGTATGTGTACGTGTTGACACTTCTCCGATTATCCCCAGATTTCTTCTGTGAATTAACAATCATCTCAATTAAGCCACTCTGTGCAATTTGTCGATGTGTCTTTTAAATGTCTTTTAATGGTTTCTAGTACCCCTTTTTTCCTGCTGCTCAGTAGTGGAAGAAGCCAAGTCCTTTGTACTGTAGAGATTCCCATGGTCCAGATTTTGTGGATTTGATTTCATGGTTAATGTGTTCCTCGATTTGCTATATTTCTGATGCGGTCATGATTAAACCCAGTTCAGGTTTTTGAGAAGTCACTTTGCTTCTGTCAGGAGGTGCTGAAGCTGGTGACTTTGCATAGTGAAAGATGGATCACTCTCTTAGAACGTTTTGTTCAGCCCAGAACCTTTGGGTGCTTTTCGTTTACATTTCTTTCATTTCTGGTGAGGCTGAGCACATTTTCTTATGTTTGGTTGCCAGTTGGGTTTGCATTTTTGTGAGTTGCCTGTTCACCTGTCATGTTTGTTGTCCTTCTGCTCACTCATTTCTTATTGATATCTAGGAGTTGTTTACAGAGTCTGGAGATAAACACCATTATGAATTTGATATGGTTCAGAAACTGTCCTCCTGCTTCCCTGGGTCTTTTCACTCTCTTAATGTAAGAGTCTTTTGATCAACAGAGATTCTTCATTTGTATGTAGACTCATTGAGACGTTTTTCCTTTGGACTTAGTCATTTTAATTTTCTGTCTCAGATTCCTTTTGCCCCAGTGTCATGAAGATTTTCTTCTACATAATCATCTATAATTCTGACACCTACAGTTCACCAGGGATTGATTTTTCATGAGGTAGAGGTCCTTTCATTGACTAGGCAATCATCCATCCCAGTCTCATTTATCGAAAAGAGTGTCCGTATCCTACTGCTCAGCCATTGTTTCCTTTATCATAAATCGTGTTTTTTCATAGGTGAGGTTCTGTGCTCTGGAGTCCAGTGGTTTATTTGTCTCTCCTGTTGCCAGAACCATCCTCTTCTCATGACAGCAGCATTATGATTAGTCTGATTTTGAGTAGAGCCAATCCTCTCACTTTTGTTTTTCCTTTTCAAGATTATTTAGGTTGTTCTTGGGTAATGGCATTTCCATATAAATTGTGGAATTAATAGATTTTTCAGTACAAGCACATAACTTGTTGGTATCATGTTGAATCTATAGAACAATTTAGGGAGAGCTGAAATCTTTACCCATACTGTAGTGAGTGTTGCAGTCTGTTGAGAGAGTTAGTCTATTTAGGTCTTATTTAATGTCTCAGAAATATTGTTCCATTACCACTTGTTGTTAGATTTTTTTTTCATGCCATTGTTCATGGATTCTTTACCTTAAATATCAATCATGTTGATTTGAGTAGAATTGATATTTGTATATTGAGTGGATGTCTAGCAACTTCAGTTAGCTTTGTTATTTAATAATTTATCTGTAGATTCTTTCTGCTTGTCAGTTTTTTTCATCATCTGCAAATGATCATTCTGTTAATTCCTTCTCAATGCTTAATTTTGTTTCTATTTATTGCCTGATCACACTGGCTAGGACCTCCAGTATAATGTTGTCTTACTCTTGATTACAAGGGTCAATTCAAAGTATTGCCAAACACGTAGGTACCTGTATGTTTTTCAGATCCCTAATTGATTTTAATTTTTAGGCAAGGTGAGAACAACTGAGTTAATATATAGTTTTGGTAATTATTGATGACCCGTGGCCAGATAGATTTTTTCCTTAGGAGTTGGTAAAGGTAAGGAGATAATTTCACAATCCTGCTTTTGTTAGCTGGACTTCTTCGATAAGGAAAGCATTCTTGTGTCAACTGTTTGGTTTCCCTGAGGTACATTTCCTGTGAAAAAGGCATGATTAATGCTTGTTTTTTCCCCCTTATTTAGCTTCTGTCAGAATAATGAGTTGGTTTCCTTATGTCCTGCATGAAGATCGTTGAGATTTATTCAGTTGGTACAATTATTACGTACTCAGGAATGTAAGTTTAGTAGATGGGATGTGGGTTTCCTATGGGTACTATGAAAAATTCTAAACTTTGTGGTTTAAAACACAGAAATTAAATGTTTTCCCATTCCAGAGGCCAGAAGTCTGAAATCTCTTTCACTGGGCTGAGGTCAAGGTACTGACTGGGTAGTTCTCTCCTCAGAGGCTCTAGAGGTGAATCCATTTCTTGCCTCTTCCAGCTTCTGGTGACTGCCACCAATCTTTGGCTTGTGGCCACTTCACTTCAACCTTTGCCTCTGTAGTCCCAATTCCTTCTCCTCTTCTGTGTCTTGACTCACTCAGCCTCTCTTCTATAAAAATAGATGAGATTATACTCAGGGCCCACTTTGATAGCCTCTTCATTTCAATGTCTTTGATATAATCAGACCTATTAGCTTTTTTTTTCCATGTAAGGTAGCTTTCACAGATTCCAGAGTTTAGAACATGGATGTCTCTGGGAGTCTAATATTCAGCCCACCACACATGGCTCCCTTGTTTTCTGGCATGTCGTGATATCTTGGACTTTCCAGCCCAGAGCTTGTAGAAGTAACTGTTCCAAGGAGCACTGGTTCCTTTTAGTAGGAAATTGTGCTTAGAGACCACAGTGTGGTCCTAAGGGGTGTTTATGGTCATTGGGTTGACATTGTTCTTAGGTATTTTGAGGTGGAAAGAGACAGAAAGTAGACACGCATTTGTAGAAAGAGAAAAATGATATCTGTGCTTTCAACCTCTTTCCTTTGTATGTCTTTTCTCATGCTGAAAAATCTTCATTTCTAGTAATAGTAACAGAATTCTAGTAATAGTAACACAAAATACTAACAAATTATGTATTTGCTTTATCCTGATAATTTCAATGCAATTACTATTAATGAGAGTACTGAATAAATTTATGATTTCTTTGGAAAATTACTTGCTAAAATTGAAAGAATTTTTTTTTTCAATGATGACAAAATTCTCCAGTCTGCCACCAACTTCAATATACAAATGAGTCTGAGTCCCTTTTAAACATTTTAGTGATTGCTTCTGCTAAAATTTATTTGTGTAGCATTTTCTCTTTTTTGTTTTTTTATTATCATTATTAATCTTTTATTGGGGGGTGTGGCAGCTCTTCGTTAACTTCGCACATTGCAAGGATCTTGTCAGCTTACAATTCTTTACCTTTTATTTTCTAGGCCTACAGCACGTGGTCTTCCGAGGTGGTCTTCCATTTAAGTACTTACCAGGCCTGACCTTGCTTAGGGTCCGAGATCAGAGGGCATGGGGTTTGTTCAGTGTGGAGAATATTTTCACAGTTCCAAATTCAAAATTTAAAAATTGAGTACATTCAGAGGTGTCCAGCTGGTATCCAGGTTGCCAATTCTGTCCATCCATCTTTTATAGGTAACTTAACTTTTTAAATCTTTTGATTTAGCCTTTTCTATTTTGGAAAGAGGAACATGTGTAATTTGTAATTCCTTTTTCTTTTTTACATAAGGACACACACTAAACATTGTCCGGGACTATTTTTAAACTTCCATCTGGTTGGCTCTTGATGACAGGACATGGAGATCTTTCTTGTTCATTCGTTGAGTCATGTGGGACACAGGTGAGTGGATGTGTTGCAGAAATTCTACCAGTTCTCTGGGATGTACACTTGGGTCATTTCCACTCTTTTGCTCTGACAAACAATGCTGTCACAAAGAGCCTTGTGTGCATGTATTTTTCTGAAGCAAGCCTTCTGGACGCGGCCTTTGATCTGGTCAGGTCTGCATTTTGGAGTATCCTCCTGTGAGCGGGAGGCACAGCGTCCTGGCTGAGAGCAGGGGTCCTGGGGCCAGTACCAGGGCGAGGCTGTGAGAGTGAGGAGGAAGGTAGGGGGACATCTTGGAAGTAGGACTCCCAGTGCTGTGTCTGCCCCGTGGTGTGGATGACAATGAAGGAGCGGTGGGGCCGCTAATCGCGGGGGAGGAGAAATGGTGCACAAGGACCACCAACGAGGACTGGAAATTACGAGGGTGCCCTCACATGCACCCCCAGGCCCTACCCTCTTCCCTGTCCCCTGGCACAATCAGCTGGGCAGGTTGTGCAGTTAGGCGCTGGCAGGGTGGGGGGCAGTCCTTGGACCCTAAAACAGCCTCGTTTCTGTGCCTGTCACTTCTTGGCAGCCGAAGGAGGCAAAGGCGGCAGAGCAGAGCCTGTCCAGGCCTGATCACCCTGGACAGTGAGCTCGCCCCATCCCAAAGGGGGTACAGGCAACGGGCTTGGAGGACAGGGTGTCAATACCCTGCCTGCAGGTGGCTGGGGGCGGGTATGAGGGGCGGGACCTGTGCGGGTGGTGCTGGGTGTGTCAGGGGGCAACAGATTCATGGTAGGGTGCCTAAGGGATCTCCTTCAGACAGGAGTCTCCCATTCTGGGCCACGGTGGGCAGGATCTGTCCAGAGGTAAGGTGGGCTGAGCATGTAGCATCAGGACGTGGGGCCTGTATGTGAGGACCGGGAAGGCTTGGGGCCCGAGTGTCTATTTGGGGTACAGGGCGCAGAGCCCCTGATGAAGACCTGGGCGGCATGGGCTGATTGTGTCCCGGAGCGGGCGAGTGACCATGGGGATCCCAAGGGAGCTCTGGCAGACCTTGGAGGCAGGCCCTGTGCAGAGGACAGAGGGAAGGGACGCATGTCGAGGGGAGATTTTTGAGGGCACAGAGAGGGGAGGAGTGCGCGAGGACCTGGGGTGAGGCACAGGTGACCTCCCAAGGCGAGAGGACACACCTGAGAGTGCAGGGCTGTTGTCGGCGGGAAAGAGCTTGGGTCCGGCCCTGTCCTGGCCGGTGGACTCAGACTCCCACTAGGTCCCACCCTGGCCCGGGAGCCAGAGGAGGTGCATTGCATGCATGGGGCAGCGGGGGCGGGACCGGCGACCCTGGCCCTGTGTTCCCAGTCCCAGGGCCCAGGGAGTCACGTGAGCAGTTCTGACTCCACAGCCTTCGTGGAAGGCACTGAGAAGCAGAGAGAGATCAAGGGGGAGTTCACACCCCTTTCTCTGTACCTGCCCTGCCCCAGCCCTTGACGTGGCTGTCTGTGTGTTTTGTAAATGAACCTATTTACCCTTGGGGTCTCTCACCTGAAGGCTGAAGAGTCCAGAGAAGGGAGGACATGTGCGAATTTGGTGGGAGGGGACTATAGTTGACACCTGTGTGCATTTCTGGGCACAAGAGTGATTGGGGGACAGTTTGGGGTTCAGGTGTAAGAAAAACTCTCATACTAAAGCAGTGTATGGAGGTTACAGTGGGGTGTCATGAGCAGCCTGTCCCTAGCGGGGCTCCATCCAAGAGAGATGCTACACAGGGATTCTCTGACTATGGGGTGGAGAGGGGCATCTCACATGATGGTTCACTGCCTGGGAAAACCCCAAAGCGGCCGTCGGTGGCATCTGGGTGGTGGGTGACAATTCCTCCAGCAGCTGAGACCTCTGGGTTCTGAGCTGTGATGTTGATTCTGAGCTGGGGTATCTCGGATTTTGGTTCAGGGTCAAAGCCTCTCTAGGTTCTGAGCAGCAGCAGCGACACAGCACTAAGAGGTAGGGGCACACTTGGGGTCTCGGTGGGAGGAAGGTTTGGGGCCAGCGGGACATGGGAGGACAGTAGGAGGTGACCTTTATTGGGGAGTGTGGGTTTCTGACAGGTTGGAGAATAGGCCTCACACGCGGTGTTGTGGCCACGTCTGGATGATTTGGGACATCTGATCTTCTGGCGAGAGCGTCCGCTGCACTGGCCAGGGTCCTTTGACCTTGTAGTGGCGGTGCAGAAATCCTTGAGCCAGACCATAAGCCAGCAGACTCATGGCTCCCCTGATGGCCCTGGGCGGGGGTGTCCGCTCCGGGAGGGGCAGAGGCAGGAGTGGAGTTTGGGATTCCTCATAGGACAGGGAGAGTGTGGGGCAATGGTCCAAAATGTGCCCTCCCAGCTGGCACACCAGCTGCCATGTGCCTCAGTATCCTCATCTGTGAAAGGAGAGACTAGTGGTCCCTGCCACTGACTATGTGATCAATGCCTCATCTAAAGCCTATTGAACGGTACCTGGTTGGCAAATGCCAGCTGTCATTGTTACTGCTGCTTCTCCCCTTCCCCCAGACCTCTCGTACTGCCCACAGCAATGCTCTCCCTGAACACTGCTCAGTGTCATGGGCCAGCAGAAGAACTTTTCTGCAGACAAAGTAATCCTTATCCAAACTGTGTGGTTGAAATGGTTATTACCCAAGGGAGGAAATGATACTCGGAAAAGCCGTCACTTGAGCAAGGTCATAGAGCTTGTAGGTGGCTGTCTCCCAATGACTACCAAGGGTTCTGTGCTGTCCCCCAGGCTTGGATCATGCCCTGCCCTGTTGGCTGGACAGTCAATCCCCCATGTAGCTGCCCATGAAGGTAATGCTGATAGATCTGTGGTTACAGACTTCGCCTGAGTGTTCCCCCTTCATGGTCCAGCCCCGGCCCTCATACACGAGCCCATCTTCTCCAATCAGGAAACTGTTTGGGGCGTGTGAGGGAAGGTGATGAATGAGGGTGGGCCTCCTGGGAATAAGAATCCCTCCCCTTCCTCCACTCACCCCTGCCTTTATTCCTGTCAGTCGCACGCATGTCCCCAAGCCTCCTCATCCCTTTTTTTCTCCACCGCAGTGAAAGTGGCCCCTGCTCTTCCAAGCACAGGTATCTGCACACCTTTCTCATCCTCACAGCAACCCGTAAGTCAGTCCTGCTAACATTCTGTAGACAGAGAATCAGAGAGGTGGAGACATCTGTCCATGGTCATACAGCCTTCAGGGACAGAGCCAGGATTTTTTCCCAGCTCCCCTGTACTCCCACCTCCAGGATCTGAATCCTTGCTCTCTCCTGCCTCCCTGGAGGATCTGTTGAGCTCTTGCTTTGCTGAGTTCCCCATGCAGTCAGTCCTCTGAGGCAGGTACTGTTATCACCCTGACTTTAGCCTAGGAAGCAGAGACTTAGAGATGATTTGCCCCAGGTCACGCCACAGAGACCCCTGCCTCAGAACTCTCCATCAAGAATCTCTTTGGCCCTCACCCCAGCCTTCATCCTGTAATGTTACACTCCAGGGTCCACTTCTGTGGCAGGGTCAGGGACTTAAAGATGGGGCCACCACTGGACATTGAGACTGTAGCCTCGGCAGATCTTTAAGACCCAGTGGACGCCCCTCGATTGAGCTAGTGTGACTAGGCACATCAAAGATAACTCGAAGATGGATGTCTGGAGCAGCAGCCCCTGCGAATTTCACGCTCTGGCTCTGGTTGCCAGTGATGCACAGCATGTTGGAATTTCCAGATCTATGGCTCTTAAGAAGCCAGACTCTCAGAATCTAGATCTGAACACCCTAGAAATACCACAGTGACACTGGCCCCCCAGACTTGGCCAGTAATGGCCCTACTTATGTCTCCAGCACCTGGCACAGGTGATTGGTGCCCCTTGTGCATTTATTAAATGGATGCCTCTAATTTAAACCTCCACAACCAGCACCAGGTGAGTGCAGTCAGGAGCCCCATTTTACAGGTGAAGAAATTGACGCCCTGAGAAAAAGTGAGGTGACAAGAGGGGAAGATTCAGAACATTTGGGTCAGTCTCTGTGTCCTCAAATCTGAGAAACAGACCTGAGCCTGCTTTCCTGCATGTGCTTTAGGCCCGAGGCCATGGAGCCAGGCAGTTGTCTTCTCGTCTCAAGGGCACGCTAAGTGTGGGAGTGTCTTGGAAACACAATCTTGACCTTCAAAATTTTGAATTGTAAAATCTTTACCCAGAAGAGCTGGGGATGCTCTGGAAGGCTTCTAGTGTTTCCGAGTGAGATCCCCAGATTTCCTGGCTGCACCCTGGCCTGATGGAATCCCGTCAAGTTGGTACTTGAAAAACTGCATTACCAATAAGGCACCGGCAGCTGGAAGGGTGTGCTCACAGCTGTCCCTTATCTCTGCCTCTTCAGTAGAGCCACAATCCCAACCGTGACATGACCCACAATCCCTGTGACCCTCGCTCCTCTCTGTGACCTTGAGCCACACTGACCTCTGGCCTTTCTGCCTGACCCACTGTCTTGGCTCCACCCCTTTCCACCTGAGGTCCCCTCAGCTTACTATGCTTCCCCAGGTGACCCTTTCCCCTTACCACATCTGTGTGCTGCCTGCACACGCCCCAGCCCTATGTGGTGACTATGGAGAAACGACACTGCGGCTGAGTCCACTGTGTCAGGAGTCACCGGGCGTCCCTGTCACTGTCTCCCGCTGAGGCACCCACTTCCCACCCCCCTCCGTGCTTACTTGTAACCCACGTCACAGAAGCCAAGTGTTTGCTGTGGGAGTGCTATTCGTTCTGGGCCTGCTGCAGGCACAGGACCGGCGTGTCACAGGTGCTACCTGCCATGTGCGACACGACCATGCTGCGGGGTGTTTGGTACAGACTTTCTGTGCACTTGGATGCCTGGGCACTCCACACTTTTTGGGTAAAATGGGGTTGCAGCAGAGCTCATCTTGCACCAGCCTGAGGATCCAGGCCCTGGCTCTTCCAGAAAGCACAGGGTGAAGCACCCAGGGGACTGGGTGCCTCCCCACCCCATGCTCAGCGGGGCCAGGGGCCCCTAGTCTTTGTCATGCATTCTCCCTCCCTCCACCACATACCCAACCACAGTGCGTCCTGTTGCACTGCCAGGGAGAAGGAAGCAGAGTCTGGGGTCCCATGTCACAACCAGCAAAGTCCTGCGGGGTGTGAGGCAAGGCTCACTGCACAGTGAGGCCCCAGCATATAAAGGTGGCCCTGGTGGTTCATGTTACACCCATCGCAGTCCTCCCTGTGCACCATGTCCTGATGCTGCACACTGGTACCTGGGGATTCCTGGCCCTGCTTGGCCTTGGACGAGTGCAAAATGATGAGCACACGCGTGGGCGCAAACACACAAAACACACACAAATACATACACACACACACATGCACACACGTACCTGGATTGGCATTTGTAACTCTGAGTGGCACTTCAAAATTGTCTTGCTTCAAATTGGTTTGAATGTTTACTCAGTCCTGATTCCTGGCCTTTCTGCATTTTTAGTCTTTGAAGAAATTTTTTCATCATTTAATGCATAAACAAACTTTCTAGTTTTCTTTCTCAAAGTGGATATTCAACCCGTATTCTTCAAAGCCACGGGAGTGTGTGTGATAGCGGCTGGCCAGCTTCCACCGACACAACTTGAACATAAAGAACTCTCTTTCTGTGAGTAAAGAATGTGTATTTCTGATCCACTTTCAGAGGCTTCAGATTGCTCTTTAAAGTCAGGATCAGTCATATTATTTGAGCAAAATTTACTGGATGTCTCCTCAGGCAATTCTCTGATCCCGACTACACACTTTTCGACACCCCGAAGTGGAGAAGCCATCAGGGAAGTTTCAGACAGCTCATGCTTTATGGCATGAGTGGGAGAGTCAAGACGCTGCCCGTCAGTTCTGTTATTTACCTCTGTTTCCTCGCTTAGTAGTGTCTCCGTTTTCAGTACACCTGAAATATATGGCCAAGAATTTCCTAAAGTAATGAAGTTGGTACATTCTTTCTCTGTGCCTACTAGATCTTTTTCTGAATTATTTTGGTCACAAGAAGAACTATGCAGTAGGGGTGTTTTTTTTTTTTTTTATCTGGCTTCCTTATAGACCCGAGGGGGTCAGTGGTGCCATTTAGTGGCTGCAGACTGTAAAATGCTTCAGACACTGCTTCACTTTCATTCCCAAAGTGCTTCTGATTTGTTATACTTGAATCTAATGAATTACTGTCACTTCGTCCCATTTCAGATACAAAACAATGTGCTTCCTTCACCCCTACTGTTTTTGGGGGTGCTCACTAGAAGTGGTGGGAGAAAGTTACTCATGTCATACAATCCTCTGGCATGACACTTTCTCTCTCTGAGTACCACATTCCCCATCCCCCTGACTTCATGCTCCTTGCTCCTGTGGTCTCAATATGCATGAGATCTGCCATGTGTGCTTTCTTCATTAGACTCTCCTCATATAAGGCAGCTTGTATTCATTTTGCTATGCGATTTAAAATAGGATGTCTAAAATATGCATTACTAGGTGAATAAATGGATCACTAATTAAAGCATGTGTGTCAATAAGTCAGAAATAAAAAACAGCCTGGAAAAAAAGATTCAGGAGCAGCGAGTTAAAGAGACAGTGTGCAACAATTGGATTCAGGTGGCAGTTACGCCTCTGTAGGCAGGTAGCTCTCCTCCCGCCATCAATTATGTTAATGGGAAGCAGCTCCCATCAGAATGTGAAATAAATGGAGAACATAGCAATGAGCTTGAACCGAACTGGCTAGGAGAATTAGAAGGGGTGTGTGAAGGTGGCAGGTTTGTCAAGGACACACACAACCAGCACCAAGATACTGCGCTGGGCCTGGGCGCCAGTCGAGCAAATGGAGTTCTTTGTTCGTGTTCCCTATGCCCTGTACCAGGAAACACAGTATGAAAACATCCTGCCCTGGGGCCAGTGCAGGTTCTCTGAACACAAACAGCCAACTGGAGGCAGAACCCTGGCACCCCAATTTCCTGGCCCGGCCGGGGCTGCTGGTGCCCACGCCCGCCACAGGCTACTGCACCGACCCTTACAGGGGGCACAGCTTAAGACCATCCTGGCCCAGATGAACCCCAGCCTGAGCCTGCGCTTATGCAAGGCCAACACCTAGGACGTGGGGGTTCATGTGAGCCCATGGGTGGACAGGTTTGTGCAGGGCTCTCTGGAGCTCTGCACCCTGTACAGTTGCTCCCCTTGGGACAACACAGGCCCCAGGGCAGCCCTGCCAGGCGGGGGCATCTGTTCTGCTGTGATGGGCTACTGGGGCTTGTCCCGAAATCGGAAAAACTGGGAGGATGAGAGGACCAAGGTGCTTTCAGGTCGCGTGGAAGTCAGCCAGCAGTAGTCATAGCCAACAATGCCAGAGGTGCACGAGATGTCAGGGGTGGAAGATGCCCAGAGTCCCAGAGAAAGGGAGAGCCAGGAGGCCACAGGAGTCATTGCCGACCAGCTCAGAAAACCTTGCTGCCAGGTGCACTTCCTCTCCCTTGTCCCTGTCTTTGAGTCCCAGCCTCACTTTCTTCTTGTCCATTCCTGGGGTAATGAAAGCAAAGCCTTCCCTCCCTCCGATTAAGGAGAGGATGCTGTGAAAACAGATGTGTCCATGGCCTGCATGTTTTGTCACTTAGCAATGTAGGGTGCCAGCTATAAGCACATGGGAACCAAAAGTCTGGCAACAACTGCTATTGGTAATGAGGTGACAAAGAAAAATTTCAAATCTGTGAAACGTGTTATCTGATTTTCACTTGAGGCAGACGGCTGGTAGCATTGTGGCAAGTGAGTTGGAGAAGCATGAGATGGCAATAAGAAGAATCTCAGTAATCCTTGAGAGATGAGAGGCTAAATGATTGTAGTAACTTTAAGTAAATCTGTGAAAGAGGTTAAAGGGGCTTTTTACATTTCATATACAAAGCCAGAAGCATAAATGATCTAGCTACGTCCAATAGAAATAATGAAAGCCTTTTCTTCTTCTTTTGCAGTTTCTGGAACCCAAATATGGCTATTTTCACTGTAAAAATTTTAAGACCCGATGGGAGAGTGCTTACTTATGTGTGGTGCATTTGTGGAACTAACAAGGTGAGCCAAATGACTGGGATGTGGAGGAGGATGGGGCAACTAAGATGCTGAGTAGAGGAAAAAAGTGTTACCTAATGAAGTGTGACATAGTGCCATCTCACTCACCTTGGCATCCTCAGTGCCAGGCACATCATAGGTGCTCAGCAAAGGTGTGGGTTAAATTGGACAGTCCACATGTGCTCCTGAGGCTGCTGAACCGTGGCCTGGTGTTCTCTTGGGTTCAAAGGTGCTGTTGGACAAAATGTCAGTTTATTTAGATGAACTTCTGTTGCGTATGTACACTGGTTCTTTATCACCTTAGTTGGTATATTTGAACGGGTTCGTGCCTCAGGTCTAGAAAATTTCCACAGTGTGTCCAAGAGGTGGGGCAAAAGAGAAATTTTTCAAATAAATTTATTTTAATTCATTTCGAGTATCGGTTAGATATCTAGATTGTTCATAAAATTATTTCCCCAATTGTTCCCTCCCTCCCAGGCCCTCCACTTAGCCAGCGAATTAATGCTAACTGGATTCTCTGTGCTGTGCAAAAGAGAATTATCGTAAAGGTTAGCCTATTGGCTTCTTTTAGGCTAAGCAGCCTTAATTTGAACAGTTGTGAACGTATTGAGATTGGGCAAGACTTCCTTGTCTGCATTTCCCCATTTTCCAGAGTAGATTCTGAACCCAAGAGACTCGAGTTTCAGTGTGAGACCAGTCAGCCAGGGCCAAGCAGCTTCTTCCTCTCTTCACTGAGTATATGCACTTTCTTGACTGTGTAACATTTTACACCTGGTCTATTTCACTAACTTCTAGAAGCACCTGAGTTTGAGTCAACTGTGCTGTTGTGTTTTTAGATACTGCATTTCCAGCTAAAGAATGGTAGAGGGAGAGGAATGCTAAGAATGAATGAAAACATGACTTTCACACTAGCCATTACTGGACACTGGAAGCAAATAGATTTTTAAACTAAACTAGAATGACTCTTGTGAGAAAAAAAAATGTGTCTAATTCCAATACTTCAAGACACTGGAGTACAAAGAAGAAGACAAAGAATTCATCCTTAAGAAATTTATTCTGACAGGAGTGAAGCAGCCAGAGTGCGATTTCATGAAAATGCAATGAATGACACCCATGGTATGTACGTGGTTCAGAAATAACACAGAATAGGGATCAGTAATCCTGTCGAGTTGAGGAGAGGACAGGAGGTGGAGTAGCTCAGGGCATCTCGTTTTCCAAGCGGGAATTGAAAGGCTAAATCAGAGGAGCTCAGCAGTAAGGCAGTGTGGATGTGTACACAGGGCAATGCTCAAAGCCTAGCATTCATGTAGATTGGTTGGTAACAGTAGGTGATTTGAAGATCAAGTAGGAAATCCTGAAAAAAATTAAAGCAGGGGCTGAAAGAACAGGAAAAAGGAGAAGGCCAACGGTTTGGCCTGCACCAGAGAGAAATGACAGCTGATTCCCATTGAAGACTTCATGTGCAATGTTTAGTAGTCATCAGAATTACAGAGAAGGTCAGGAGTAGGATGGCAATCTTTCAGGAAAGGCAAATGAAATTCATAGAGTAAGAAAAATTAACAATAGCACCAGAAGAGCTTAAGGCCTCAGGGTAGAGGTTGGGCAAAAGCAAGTTATGGGTGAGAGAATGGCTTATTTAGGAACTGGGAGTCCAGGGTACATGTCAACTTGAATTAAAATAAGACAAGTTTCTCTTTAGGTTGACTTAAAACAGCTCTGTTGCAAATGCCAGAAGAGTTTTCACCCTTACCGAGTGGAAGCCATACAGTGTCAGGTAAGCCTGTGGAACATTTCCATTGTGTCTCTAAGGCTGCTATTCTCAATGAGAATCTTCTGTGGCATACCATTAGGGTTTGATAGACTTGCATATCTATGTAGGAGGTTTAGATTTTCTGTGCTTTTATTTTTATATTTGAGGAAAAACAAATTCTGGGTTTTCTTGGAGGGGGGATGGGAGAGAAATTGATTGAAGTTGCCTTATGGGGTGGATTTATGTAGGGGTGTGTGTTCTTCAAAAACTCAGTGTATAGTTTGGATGTTATAATTTAATAAGTAAACTGTATTAAGCTTTTACTATATGCCACACATTTGGCTAGGGGCTTTATATGCACTATCTACTCTAATCTAAATTTTGAGGTTGGTGTCATCCTCATTTCACAGAGCATAAAATTTCAGTAAGACAACAATTTGGTCAAGGTTTAACAGCAACTGTCATTTGTGATCAGATCCCACTGCATCTCCAGTGCCCCAGAAATCACAGAATTAGGTGTACCTGGTCATTCTGGATTGAGTGCTAGCTTATTTCCAAAATACCTGGCATGGAAGTTCTCTCAGCTTTTCAGAAAAGTGTGACATAGTTGATTTCATAAACAAGAGTTTCTTTTTTTAAAAACAACAAATCCTTTGTTGAGTTACAAATATGATTTCAACTAAGCATTTCTAGGTTACAAAATAGTCTAATAATTTGCAAATGATTTATCTTTACATTTTCTATTCTGATATTCCCAGTATGTTTCATAGAATTACTAAATTGGATTTAAATGTATTCAACTCCTTTTTCTGTCTTGTGTTCACTTGAATTGATTTAAAAAGGAATTCCTCTTCCTCCCCTATAATCTTGGTAATTACTCATTCTTTACTGTTCTTCTGGTAGTTGCCCTGGAGAATACAACATAATTCTATGATTTATCACAGTCAATGTAAATTGTTAATCTTACCTCATTGACAGTGACCATAGGACACTAACTCCTTATCTCTTAATCCTGACTTACATAGTGCCGCTGTTTGATATTTTAATTTTAAACTTGACAGGACAAATAATCATCTAGCTTGGGCTGCATTTATTCTCTCTGCTGCTCTCAGGTCTTTTTGTAGCAGGGACCCCTTTGACCTGAAGGACACATTTTAATATTTCCTGTAGTGCAGGTCTGAGGATGGCATATTTTATTTTGTCAGGATAACTTAAAAAAAAACCAGTTTCTGCTGGGTATAGAAGTTTCAGGTTGGCAGTTGTTTTCTTTCTGCTCTCTAGGGCTCTGCCCTTGCTGCAAAAGTGGCCGTCAGTCTTAGCAGCTCCTCTGAAGTGATCTCCCACCCACTCTTCCTCCCCTTTAAATCTGCTTGTTTTTGAGATATTCCTCCGTGCTTTCCTTTGGAGCAGCTTCACAACTAATATGACTTGTTTCTTTGTATTTCTTATGCTTAGGATTCATAGTATTTCTTGAATCTATAGCTTGAAGATTTTTATCACTTTTGGAATATGATCCATCGTTATCTTTTGAAATATTACTTCCACCCCATTTTTTCTTTCAATTCCTCGTAATAGACCCCTTGCCATGTCTCTTATGCCTTTCATGTTATTTTCTGTATTTCCTATTCTTTCCTTTCTCTCCACTTCAGTTTGGATCTTACCTATGAAGCTACGTCCATTTTTCTGATTCTTTCCTCAGCTCTTTCCAGTCGGCTATGAAACTCATCCACTGAGTTATTGGGTTAAGTTATTGCATTTTTCAGCACTAACATTTTGTCGCTTTGAAAAAATGACTAACAGTTTACTGCTGGAAATATCAGTCTTACTCTCTTAAAATCTGTATCAGATAACCCATTGAGTTAATCCCCTGTGCTTCTGTTGGTAGACTCTTTATTTCCTTGATTTTCTTATGTGATCTGTCTCCACATATGCCTGATTATTTCTGATTGAGTGCCAGATAGTGCATATGAACAATTATGTTGATAAATGAGGACTAGAGTATTATCTTCTACAGAAGATTTGCTTCTGGCAGGTCATGGGAAACCTAACAATTTCAGGTCTCTGTTTTCCAGTTGAGTTGATGTTTTGAATCTGGGCTTTGGCATCTGTGAAGGCTGGTCAATTTTTGGTTAATCCTAATCCTTAGGTCATAGCTTTTCTGGGTCCCAACTCAAAAATTGAGTGGTCTTCCAAGATTTTTTATTTTCATATTTAAAATGGTTGCAAAGCCTTATCAACTTGTTAGTCATTTGAAGTTTCCTACTGTCTTTCTCCCAGAATTGGCAGGTACCTTGGGAGAGAAAAAAAAAAAAACCCAAAAGGTCAGGCTCACCTCTATTTTTTTCTCTTTAATGATTTAACAATTCTCTAGTGATTTTAAAAAGTGCCTTTAAGAAATTATTTTTTTTGCTCAGTTTTTTCAGTTGTCCTAAGTAGGCTTGTTCAAAAGTACCTAATTCATCATTGCCAGAAAAAAAACCTACCTTTAGAGTAAGTCCCAATTGTTTTTTCCCAGAGCCTTTCTCCCTTATAAGGGTATTATGAGAATTGAATTAATATATGTAAAGCACTGGATAGAACAATTCATATAGGAAGCACCATGTGAGTATTGGGTATTAGAATTTTATTAAGAGGACACATGCTTAAGAGTAGGTGGGTGTAAGATACAGCATTTAATAAATCATATTTTCATTCTGGTCAAGGAAAACACCTATTTTCATAATGTGGAATGTAAAGTTGGACTTTCTCTGTTTGACTACAGACACAGAAAATGGAGCCGCCATTATCAACCTCTGTGACTAACAGGATTGGGACGGCTGGCTGGTTGGGAGTTTCACCAGGTTCCATGCAGAGTGTTCTTGATCAGAAGATAGAATGGGGTATTGGTTAAAAAGAACTGAAGTTCTAGTAACGAGAAGGCACGTTTAGAACAGAAAACCCAGCTTCCTCTAGAACAGCCATCCTTCTCAGTGATCTGATAGGAGTTATCTTGAGATTTTGCCAGGAGTTTGCTGGAGGTCAAAATGCTGCTGGTTGAGGGCCACTGGTGAGTGCTGGTTTTTTTGGGTGTCTGTGTAGGTGGTTGAATCACTTCCTGCTCACTTACTGCTCCTCGGCCTCCCCCCTCCTAGCATGTGAAGACCTGTGCGGTGAGGGCACTCTACAGAACTTCTGAGTCTCTTGGCTTAGAGATGCCTTTCTAAACATCTCTGATCGTTCATCTTGACAGATGCACATCATCTAATGGGATGAGAGTGGTTTTGTACGTCTTGGCCTGGGATTTCTCATAGGAAACAAAGCAGGGCAAAGATAGCAGGGTGGGTGTTGTGGGGAAAAGGACCTTGCATTGTGAGTTACACTTGAAACCCTAATTTGATCACATAGTGTCCACACTGTTTCTTGTTTTCTAAAGATCTGTTCAAAGTCCTGTTGTTCCTGTCCTCGAAAGATAATACACATGGATCTAAGGAGGCCTCACTGGCAGGAGCTGTGTGGCTGCTGCAAGGACAAGAGATTCACCTGTGGCAATATTTACAGCTTTAAATGCATCATGTGACAGGCAATGTGGCTTGAGCAGCTCACCCAGATGCCTCTGGTCACTTATTTTGCAGGTCTCTTTTTGCACCTTAGCTCGGACCTGTTTGGGAAAACACTTTATGCTTTGTAATTTTTGTACGTTTGTTTAACAATTGAATGGTGTGAATAGAATCAAATAAATGCATGTCAAATAGACCACGAAGGCACATGAATTGGTGGCTCCAGAGTAAATATGTCAACGTAGCCTTGGAAAATGGAAGTGCCATCACTTTCATGAAGGCAACAATGAAGAGGAACAATATTTACGTGATTAATGTTTCCATGCTGGGTGCCTAATTCCTGGGGATGTAGAAACGATCAAGGGGCAGGGCCCTTTCCTCTGAATACACCATAGTGAGACTTAGTAAGAGCTTGGAGTCATCACAAATCATCACAGAAGTCTTGAGAAGCAGGCAATTGGGTACCTTTCCCTGTAGTCGAGGAGAGGGGGCCAAAATCTGTCAACCTGTCGTTATCTAGCTAGCTTCCCATTTAACTGTAAAAGGAACATCACTAGTCCCACTTGGGCCTGATGCCCCCACATGGCCTTACCCCTTCTGCCTATCAGGGGCTGCACTCCTGCACAACTGTCCTCTCCCACTGTACTGTTGTCTTTTCCCTACCGGATTATCCCCATGGATACAAAGACCCACTCAGCACCAACCCTTTCTCTAAGTCCCCCTCTCCCTGTCACCAATTTTCATGTGGCCCATCCATGTTACACTAAAAACATGAAGACTGTTTGATTGCTTTATTCAATGAATTATAAAGCAATGTCAGCTGAGTAAGGCAGTGAGGGAGAAATGGACATCCCATTTACTGGGAATCCGAACTTATCAGGGAGATACAATTGAGCTGGCACTGAGAGCTTGTATTTGGATTTGGCCCTGTTGGATATACACATGGTGGCAGTTGTGTTCCTGTCATGTCTCACTCAAGCAGATGCAATTGCAGTGAATCTCAGGTTTCATGACCTGAGTAAGAGGGAGGAAATTTGTGAATACCTCAAGGAAGTGATGAAAGTCCGTGGAATTTGTTTTTGGGTTCAAATGATTTTAATCTCTCTTTTAAAATCAGATTTATTTTGGTGACATTTGCTCATAACACATATAAATCTCAGGTGTACAACATTATAACATAACATCTGTATGCTCTATTGTGTAGCCACCCTCCAGTGTCTCCCATCACCATACTTTGACCCTCTTTCTCTCTTTGCCCTCCCCCACCCCTGCAGTAACTACCATTCCATTGTCTCTATGAATTTGTTTTTGTTTTGTTTGTTCATTGGATCAAACAAGATCCATCCATGTTGTAACCAATAGCAATCTATGATCTATCTATGCTGGTGCAAATGGCAATATTTCATCTTTTTGCTATTAATGTGTAAGTTGAAAAGTAGTCTGCTGTACTTATCCCATCATCTGTTGAAGGACACTGAAGTTTTTTCTGTGACTTGGCTATTGTAAATTACGCTGCAGTGGACCTACAGAAGTAGATAATCATAAATGTTTTCCAAATATTGGGGTAAATACCCAGAAGAGCAATTGCTGGGTCATATGGCAGTTCTTTTAATTTTTTAATTTTTTTTAAGTTAAAACTAATGGGTTGGCATTGGTTAACAAATCCAAATAGATTTCAAGTGTCCAATTCAATAATACATCATCCTTATATTGCATTGTGTGTTCACCCAAAGTTAAGTTTCCTTCTGCTTCCATATATTTGACCTCCTTCACCTCTATCTACCTCCCTCTACCCTCTTCCCTCAGGTAGCCACTAATCTGCTGTTTCCATGACTTTCTTTGTCATGTTTGTTGCTTTGAGTTTTATGTCCTGCATATAAGTGAAATCATATGGCTCTCAACTTTTTCTGTCTGACTTCTTTTGCTTAGCAGGACAAATCACAAGATGCAATCACGTTGCCAGTCGCACTGTTCTATTTTTTTTTTATGGCTCAGTAATATTCCATGATACATATAGCACATCTTCTTTATCCAGTTATCTATCATGGGACACTTGGTTGTTTCTATGGCCTGGCCACTGTGAGTACTGCTGCTGTGAATATCGGGGTGCATACATCTCTGTGGATAAATGTTTCCAAAGTTTTTTTTGGATAAAAAAACAAATCAGTAGAGGGATTAAAGTGTCACATGGTAATCCTATTAGTTTTTTGAGTAAATTCCATACTGTTTTCTTCATGGCACTTGTTATTACTTGTCCTGTTGATGTGATCCATTCTAACAGGTGTGAGATGGCTTGTCATTGTGGTTTTGATCTCCATTTTCCTAACAGCTAGTGAAGCTGAGCATCTTTTCATATGCCTCTTGGCCATTTGCATGTCTTCTTGGAAGAAGTGTCTATTCAGGTCCTCTGCCCATTTTTTATTTGGATTGTTTGCTATTTTATTGTTGACTTGTACGTTGTACAAGTTCGTTGTATATTTTGGATATGAGGCCTTTATTGGAGGTTTTGTTAGCAAATCTCTTCTTCCATTTGGATGGGTGCCTCCTTTGTCTTATCGAAGGTTTCCTTTGAAGTTCAGAAGCTTTTTAGTTTGATATAGCCCCATTATTTATTTATTTGTTTCTTTGTTTGTTTGTTTTTGCTTTTCTCTTGCCTTTGAGATCAAATTCCTATAATCTTCTTTAACCCTAAGGTCCGTGAGTTGACTTGCTATGTTTTCTTCTATGCAGTATATACTTTCAGGTCTATATTCACGTCTCTGATACATTTTTAGTTAATTGGTGACAGCAATCTAGTTTCATTCTATTTCATGTGGCTTCCCAGTCTTCCCAGCACCTTTTATTAAAGAGACTTTTCTCCACTGTGTGTTTTTGGCTCCTTTGTCAAAAATTATTTGCCCATATATGTGGGTAATTGCTTCTAGACTCTCAATTCTGTTCCACCTGTCGGTGTGTCTATTTTTCCACCAATATCATGATGTTTTGATTGTCACTTTGTAGTATAATTTGAAGCCAGGCAGAGTGATGCCTCCAGCTTTGTTTTCTTTTTAGGAATTACTTTGGCTACCTGGGTGTGCATGTGCGTGTGATGATATTTTTGTTCATTTTCTTTAAAAAATGCCATTGGGATTGCTATAGAGCTTGCATGAAATCTGTATACTGCTTTGGGTAATATGACCAATTTAACTGTTGATTATTCCAATCTATTTGTGTTTTCTTCCATTTATTTAAAAATGCCTTATAGTTTTCAGTGTACAGGTCCTTCACATATTTGTTATATTTATTTATAGATATTTTCTTCTTTTTGTTTTAATTGCAGAATGATTTTTTTTTCATTTTCTGAAAATTCATTTTTAGTGTACAGGAATTCTATGGGTATTTGTATATTGATTTTGTATCCTAAATCTTTATGGTATTTGCCTATTTTTTCTTACAGCTTTTTAGTGGAGTCTTTAGGGTTTTATCTATAGAAAATCATGTGATTTGCAAGAAATGATAATTTGACTTCTTCATTTCCAAACTGGATGCTTTTAATTTATTTTTCCCAAACGCTCTCGCTAGGACTTCCAACACTATATTTAATATCATTAATGATACAGGACATCCTTGTCTTGTTCAGATCTTAGAGGGAAGGTTTGGAGTTTTTCACCATAAAGTATGATGTTGGCTGAGGGTTTTTCATACATGCTCTTTATTATGTTGTGGTAATTCTATGCCCATGTTATTTTTTAAGTGTCTTAATCATAAATAGTTGTGGTATCCTGTCAAATGCTTTTTTGCATCTATCGATACAATCATATAATTTTTATCCTGTATTTTATGTGGCGTATCACATTAATCGATTTGCATATATTAAATAATCCTTCTTATGCCCCTGGAATGAAGCCTACTTGATCATGATGTATAATGTTTTAAATTTATTGTTTTATTCAATTTGCTAGTATTTTGTTAGGATTTTTGCCCCTGTGTTCATGAGATACATTTGACTGTAGTTTTTTTTTTTTTTTTTTTTTGAGTTTGTTAACTTTACCGGGTTTTGGTGGCAGAGTAATGTTGTCCTCATGAAATGTGTTAGGAAGTATTGCTTCTTTAATATTTTGGAAAAGTTGGAGAACAGGAATTAAATCTTCTTTGAATGTTTGGCAGAATTCAGTAGAGAAGCCCTCTCATTCTGGACTTTTACTTTTTGAGATGGTTTAGATGGTTGTTTCTAGTGACATGCCATTGAGCTATTTAGATTTTCCAGTTTCATGATTCAGTCTAAGAAGGTTATATTTGCCTAAGAACTTGACTATTTCTTTTCTCTTATCGATTTGGTGACATCTAATGTTTCATAGTATTCTTGTATGATCCTTTGTATTTCGGTAGTATATATCAAACCTTTCATTTCTGATTTTATTTGTGTCTGTTCTCTTTTCTTTTTCTTTTTACTTTTTGACCTTTAAGCCTCCTGGATTTCTGCTTCTGGGATACAAATTCCTGTATTCCCTGGGGAGAGCTGTATGTCTCCTCTGTGACCAAGTCGCCTGAGTCCAGCTCCACCCTGTGGGAGAATGTGAAGGGCGATGGGGAGCCAGGCCTTGGAAAGCCCAGGAAATCCTTTTGCTGCCCTGACAGTCAAATGCAGTGCTGCACGGTTTCCTTCTAGATCTGCCCAAGTGTGCAGGGCTCACTTAGATTGGGAGGCCAGAAATGCGTGCGTGCTCGCACATGTGTGTGTCCATCTGTTTGTTTGTCCGTCACCTGTCCAATGATGCTGGCCTCCAGGCTTTGGTTGCCTAGCTTCTGTGCATCCAGGCCTGTTGCCAGGCCCCCTGCAGTTTGTGTGCCTCCAACCTGCTGCTGCAGTTTCCACTGTGGCTCACTGCTATCTCTGGCTGGGAGGGAGGCTGCCAGACTTCGACTCATCTCTCTGCCTGGCAATGACAGATGCTGACACATAGCTGTTACCCGTCAGCAACGGTCTTTGCCCTGTTCACTGCCCTCTGCTGTGTGGAATACCCTAAGCACTCAGTTAGGGCTGTGCAGGGCTCCGATGAGGTAACAGATGGCAGGGCTTTTGAGCTGTGTTCTGCAAGACCTGTTCCTCTTCCCCTCTCCTTTCCCCTCTACTTATATCTGCCTTCAGATGCTCTGAGCACTCATCTCAGATATGGTTGTGTGCAGGCCATGTGTTATCTGCTGGACTGTAGCTCTTCCCTTTTTTATAAATTCGTGAGGAGAGATAGGGAGGTCCCTCATGCTGCCTTGCTTCTCACGACACTCTTAGTTTTTTGAGGAAATTCCACAGTATTATCCATAGTGGCTGCACTCAATGTGCAATCCCACCAGCAGTGTGTGAGGATTCCTTTCCTCCACATCCTTGCCAGCATTTGTTACCTCTTGTCTTATTGGTGATAGGCATTTGAACTAGTGTGAAGTGCTATGTCATTCTGGTTTTGGTTACATTTCCCTTATCCCTGCATCTTTTTAAAAAATTTATTTTTCAATCACTGTTGAATTACAATATTATATTAGTTTTAAATGTACAGCATAGTGATTAGACACCTACATAACTTATGAAATAACCACTCTGATAAATCTGTTACCCATCTGACACTATAAATAGTTACTGTGATATTAGCAACTGTATTCCCTATGCAGTACTTGACATCCTCATGACGTTATATAACTGGGAATTTATACATCTTAATCCCTTCCTCCTTTACACCCACTTTCCAAATCCCTTCCCATCTGGCAACCCTGGATGCATAGAAGAGTTTCTTCTTTGTATCTATGTGTTTGTGTTTGTTTTGTTTGCTTATGTTGTTTTTTAGATTTCACATATGGTCTTTGTCGTTCTCTGCCTAGTTATTTCACTAAGCTTAATACCTTTCATGTCCACCATGTTGTCACAAATGGAAAATTTTCTTCTTTTCTATGGCAGATAAACATTATATTGTATATACTTATCACATCTTCTTCATCCAGTTATCTGTTGGTAGGCACTCAGGTTGCTTCTGTATGTCACCTATTGTAAACAATGCTGCAGTGAAAATAGGGGTGTATTGTCTTTTCAAATTAGTGTTTTGAAAATCTCTGGGCAAATACCCAGAAGTAAAATTGCTAGATCATATGCTATTGAATAGATTGTCTTTACTCTATTGTAGAGTCTTGCCTTCTTTGTCATATTAAGTACGTATATAGGCATGGGTTTATTTCTTGGCTATCTATTATGTTCCATTGAATAATGTGTCTTTTTTATGCCAGTACCATGCAATTTTTTTTAGAGGCAATGATTATTGCAACCAGAGGCTTTTCTCATCAGTACATGGTTGGTTCAGACTGCAATACCTTACAAAAAATCAGCATGGTGATGTCCTTTATCTGTAAATACCTCTGATTCGTATGGGGCTATTTTGTAGGGCCCATTTCAGATTAATCTGAATTTGAATTATGGAAGAAAAAACATGGCTGTCAAAGGGAAATAATTTGTTCACGAAATTGCTACAAAATAATCTTGATGATTTTCTAATAAGTTGAAGTCAGGCTTCTGATCAACACATTTCCAAAGCAGGAAGGAGTTGAGGCCTCACAAATGGGCCTTGGAACTCTGGATGAGGATGGTCCATGTTAAATTGAGGCTCTGGAAACACTTCCTTCCACACTTTAGGGAAGAGAATGTGCCTAGAGAGACCGTTATTCCTAAATGTTCTGGGGCAACACAGTGTTTTTTAATAAAATTCAACATACATACATACATATATATATATATTCATAAATGCATACATACATATATATGTATATGCATATATATGCGTATATATATATATAATATATTTATATATATTGGGCTCGGATATAACTCACTCTTTTCGCGTGTATTGTGAGCACAAAGTGCAGACTTCCGAGAAACTTGTCACTTGAGGCAAATGCACAGAATTCCAAAGACCTCGGGGCTCTGTAGGAATGTCAGTCATCTATGGCTGCATGGTTCAGAAAGTTTGAGAAGCACTCCATGTCACTAACAGTTCAGTGGGTTACACTCTATGTCTCAAGACTCTATATCCTCATGCAAATTCACAGCCACCCAAAGACTGTGAGAGCATGAATCTTTTGGCCCGCCCTTCCTTTGTTTCTCACAGCCCTCCATCTTCGTCAGGGAAGAAGCCCCAATGGTATTTTTCAGCTGTTAAAAAGAGGTCATTTCTGGGAGATGTCAGATAACGGTGGTTCTGAATTCTGACTCTCTCATTTTTAAGCTGGGTGTCCACATCGCTGTAACTAGTTTTCTTTTATTGATTGAGTATAAAGAGGCGACCTCGATCAACCAGTTGATGTGGAACATTGAGGGAGCCCAAGATGTTGTCTCCAGTCCAGTTATCTGATTTCCCATTTACGATGCAGAAAGAAGTATAGGCCTTAAGAAGGGGAACTTGGACTCCTGGATGTGAAGGGTCCTAGTTGAATTGTTGTTCAGGAAACAGCTTCGTCGATATACCCACGAGGAGAATGTGCCTAGAAAACCCAGTCTTCCCAGATGTCTGGGAAAACACACTCTATTTTGAAAAAAATCATATATATATGATTTTTCATATATATATACATATATATGATATATATATGTATATATATGCTTTATATATATGCACATATATACATACATAGATGCATATATATTCATTTTTATGCATAAAATATGGGAAGTCTCGGGTAACATATTTCATTTTCCTGTGTTCTGAGCAAAAAGTGCATCCTTCTGAGAAATTTCTTTCTTGCAGCAAATGCCCAGGCTTCTGAGCGTCTTGGGGCTTAGTGCGGAGTTTTCAGTCATCTGTGGCTACTTGGGTACAGAATTTGAAAAGCACTCACTGTCACATTGAGCTCCTGGGTGTACTCACTCTGTATCATTACTTTCTGTATCCTCATTCCGAAGACACAGCCACCCATAGACCCCATAAGCAGGGATCCTTGGCCCACCCTTCCTTCATGCCATCCACCCCTGTTGGGAGCCGAAAGGCCTTCATCCTGACCGCCCAGCCCCCCGGCGTGAGAACATGCCTTTTTGCCCTGTTTGTTCTGAGAACTAGCTGATCATAAATTGTTACAGAGAGCTGCCCTCGTGCTGGAAGTTTATCACCATCTGCAGCTGCCCACCGCCTCCTCCCTAGTTCCCCTTTCCTTACACTCCCCCGTTTCACACTCCATGTCCTCTAAACTTTTACAGCCCCTCACCCCAGCAACCAGGATCCAATGAAATTGTAACAGGTATCTCCCTGCCTAGTCAGTCCTGCCCCCCTTTGTTCTTTCTGTATAAATATACCCGCTCTGAAATAAAAAAATTTGAAGCTTGATCAGAATACTGTCTTGCCTCCGCTCCTTTTTCCACCCATTTCTCTCCAGGTTAGGTCCTCCTCGAGCCTGCGAAT
The DNA here is from genome assembly GCA_030015415.1 of Cynopterus sphinx. Taxonomy (NCBI): domain Eukaryota; kingdom Metazoa; phylum Chordata; class Mammalia; order Chiroptera; family Pteropodidae; genus Cynopterus; species Cynopterus sphinx. The sequence goes on from JAKZJJ010000049.1 coordinate 84,492, forward strand.
AACTAGGTCCCGCGGATCGGGACAAGTGGCGCCCAACGTGGGGCTTGAGGCGCGGATCTGAACCGGGCGGACCACAGAAAGCCCTGTACGTCCGGACCCCAGAAGTTCTAAGTTTGAGGACAGCTTTCACCGCTCATGGAAGCCGATCGTCCTCGGTGAGTATTCCTCGTCCGTCCATGAAATGGGAAAACCCCCCTCCCTCAGGGAAAAAGGAGTTGAGTGTTTAAAAGAAAATTTTCGAGTCTAGAAGTTAGTTAAGAAAAGGCACGAGAATTTTCGAGTCTAGGGATTAATTAAAAAAGACCCGTCGTCTCTGGGCTCCCTAAAGTAATATAAATTAGGCGCCGGCATCAAAAATATCTCACCAATTAGGAAAAAGAGGCAGGTTGTCGGAGCGACCCTCGCCCAGAGACCCCCTAAATTCTTTAGGACTTCTTTTTATCCCCAGATTAGTTGTTGACGATTCTTTCTAAAGGATTTAAGAATAATAGGATTTCACATAATATAAGCTATAGCTTGGAATGCACTGCCGCGGATGGTCTCCTCTTACCCTCCCTTTGCTCCTGCCATTTCTTCTTCTGTTAATTCTAGCCCTATTTGCTGGCGACTATGAGCCAGACACCTTAAAACTCAGACTTTTTTTGTTATTTGCCATCCTAATATTTCTTAATAGTGTCTTCCTTCTCACTTGCTTTTAAACGAGATCTCTAAAAAGGGAGAAATGGGAGCTAAATTGTCTAAAGAAGCGGTTTTCATAAAAGACCTAAAAGTTTCCCTCAGAGAAAGGGGAGTTCGGGTCAAAAAGAAGGATCTCATAAATTTTTTCGTTTTTATTGATAATGTTTACCCTTGGTTCATTGTAAACGGACCAGAGATCCACCCCAAGAAATGGCAGAAGGTCGGAAGGGATTTAAATGATAAATTACAACGTGAAGGGCCTGATTCTGTCCCCTCTACTGCCTTCTCTTTCTGGGGCTTAATTAGGGACATAGTAGAGGCCGCATCAAATGATCTAGATAAGCAACAACTTTTGTCAGTAGCAGAGTACTGTCTCCGCCCTTTGTCTCGGGCAGCTTCAGTTGCCTCCATCCCTTCAGAGAGACCCCCCTCAAAATCCCTTCACTTCATTAGCTGCCCAGATGCAACAGCTACAGCAGCAGCAAGCTCAGGAAAAGCTTCAGGGCCTATCAGAATAGGTGCCGAGATTAGGTTTTCATAAAACGCCAAATATTATAACAAAATTACCAGGAACAGAGTAGAAATTGCATTGTGCTTATAGACCACGGAATTCAGGTCAGAAAAAAAGGATAAATAGGACTTTTAAGGAAACGTTGACTAAATTCGAATTAGAAATTAGTGAAAACTAGGTAAGCTTCCTTCCCTTAGCTCTTTTAAGAGCACAATGCACCCGCCTACTATCAAAGAAATCAGGTTTGTGTGTTTAGGCTTTTTAAAAAAAAATTTTGTAACAACTATTGGATAAAAGAATTTAATAACTCACTGTTATTGAGAAATTTGTTTTTCACTTGTAATTTCACATAAGATAATTGCTGTAAAACGTTGTTTACTAGTGTACGATATTGTTAAAAGCCAATTATAAGTAGGTAATTGTACTTATTATACTTAGAAAAACAGTATATTGAATAGTTGAGAACATTATTTCAAATGTAAATATTTAGATAAAGTTTTTGTTTGTTTCAATATTCATTTACTGCATCAACCATAGTCTCAAATTTCCTTTTAAACAGCTTAGTTTCAAAATCTGTAAAATAAACTAAGAATCTTGAGTATTAATTCATGCATATAAGACTAATGTGTTTATAAAGCATAGATCTTACTTTGATTGTATAACTTTAAGTACAGACTGCTGTTTTTATACCAACCACTCTGGCATAATTCGAGATAGTCTAGCCTTAGTAAAACAAAGACCTTTAATATTAGCTTTTCTAGGACTGCTATTTAGGCCATGTATAGTAAATTGCCTTATAAAGTACATTAACAGAGAGTCCAGGCTGTTAAATTAATAATATTTTCTACTCAAGTAACAGGGGTATCTCAGTTTCTGCAATTTATAGGACATCAAAGATTTGATATGTGTCTAACAACCAATGGGAATGTGACAGCCTACTAAAATGTAAAAAAGGTAAAAGTTAATTAAACGTCCCAAAACTTGACAAAAGAAGTCTTTACCTTAGCAATTTTTAATTGGGACAAGAATGCCTAGTTCCTAGAACTCTTAACTGCTTAATGTCTGCTATGAAACTTGTGACAATGAACTCTTTCATATGCTAAGAGCGCAACATTCCAGGACACAGATAAGGAGAACATCTGCAAGGCCAAGTTTAACACTAGCAAATTCCCTGGCTACATTTATCTTCGTAATGACCAGTTTCTGCTAGCTTTGTAAAAGATTAACTTCTGTTCTCTTTTTAACTTCTGTTCCGGATCTCTCAAAACCTGAAACCCCAGGCCACCTTGAGTAAGGACTTGCTTCGTCCAGGGGGCGGCCGCTGAGAGATTTTTCTCAGCCCCAGACACCAAGCAGCCTTTCTCAGGAGGGCAGGAGGAGAAGAAGTTTCACTTTAACTGTAATTGGGCACGAGCCACCTAAAGCAGCTTCACCGGTGAATAAGACTGCATTAGCATCTATCTAGATGCCTGAGTTCTGTTCCTGTCTGATTGGGCCCTTGGTTGACTAGCGGAAGGCTGGACGCAGCAATACTTCCCTAGTTCGGTCGGTCTGAGACGTCAGACTCTGACCCTGTACATGTTTTGGTTCTGGTTTCTGATGCGCTAGCCTTTTGTGTTATCTGTAGTTTGTCTTGTCTGTCTTGTGTCTGTCTGTCTGGGCTGGCCGAATGTACTGCTACCCTCCTATACTTATTTTGATTCCTTCCTTAGGTCTGGCCTCTGTGGCCCCACCCGACTGGATGCTAGGTGAAAGGCTGATCCTAGCCCTGGCTTAATTGGCTCTTGTGGGGATTTTCTCTTCTCTTACCTGTTTTCACTAACATGGGTCAGGCTTCCTTCTCAAATCGTCCTATGTTCTCCCCCGTTTCAATACTTCTTTAACCATTTTAAGGATTTCAGGGAACAAGCCCAAGCCTACGGAGCTAGAGCGTCAATCCCTTCAACCTTCAAAGGTTCTGCCAGCTAAATTAGCCCACGTTTGGAACAGAGTAACCATCAAAGGGGTCATTCGACCTGCAAACAGCCTTCCAGCTGCGAGATATCATCTGTGGTAATCAGGTTTCTTTTAAAACAATGCAGAGAATGTGCATTTGTGTTAGAGATTTAGTTCTGAAGAATGACTAAACATAAAACTGATTAAGTGTTTACAGAGTGTCTCTGGGGCGGAGCCCTGAATAGTTAAGTCTCCCTTCTGGCTAATTCTTCAGTTTAGGTTGGAATTTATTTTTATTGAAAAATAAATTAATAAAAGATCTCTGCTTTAATTGATCAAAAAAAAAAAAAAAAAAGAACCGTATAGATAAATTACATCTTCCTAAAATTGTCAGAAAAATAGAAACTAATACAAATGTTTTGTTTTTGTTTTATCAAATCTACATGATCTGAGATAATCTTTGGTAATAAGAATAGTTTAATATTATAAGTTAAGGAAAAGTAGTTATGTCTTCAAGTTATCAGAAACACAATTTTATTCTACCTGTATTCGTCAGGTCGTGCGTATGCTAATTCTACTAGTTGTTCAAGATTACAAAATTATAAGATTGGTATATTCATAAATTTGCTAATCTATTAAATGCTGATACTTAAAAACAGTCTTAACATTAAGAATGCTAAGGTTTTTATAGTCATATTTACCTTTGAAATCTTTTATTATTGCATTGGTTAAATAGATAACTAAGTATTGTTTCATAATGACCTGTAATCCTATTTAACCAGGTGATCAACCTTATAGTGACAAATTTTCCAACAAAATCTAAGTAGGATTTTTGTTTTGAATGCACCAAGGGTAATAAGACATATTACACCGCTAAATTAACAAGATGGGCGCCTTATGCCCCTAACACTGGCAACTGGGCCAATACCCTGTCAGCTGTAGGCCCTGGAAGCTTCCCAATAGCCCCTTGTGGTGCATCTAAGGATGTTAGAAAAACAATTTGCTGGCCAACCGATCCTCCGCCTTATGTGTCAGACGGTGATGGTCCTGCTGATGCTCTTCATTATATAAAATTACAACAAAAATTTGAGGAATTCCAAAAGGCTTTACGCCCTTCTTATCATCCCCTAGCTATTCCTAGATCCCGAGGAAATATTGACATAAACACCCAAACCAATAGTATCCTGGAAACTACTCTATGGGCCTTAAATAATTCTAATCCTCAACTTGCTCAAGATTGCTGGCTATGCATGACTATAGGCATCCCTATGCCCACTGCTATCCCAGTCTTAAACTCGTCTATTGACCATACCCTTAATTGCAGTCTCAGCCCTCCTTTTAGAGTTCAGCCTGTAGGTTTCAACTCCTCTACTTGCTACCAAAGTCCGTTTCAAAATAACTCTTTCGACATTGATGTAGGGTTTGTCACCTTTACCAATTGCTCTAGTCTTTTTAATCGCACTGGGCCGTTATGCCCTGCTCCCGGACAAGTGTTCTTATGTGGAAATAATCTCGCATATACTGCCTTACCACAAAATTGGACTGGACTCTGTATATCAGCTAATATTTTCCCAGACATCTCCATCATACCGGGAGACGAACCGGTCCCCCTCCCTAGCCTAGATTATTACATAGCGGGACGACACAAACGAGCCATTCAAGCCATCTCCCTAATTGTTAGTTTAGGAATCACTGGAGCGCTCGCTTCTGGTTCAGCCGGAGTTGGTGTCGCAGTCCACTCCTACAACAAATTGTCCCATCAATTAATTAATGATGTTCAAGCCCTCTCAGGAACCATAAGCGACATACAAGATCAAATTGATTCCCTTGCTGAAGTAGTGTTACAAAACCGCAGAGGCTTAGACCTTCTTACAGCAGAGCAGGGAGGGATTTGTTTGGCTTTACAGGAACGCTGCTGCTTCTACGCCAACAGATCTGGGATCATTCGAGATAAGATTAAGAAACTTCAAGAAGACCTCGTCAAAAGATGCAGAGAGCTCCAAGAGAACCCCTTTCTAACTGGGTTGAATGGGCTCCTTTCTTACCTCCTTCCCATCCTCGGCCCCCTTTCTTGTGTTCTTTTACTTATAACCTTTGGGCCCTGGGCTTTCCGGCACATAACTGACCTTATTAAGCAACAGGTAGATGCCTTGCTGACCAAACCTGTCCAGAGTGATGACACCACCGACTACAATAATGAAAACCCCAAAGACCCAAGATCCCCACTGGCCCCTATCTTACCTTTAAATTTACATCGGCTTCTTTAAAATCCCTTTCAGGTTATATACAAAACCCTAACCACTGGTTCCACTGTAAAAGGAGAAATATAACTTTGCCTGGCTCCCTCCCTACGGGGACGACATATAGAACAGAGGTATGTCTACCCTCGCCCATCGAAAACTCGAGGGGGGGGGTATGGGCACCGAGATGGGTGCAAGAGCAAAGCATCTGCAAGGGAAGGTCACAATAAAGAGACCCCCTCTGTATTTCCTTGAGAACACACCTGGTTTGCATAGAGGTTGGTATCCAAAAACTACTATTTCAAAACGGCTCTGCCTCTCCTCCCCAAAAGATACCAAGAGCCAAATACTAGGCGGGCCCACATAGCCCGCGGGAGGAACCAGGTCAATGTTCCCCCACTCGGTTAAGGCCCACCTTTTCTAAAACAGAAAGGGAGGAGATGTTGGGAGCCAAAAGGCCTTCATCCTGACCGCCCAGCCCCCCGGCGTGAGAACATGCCTTTTTGCCCTGTTTGTTCTGAGAACTAGCTGATCATAAATTGTTACAGAGAGCTGCCCTCGTGCTGGAAGTTTATCACCATCTGCAGCTGCCCACCGCCTCCTCCCTAGTTCCCCTTTCCTTACACTCCCCCGTTTCACACTCCATGTCCTCTAAACTTTTACAGCCCCTCACCCCAGCAACCAGGATCCAATGAAATTGTAACAGGTATCTCCCTGCCTAGTCAGTCCTGCCCCCCTTTGTTCTTTCTGTATAAATATACCCGCTCTGAAATAAAAAAATTTGAGGCTTGATCAGAATACTGTCTTGCCTCCGCTCCTTTTTCCACCCATTTCTCTCCAGGTTAGGTCCTCCTCGAGCCCGCGAATAACTAGGTCCCGCGGGTCGGGACACACCCCTCTTCTATTTCCAGGAAGACGCACAAATGGCATGCTCCCACTTTTGGAAAGTGTTCATTTTAGGCAGACGTCAGACTACTGTGGTTCTAAATTTTGACTCTGTCACTTGTTCTCTAGGTGATCCCCTCTCTGTGTTAGTTTGCTTTTTTTGAATGATAATAAAAGGACCACCATGACCAGCTGAGGGAGAAAGGTGAGGGAGCCGAAGATGTTGGCATCAATGCAGATGTCTGATTTTAAATTGAAAAAGCAGGTCGCAGAAGATGCCTTACGAATGGATCTGTGGACCTCTGTATGAGAAGGGTCCATGTTGAATTGTGGCTCTGTAAGCACCTACGTCCACACTCCCAGGAGGAGGATTTTACCTGGAAAAACATGTCATCCCTCAAATTTCTGGAAGCAACACAGTGTTTTCTTTTTGACAGTCCACCATGTATTGATATGCATCTTCATTCATACCTATGCATATTATATATATGTCACAGCTCTGGGATAACATACTCGATTCCTGTGATTGAGAGCTGATAACCATTCTGACAGGTATGAGATGATATCTCCTTGTGGTTGAATTTTCATCTGTCACCTTGGATCCCTTGATCGTCTTTTCCTAGGTCTGTTGGCACTGTGTATGTCCTCTGTACAGAAATATGTGTTCAGGTACTCTGGCCCCTTTTCAACATGTTTCTTTGGCTGTTGTTAAACGATATGTGTTCTTTTGGTAGTGTGAATGCTAAGTGCTTCAGAGCAGTGTGATTTGTGACACTCCTCACTCTGTTGGCAGCTTGGAGTACGTTATGTCGATTCTTTGTTCGCCGTTTACTGCTTTTCAGATTGATGCAGCCCCGGTTTTGTTCTATTATTTCTTCTTTTGCCATAACTTGTCTAGTTGGATCCAGTAAGACTTTGCTCAGACAAATGCCATAGTGTTCACCACCTGTGTTTTCCTTTAGGAATTCTGTGGTTGTTGGTCTTCAGTTGAATTCCGTAGACCACTTTCAACTCATTCTTGTATTTCCTGTCAAAAGTCGGTTCAATTCTTTACTTTCTTATTTTTCACAGGAGTGTCTACTTTTGTCACATCTCTCCTCAAAGAGGCGGTCTTTACCATCTCCTTCCATTACACGTCCAATGTTCTCATGACCTTTGTCTTATTGGTGAACCTTGGAGTTGTGCGGTTTTTTGTGGTCTCTTTGTACTTTGAGATAGCCTGGGCTATTTGGACTATTCATAGATGTCTTGATGGAATGAAACTCTCCAGAAATGTGTCTTTATCTGTTTCTTTGCCATTACCGTGCTATTTTGGTGATCACAGTTTTGCCGTGCATTTGGAATTTGGGAGTGTGATGCCATTTTCCTTTCTTTCATTCTTTCTGGAGATTTGCGTGGTGTGTCGGGCCCTTTGGTGGTTCCATCTGAATTGTCGGACTCTGTGACATTTCTGAGAAGAAGGTTGTCGCTATTTTGGGGAAAGTGCCCTGATCCTCCATATGGCTCAGTGTGGCGAGGACGTTTTGAAAACGTGAGTTCTTCCTGGAGAGTAGAACCCGGAGAAGACTCTTGCAGTTTCGTGAGTATTCTGAAGCTGACGGCGACCTCCTCTGTGGTGTGATGCCAGCCGTTTCTCGGCAGCATTTTATGTGTGTTGATTAAGAGTGCTTATTTTGCAGCTTTGTGGTGACATTTTCTCATACTATCAACTCGGTGTCCCTGGTGTCATCTTTCATCAAAGACTGTTGTTTTCAAGTTGCATTTCTGTCTTGATGGTTAGTCTACTGAGGTCAATGGAGTGTTCGATTCCTTCACTGTGAGTGTCTTATGGTCGCTCCCTTTCTATAGGTCGGTCAGGAGGTGCTTTCCTTTGGTTTTCCACTGTTGGGTGCATCAACGTTTACATGCCTGCTATCTCGTCGGAGTGATCACTTTATTTTGATGAAATGTCTCTCTTTTCTCCTTTTGTTCTTGTCATTTCCTGCCATTGTTTGATTTTCTATTTTGTCAGAGGTAAATATCGCTTTTCCTTCTGTTTTGCTTCCACTATCATGATAAACCTTTTTTCATCATTGTCCTTCCAGATTGTACATGCCCGGCAATGAGTCATGCATCTCTGGTCGGCAGCATGTCTTGTTTTCTGTTGCCAAGTGTCATAATGCCCCTGTTGTCTTTTCCATTTGCAGTATAATGATCTTTAACAACAACAGTAGACCTCTCGTGTTCTTTGATATTAGCTCTTGAGGTACAATGTAGGAGTTAGACACTGATACAATCTGTGCAGTAATGGCCACGATTGGTCTGGTACTCAGCTGACACTAGGCATAGTCTTCACGGTAGCATTTCCAGTACTGTCAACGGCAGATTTCACATCTCCGTGATTACTGCAGCATTACCACTTTGTATGTCTCAATATTTTTATCTCTTTCACCTGAACCCCCACACCCCTTATTTTTCCACCAAATATGTGTTGGTTTTTTGTTATCAATATGTCTGTATCTCTTTTGTTCATTTATTTAGTTTTAGATGCAAGGCACAATGAGGAAACTCGCATAGAGTATGTGTACTGCTCATCTCGCCTTATTCGTTGAGTGTATTTCTCTCTCATGTTTTTCTTACCAGGTTGCAAATGGGGAGATTTTGCTCTTCTTTGGCTGGAGAGTATTCAATCATACATATGATCCACGTCCACTTCACGCAGCCATTTTCCCATTTCTGCTGAGGTTCCTTTGATGTCTTGGCCATTGTAGAGAGTGCTGAGGGGAACCTCAGGGTGCATCTCTGTGTTTGCATTAGTGTTTTGTGTGTCTTTGCATCAGTGCCTAGAGTTAGAATTGCCAGGTCATCACAGAGTCTTCTTTCCAAGTGTTTCCGGAACCTCCAATCTCTTTTGCATGTGGCGGCACAATTTTTATGGCCAGCAATGGTGCGTGTGTGTTCTCTTTCTCAGCATTCTAGCTGATGCTGTTGTTTTTCATTTTAGAGCTTATAGCTGTTCTGACACGTGGGAAATGATATACGGGCCCCTTATTTCAAGACTTTGCCCCACCTGACTTCAATACGCTGTTCATTTTTCCGTCTGGATTTTTCCTGCAAAAGTTTGGTGAATTAATGAATAACTATAAATATATAATGAGTATCAGCATTAATAACTTAATAGTCTATAGTACGAATTGTGATCCTTTTCTTGAATTTCATATATTCCAAAATGTGTTGGGTATCATAATGTTCAGGACATTTTCAAATGCTTTTATGTAGTTTCTTCAATCTAACCCTTCTGTTAGGTCTCTAAGGTTGGTGCTGTTATTAGACCCATGTTCCAGGTAAAGTAACTTAGGCACAGAGAGAGAAAGTCTCTTTCCTCAGGTGCCACTGCTGGTTAGTGGTGAAGCTTGGGTGCAAATTCTGGCTTTCTCGCTGCTAAACCTGAACTCTCTGCCCCTCTGGGTTTCTGTCTCTTCCCCTTCTTCAGTTACAATGGTCATGGACCCTCCAGCCAGCCTGCAGGTAGACCATGTCTTCTGAGGTGTGGAGCACTCTGTGTGGGTGTGGGTGTGTGCGCAGGTGCTAGGTCTGGAGTTGGAGGACTGAATGACAGCTGAGCAGTGGTGGGGCTAGTTTCATGCCAGCTCTGAGTGTGCCTACCTGGGTGGGCTCTCCGGTTATCCCAGGGATCAGCTTCTTCTAGAATATAAAGCCAACTGCATCCTGCCCACTGACTCTTCTATTTGACCAGAATCTCGAAGGTGGGGAGGGGTGTAGGAGTCATCAATCAGAGCAGAGGCACTGGAGTTAGGGAAAGTTAGAAGGCTCCGGTGTCTTGCTCTTGGGTGAGACAGATGGTCAAGCCTCAGGGAGGACATATCTCAACACCTTGTTATCAAAGTTTTGACTAACAATATGAGGAACTTTAAACAGTTCAACATCTTCTGTCACATGCTGGAGTCGGCCCTCACCCAGGTAGGGACCGGGGTTGGGCGGGTGAGGTTACTGCGCCCAGATTCTTGGGAGTAGCTGACCATGAAATGTCTACCAGACCCTTTGCCTTCTCTTTTATGGAGGGGCGGTGCTGTCTTTTTCTTCTTTCACAAATGTGAATGGCTTCTTCTGATTCTGTGAGTCATTCTCACGTATTAAATCAAGTCACAGAGAAATAAATGTAAAGAAGAAAGAAAAGTCACTCCACTCCTAATACTCATTTCTGGCCATGCTTTGGAGAAAATCAGTCTGGTCATTTCTTTATTCTCTGTTCATGTTGGAATGTGCGTGGTCACATTTGCAGACATAAAATTATGTGTAGTTGCTGTATTCTCTAAGGTATCCTTCAACCTGTTTCTAAAAGATGCAGTAATATTTCATAAAAGTTTAGCTATGTCAGTGAATATAACCAATCCCTTATTGCATTTTCTTAGCATCTTCAGTCTGTCAGGCACTATTGCCACCACTGGGGATATGGCAGTGAATGAAAGAGACAAAATCTCTGTCTTCATGTAGGTGACATTCTAGTGGGAGAGAAAAACATTTAAAATGTATATAATATCAAGTAGTTAAAGGGTTGATAGGAAAAGAAAAACCCGATTGGAACTTAGAGTGACAGAGTTGTTATTTAGATGCCATTAGTGCATTCTTTCTCTGATTATAGAGAAAACATGCGCTTGTGTTATTGTGGCATTAGTAATATGTCACTTAGAAACTGAGTCCCTAAGCATCTCCTTCCTGTGTCCCGCCAAATGTTAGGGTTGAGAATCTTTAGGCAAAATAGCATAATGGCCAAGATCATACACTTTGAATTCAGACTCATCACTGCTATGAGCCGGGATCCCGGGCCAGTGACTTCCCCTCTGTGCCAGCGTAACCCTCTCTGTCATGGGTCGATGATAACAGTTTGCATTTTCCTTTTTTTACCGTTGTGAAGATTAAATGAGTTATGCGTTAAAAGCTTAGACAAATGCCTGGCTCATTATACTTGCTATACAGGTATCGTGTGTTATTATTGTTGTTGTTGTCGTAAACTTTTTGAGTTTGTCATCCTCATTAGCATTTGCTTTATATTGCATTTTTCCCTCACCTCATTTCTTCACTAACCCAGTGTTTCTCAAACTTTTGCTTTTTACGCCTACAGCACCTGGTCTTCCCAGGTCATCACCCATCCAAGTACTAACCAGGCCCAACCCTGCTTATCTTCTGAGACAGGATTGGGCACATTTAGGGTGGCATGGCAAATGAGATCGGGCATGTTCAGGGTGGCCTGACTGTAGATTCACTCTTTTTGATCTCAAAATCCCTTTCTACTCTGAAAAATTATTGAGGACACCAAAGTGCTTTATTTATGTAGGATTTATCTATGAATCGATATTTGTCATATTAGAAATGCAGAGAAATTTAAAAATATCTTTGAGTTCATTTAATATAACAGCAGTAAATCTGTTCCATATTAATCTCAATAACATTTTTCTGAAAAATGTATTCTCTAAAACAAATTAGGAAGAAATGTAGCATTTTTTCATTTTTGCAAAACTCTTTTTATTGTCCGTCTTCATGGAAAACTCCTGGATTCTAATAATTTCTGCATTTGGTCTATTCTATGTTTTGAAGAAAAATGTGCCACACGAAGTTCTGTAGTATGAAAGGAAGTCCTTTCATAACTTTTTCAGATAATCGTACACATCCTTCTTGCTAACACAAAAAAAAAATGCGACAGGTCTTCGTTTTTTGGGGGTTGGTTATGATGTACAATCTGAAACCACATCAAGGAACGTCGTGTACTGTTATGCTAAAACCTACTGCTGCATCTTGCAAATCATCTTCATCTTTTACCCATTTTGTAGCATCACCTATGAGCTGCTCTGACCTTCCAAATGCTGACGTATTTCGATTTACAGCATCAGACAGTCGCATTTGTTAACATAATAACAGACCTCACCAGGAAGGTCTGTTAACACTGAGAGGCTGTCAGGCACACGGTGGGAGGTGGTTTTCCAAAATCGCAATGTTCGCTCTGACATGTGCATTGTATCAGTGCCAACAAATACCGTCTGCTGTTTTTCTTGATGTGGCAGTCTCCTGGTTCAATTTTGAGAAAATGCCTTCTAGAAAACCAAGTCTGCATAACCTTAGTTTTATTTGGCCATGATTCTTTCCAGTAAAAGTAGTGTTCCATTAAAAAGTGGCAAGCTTAGCTTCAAACTCGATGGCATATGTGCTTTTTCTGAGATGACATCCATACTTTGGTGAGCGGTAGGACACGTGCTTCTGTTTTGTCACAGAGTAGCACAAAGCTGTGTGTGCAAGTGTTGAGGTTCTGTCAGATTAACAATTTTTACAGTGTCGTCAAGACTATTCCCAGGTTTTACTTTCTGTGTTTCATCTGTCTGTCTATCATGTATTTATTTACTTGTTTGCTTCTCCCTCCTGGCTCCCCACTGAGACTGCATGTCAGTGGAGTATACGGTGACCGCCAGCACATTCAATGCCACCAGCTGAATTTCTGCTCAAGAGCACCAGCGTACGGACCCATAACTTTTGCACCATCGGTGCCAATGTCAATAATGCAAAAAAGGCACATGCCATCTTATTGTTATTATACAAATTGTTTGACTTCTTGGACATTCTGAAAAGGTCACAGGGACCCCAAGGGGTTTGGAGACAACACTTGGAGAACTATAGTTCTAAGCCATCCCCAGTGGTGGAGGATTTCGGTTCTTTTCAGTTTCTCCCTGACAACGGCCTTGTGCCAGCACCTTGGACAGGGCCATCTTGCGCATCAGACTCAGTTTTGACAGGCCAGGTAGCCAAGAGAACTGGTCTGGGTGTGGCTTGTGCTTGTGGGGTTGTGGCCTGGGTTTGTGGGATGTGGCCTGGATGTGTGGGGTTCCGGCCTTTGCTCTTGTAGGTGTGGCCTGGGCTTGTGGGTTGTGTGCTCTGGGTCTTGTCTAAGCTCCTTCCATCCTCTCTCAACAGAGCAGAAGTCCATCACCCTTGACCTGCCGATCTACACAGATCTGGAGTCCCTGTAGAACTGCTAGATGGTGCGACGCCCATCCCCTTTGGCTCGAGATTCACCCAGCTCAACTGCAAGTGCTACCTGATCCTCATGTATCTGTGCACTTTGACACCTTTGACAAGGGACTGACTCTAGACTGCTGCTGGTGGGCAGGTAGGAAAGGATGTGTTTAGAAAACAAGAACCCCAGTTACCCAGGGAAAGGTGGGAACTTTGCTTCAGCCTTGCCTTTGGAATGTTCAATGTTGAGGTTTGTATTATTTAATACTGTGTTTTGGTGACAAGTGGCACAATAGTCATTACTAATGCCTTACAGAAACCACAGTATATCACTTAAAAAGGTGTCTAGGGAGGTGGTGGAAAGGTAATAATTGGATTAGGAATGCAGTCTCCTGTTTTTCCTCTTTCTTTTTATTTCATCGTCCTTAATGTGTTGGATGTTCACTTCATCCTTATCTATTTCTTGTACAAATTATTTGCTGGACCTCTAGGCATTGCATTGCATCAAAGCAAGACCTATTGCTTCAATCAGGGAACCAAAGTGTTCTAAGAAGCCTCCCAATAGATTCTCTATCCTATTCAGCCAATAATGGTCACTTTCATAATATTTGACCAGAAGGTATCACATGCAAGGAATGCTGGGCAATGACTATCTGACTGTCTGGACTTTAGCAGGAGGCAGCAAGGAAGAAAGGCATTGGCATCACCGATTCGGTAGCCAGGGACAGTGTCCGCTCCCATTGTTAATAGCTTCCTGACTATTTTGGGGGAATGGATCATGTTACCATGTGCTGTTCTATGAAGAGCATCCAGTGCAGCACTTACTCTATATGCCGTACCTTTTGGCCCCCAAGGAGGGACCCTGGTCAGGCCTTCTAGAATCTCCTATCTCGAAGTCTCAGGGTTGTGCGTGGCTGTAAGAACATGACCCAGTGGTTCCACAGTTGCTCTATAAGAGAGTCATAGAGGTGGTGACTGGTGCAGGGGCGAGGGGCGTGAAAACAGGGAGGGGCTGGAAGGCACATTTAGGACCTGAGCCCCAAGGAATGTGAGGTGTCTGGAATGGTATGTTGTCATGCTCTCAGTTTCTTGTGGTCTGGTAGTGCCCTTGAGGTACTCTCGGACTCTGAGATTCCATGGTTTTGATCCTCAGGATTCACTACCAGTAGCCCTTCCTGTCCCAGGGCAGCCAGGCCACGTGGTCCTCCAGGGCATCATTTGCTCTCAGAAGGAGGACCTGGAGTGCCTTTGTGGTATGGACCCCTGGGACCCTGGGGACCCCAGGGCTCCAAGATCTGCCACCTGAACGAGTAGTGAGTCTCAGACAGGGGGAAACTGGAGTTTGGGTACATCCCATTCTACATTGCAAGCCCGATGATTCTTAACACTGTCAGGAGGATGGCTGGCCCTCATCCCAAGGTGATTATTCTGAGCCTCTCTCCTGTGCTTACCTCATGCTGGGTGGTGCTCGGAACAGAGTGGTCACCAAGATGATCCTGGCCCTGCCCTCCTGAGACTCCCAGTCTAGTCAGCAGATGGATCTGTCTGCTGACAGTGAGGACTCAGAGTGGGCGGTGTAAGGGGTCCCAGAAGGGGCCCTGACCCTGCCTGGGAAGAGGGGTGCCCTGGCCCAGGCGGTATACATGCAAAGACAGGGCTGTCGGGTGCTCTGCTCAGTGCCTCCTCTGTGCTGGCATCTCCCCTGTGCCTCCTAGACATGGCCCTGAGGGGACAGCCTGCTGGTGTCACACCAGCACATGCAAGTGTCCTGGCAGAGGGAGATAGGGTTCGTCGGGAATAGCCTGTTTGCAGGAAGCTGAGACCGCTGCTTGATTGGGTGTGGGATGGATCATACAGATGGGCGGGGATGGGTTCTGGATAGAGCCAGCAGTATGTATGATGCCTCGTGTGAGGGTGGGGGGTGATTAGCACGAGGGACCAGGAGAGTGAAGCCAAGATCAAAGGTTCTCCCACGCTGAGTTCCTGCGATGTGGGGGGCTCAGTCTCTACCTGGAGGGATTTCACTCATTGGGGATGGCTAAGAATATTTTTAGTAGTAGCAACAGTAATTAATAATAATAATAGTAGTAATAATCTTCTTCATCATCATCATCATCATCATCATCATCATCATCATCATCATCAATATACCAGGAGCCAATGTTTGTGAGCTTTTAGCTGTTTGCCAGGGATACTGCTCAGTGCTTTATCATGTTAGTTGATTCGAACCTCACTGAGCAGGCATTGCCAAGTCCCCATTTGATAGAGGATGAAACGGACGCACAGGGAGGTTAGAGGGCTTGCTTGAGTTCAGTCACACTGAGTAATATTACCGGTATAGACCTTGAACCCAGGCAGTGGTGCCAGGCCCCCTCCGGTCCCCTTAGCCGCTGTGCACAGTGGGCCACTGCAGCCCAGGATGAACCACTGGGTGCTGACAGGGAGAACCATTCCTCAGCCCTGTCATGTTTGGGAGCCCCTGGGGCTGGGGAAGCCTGCAGGTCTTTCTGGAAGAGCTCAGCAGAGACCTGAGAGGAAGGTAAGCTTCACTTTCAGGTCAGCCTCAGGTCTGCTCTCTGGTCTGGTAGGTGTGTGCATGTCTGTGCATGTGTGTTTCTCAGGCTGGTCACACAGACGTGCCCCCTGACCTGAGATTCCCACAGCCGGTTCCTGGCTGTTTTTCCTCTTCCCATTCTAGAGCCTGGGAGTTGAGGAAGACTCCAGGATTCATTCATGCATTAATCAAACTTTTAATGAGCTTCTACTGTGTGCCAGGCATGCTGCCCAGCACCAGTTAATATTTCTGGGCCATTTCTCAGTGCCAGACGTGGTCTAAGCCCTTGTTCTAGAGTCCCACCACCTCCTTTCAGGTCTTATTGTCATATCACTCCACAGAGATGTGAAGTGAAATGCCACAGTCTCCCTCCTTGTCATCAGTGTGGCAGCGCTACATGTAGGCACCTGATGGGAGAGCCCAGGTTCCTGCCCAAGGGGCCCACAGCAGCATGTAGTGATCCAGACAAAACACAGATCATCTATCTACCTGATGACCGCCAGCTCAGCCGCTGGGAGGGGACATCCAGACAGCCGCAGAGCAGAGAGCAGAGGGACACAACCGGGCCTGGCCGTGGTCAGGCCAGCTTCCATGCAAGGTGATGTTTGAAGGATGAGCAGTCACTGGAGAATTCAAGGAGGAATGAGCTTCCCTTGCAAGAATTGGGAGAGCAGCTACAAGGAGCCAAAGGGGAAGCTCTTTGGAGAGCTTCGGAGCCACAGATATATATATGTGTGTGTGTGTGTGTGTGTGTGTGTGTGTGTGTGTGTGTGTGTGTGTGTGTGTGTGTGTGTATAAATATATATATATATATATATATTTATATATTTATATATTTATATATTTATATATATGTAAAGTGTTTTATTAGGAAAATTTCTAAGTACACACAGAAGTAGACAAGAGTGTAATGTGCATGTGCTTGTGCCCAGGTTCAAATGTCTTCTATGTTTTACCCATCTTGTTTCCTCTGCACTCCCCACTCTCTCCAGAGAAGTAAATCCCAGACATCATTTCTCCTCCATATATACTCCAGAATCTATCTTTAAAATAAAGGGACATTTACGATAAAAACCGAAGCACCATTAGCACATATGACAGGACTGCCAAAACTCTCTATTGTGTGTATGTGTTGACACTTCTCCGATTATCTTCCAGATATCTTCTGTGAATTAACAAACATCTCAATTCAGCCACACAGTGCAATTCGTCAATGTGTCTGTTAAATCTCTTTTAATGGATTTGAGTAACTTGTTTTTTCCTGCTGCTCAGTAGTGGAAGAAGCCAGGTCCTTTTTTCTGTAGAGTTTTCCATGGTCCAGATTTTTTGAACTTGTTCTTCATGGTTAATGTGTTCCTCTATTTTCTATATTTCTGATGTAGTTATTAAACCCGGTGCAGGTTTTTGAGAAGACACTTTGCTTCTGTCAGGAGGTGCTGAGGCTGGTGACTTTGCATAGTGAGAGATGGATCCCTCTCTTAGAAAGTTTTGTTCAGCCCAGCACCTTTGGGTGGTTTTCGTTTACATTTCCCTCATTCCTGGTGAGGCTGAGCACTTTTTCTTACATATGGTTGCCAGCTAGGTTTCTGTTTTTGCGAGATACCAGTTCACCTGTCATTTTTGTTTTCCTTCTGCTCACCCATTTTTATTGATATCTCGGAGTTCTTTACAGAGTCTGGAGATAAACACCTTTATGAATTTTATGTGGTTCAGAAACTTTCCTCTTTGCCTTTCTCGGTCTTTTCACTCTCTTAATGTAAGTGTCTTTTGATCAACAGAGGTTCTTCATTTGTATGTAGACTCATTTAGATGTTTTTCCTTTGCAGTTAGTAATTTTAATGTCCTGTCTCAGTTTCCTTTTGCCCCAGTGTCACGAAGACATTCTCTTACATCACCATCTATAATTCTGACACCTACAGTTCACCGGGTATTGACTTTTCATGAGGCAGAGGTCCTTTATTGACAAGGCAATCATCAATCCCAGCCCCGTTTATGGAAAAGAGTGTCCTTATCCTACTGCTCAGCCATTATCACCTTTATGACTAATCGTGTTTCTTCATAGGTGAGGTTCTGTGCTCTGGAGTCCAGTGGTTTATTTGTCTCACCTGGTGCCAGCACCATCCTCTTCTCATGACAGAAGCTTTATGATTAGTGCGATGTTGGGTAGAGCCAGTCCTCTCACTTTTGTTTTTTCTTTTGAAGATTCTTTTGGTTGTGTTTGGCCAATTGCATTTCCACATAAATTGTAGAATTAATAGCTTTTACAGTACAAGCACATACAACTTGTTGTTATCATGTTGAATCTATAGAACAATTTAGGGACAGCTGAAATCTTT
Organism: Cynopterus sphinx; assembly: GCA_030015415.1. NCBI lineage: Eukaryota > Metazoa > Chordata > Mammalia > Chiroptera > Pteropodidae > Cynopterus > Cynopterus sphinx. Next base: position 102,633 of record JAKZJJ010000049.1, read on the forward strand.
ATTCATACTGTAGTGAGTGTTGCAGTCTGTAGAGACAGTTAGTCTATTTAGTTCTTATTTATTGTCTCAGGAATATCATTCCATTCACCCTTGTTTTTAGATTTCTTTTTCATGCTGTTGTTAATGGATTCTTTACCTTAAATATCATTCATGTTGATTTGAGTATAATAGATATTTGTATACTGAGTGTGTCTAGCAACCTCAGTTAGCTTTGTTATTTCATAATTTATCTGTAGATTCTTTCTGATTGTCAGTGTTTGTCATCATCTGCAAATGACCATTGTGTTAATTCCTTCTCAATGCTTAATTTCAATGCTTTTTATTGCCTGATTGCACTGGCTAAGAACTACAGTACAATGTTGCCTTACTCTTGGTGACAAGGGTCAATTCAAACTGTTGCCAGAAACGTAGGTCCTGTATGTTTTTCTGATCCCTAATTGATTTTAATTTTCAGGCAAGGTGAGAATAACTGAGTTAATATATAGTTTTGGTAATTATTGATGATCCATGGCCAGATAGGTTTTTCCTAAGATTTGGTAAAGGTAATGAGCTAATTCCATAATTCTACTTTTGTTAGCTGGTCTTATTAGATAAAGAAAGCATTCTTGTGTCAACTGTTTGGTTTCTCTGAGGTACATTTCCCATGAGAAAGGCATGATTAATGCCTGTTTTTTCCCACCTTTATTTAGCTTTTCTCAGAGTAATGAGTTGGTTTCCTTGTGTAGTGCATGAAGATCGTTGAGTTTTATTCAGTTGGTACTATTATTATGTACTCACGAATGTAAATTTAGTTCCTGTTATGTGGGTTTCCTATGGCTGCTGTGCTAAATTCCATTCTTTGTGGTTTAAAACAACAGAAATTAAATGTTTTTTTATTCCGGAGGCCAGAAGTTTTGAAATCTCTTTCACTGGGCTGAGGTCAAGGTGTTGACTGGGTGTTCTCTCCTCAGAGGCTCCAGAGGTGAATCCATTTCTTGCCTCTTCCAGCTTCTGGTGGCTGCCACCAATCTTTGGCTTGTGGCCACTTCACTTCAAGCTTTGCCTCTGTAGCCACAATCCCTTCTCCTCTTCTGTGTCTAATCTCCTTCACCCTCTCTTCTATAAGAATACCTGAGATTATTCTTAGGGCCCACTTTGATAGCCTCTTCATCTCAAAGTCTTTGATTTAATCAGATCTATTAGCTTTTTTTTTTTCCATATAAGGCAACTTTCAGAGATTCCAGAGATTAGAACATGGATTTATCTGGGAGGCTAATATTCATCCCACCACATATGGCTCTTTTTTTTGTGGCATGTTGAGATATCTTGTACTTTCCAGCCCAGAGCTGGTAGAAGTAACTGTTCCAAGGAGCGCTGGTTCCTGTTAGGAGGAAATTGTATTTAGAGACCACAGTCTCGTCGTACGGAGTGTTTATGGCCATTGGGTTGACATTGCTCTAAGGTGTTCTGAGGTGGAAAGAGACAGAAAGTATACACATTTATAGAAAGAGAAAAAGGATATCTGTGATTTTAACCTCTTTCATTTCTATGTCTTTTCTCATGCTGAAAAATCTTCACTTCTAGTAATAGTAACACAATTCATAATTATGTATTTGCTTTATTCTGATAATATCAATGTAATTACTATTAATGAGAGGACTGAATGAATTTATGATTTCTTTGGAAAATTACTTGCTGAAATGGATAAAAAAATTGTTTCAGTGATGACTTCATTCTCCATTCTGCCACCAACTTCAATATACAAATGAGTTTGAGTCTCTTTAAAACATTTTAGCAATTGCTTCTGTTAAAATTTATTTGTGTAGCATATTATCTTTTTTGTTTTTTTTATTATCATTATTATTAATCTTTTTTGGGGGGGAGTGAGGCAGCTCTTCGTTGACTTCACACATTGCAAGGATCTTGTCAGCTTACAATACCTTACCTTTTATTTTTTATGACTACAGCACCTGGTCTTCCTAGGTGGTCTTCCATCTAATGACTCAGCAGGCCTGACCTTGCTTAGGTCCGAGATCAGAGGGCATGGGGTTTGTTCAGTGTGGAGAATATTTTCACAGTTCCAAAGTCAAAATTTAAAAATTGGGTACATTCAGAGGGGTCCAGCTTGTATCCAGGTTGTCAATTCTATCTGTCCATCTTTCATAGGTAACTTAATTTTTAAAGCTTTTAATTTATCCTTATCAATTTTTGAAATAGGAACATGTGTAATTTGTAATTTCTTTTTCTCTTTTACATAAGGACACACACTAAACATTGTCCAGGACTGTTTTTAAACTTCCATCTGGTTGTCCCTTGATGACAGTATATGGAGATCTTTTTTGTTCCTTCGTAGAGTCATGTGGGACTCAGGTGAGTGGATGTGCTGAGAAATTTAACTAGTTCTTTGGAATGTACACTTGGGTCATTTCCACTCTTTTGCTCTTACAAATAATGCTGTCACAAAGAGCCTTGTGTGCATGTCTTTGTCTGGAAAAAGCCTTCTGCACGCAGCCTGTGACCTGGTCGCATCTGCATTTTGGAGTGTCCCCCTGTGATTGGGAGGTGGAGCATCCTGGCTGGGAGCTGGGGACCTGGGTCAGGACCAGGGCAAGGCTGTGAGAGTGTGAAGGAAGATAGGGTGACATTTTGGAAGTAGGATTCCCAGGGCTGTGTCCACCCTGTGGTGTGGATGACGATGAATTAGCGGTGGGGCCACCAATCGTAAGGTAGGATAAATGGTGCACAAGGACACCAATGAGGAGTGGGGATAACGGGGGTGCCTACACATGCACCACCAGGCCCTACCCTCTTCCCTGTCCCCTAGTATCAGAGAAGCACCATCTGGAGGCTCAGCTGGGCAGGTTATGCAGGGAGGTGCTGGCAGGGCGGGTGGTGGACGCCAGACCAGAAAACAGCCTTGTCCCTGCGCCCATGGTGTCCCGGCCGTGTGAGGAGGCGAAGGCGACAGAGCGGAGATTTGGTGTGGCTGAGCACCCTGGATAGATAGCTAGCCATGTCCCAAAGGGGGTGTGGGGTGTGGCCGGGGAGGACAGGGAGTCGGGACCCCGCCTGCTGGTGGCTGGGGGCGGGGTTTGTGGGGTGAGCCCTATGCAGGTGGAGCGGGGTGCCTCAGGGGGTGACAAATGCAGGGCAGGGGGCATCAGGGACCACCTTCAGAAAGGAGGCTTCCATTTTGGGCCACGGTGGGCGGGGTCTGTGCAGAGGTTAGTGAGGCTGAGCATGCAGCATCAGGACGTGGGGCCTGGATGTGGGGACCGGGGAGGTGTGGGGCCCTAGGGTGTAGTTGAGGTACAGGATGCAGCGTCCCTGATGAAGATCTTGGCGATGTGGGCTGATTGTGTCCCGGGGCTGATGGGGGACCTTGTGGAGCCCCAGGGAGCTCTGGAGAATCTTGGAGGCAGGCCCTGAGCAGGGAATGTAGGGTAGGGACCCGTGTTGGGGGGAGAATTTGGGGGGCTCAGAAAGGGGCGGACTGTACCAGGACCTGTAGCAACGCATGGGTGAAGGGCTACGGTGGTAGGTTGAACCCGAGTGTGCGGGGCTGTTGCCAGCAGGAAGGAGCTCGGGTCGGGCCGTGTCCTGGCCTGGGGACTCTGACTTCCCCTTGTTCCTGCCCTGGCCTGGATCCGGAGGAGGCCAAAGGCATGCATGTGGCAGCGGGATGGGACAAGGGACCCCGGCCCTCTGTTCCCAGTCCCAGGGTCCAGAAGGTCACATGCACCATTCCAGCCCCACAGCCATCCTTGAAGCCATGGAGAAAAAGAGAGAGAATCAAGGGGGACTTCACGCCCCTCCATCCACACGTGCCTCGCTCCTGCCCTTGAGCTGGCTGTCTGTGTGTTTTGTAAATGAACCTATTTGCCATTGGGGTCCCTCAGCTGATGACTGAAGAGTCCTGAGAAGGAGGGACATGTGCGAATTGGGTGCGGGGGACTATAGTTGACACCGGTGTGCATTTCTGGGCACGTGAGTGATTGGGGGATAGGTTGGAGTTCAGGAGTAAGAAAAACTTCCATACACTAAAGCAGTGTAAGGGGGGAATGGTGGGGTGTCGTGAGAAGCCTGTACCCAGAGGAACCCAATCCAAAAGAGATTGTACACAGGGATTCTCTGGCTATGGGTTGGAGAGAGGCATCTCACATGGTGGTTCACTGCCTGGGAGTACCCCAAAGTGGCCATCGGTGACATCTGGGCTGTTTGGTGCCAATTCCTGCACCTGAGACCTTTGGGTTCTGAGCTGTGATGTTGATTCTGAGCTGGGGTGTTTGGGATTTTGGTTCAGAGTCAAGGCCTCTCTAGGTTCTGAGAAGCAGCAGCGACATAGCACTGGGAGGTGGGGGCACACTTGGAGTCTTGGTGTGAGAAAGGTTTGGGGTCAGCGGGACACGGGAGCACAGTAGGAGCTGACCTTTATTGTGGAGTGTGGGTTTCTGACGGGATGGAGATAAGCCCTGATACGCGGTGTCATGGTCATGTCTGGATGATTTGGTACAGCTGGTCTATCAGCGAGAGCATCTGCTGCACTTGCCAGTGTCCTTTGACCTTGTAGTGGCGGTGCAGAAATCCTTGAGGCAGACAACAAGCCAGCAGATGCTTGGCCACCCTGATGGCCCTGGACAGGGGTGTCTGCTCTGTGTTGGGCAGAGGCAGGAGTGGAGTTGGGGCTTCCTCAGAGGACAGAGGAAGTGTGGGGTAGCAGTCTCAATTGTGCCCTCCCAGCTGGCACGCCAGGGCCCAGATCCCTCTCTGAAATTCCCTGGCCCTGACATAGCTGCTCTGTGCTTCAGTTTCCTCATCTGTGAAAGAAAAGACTAGTGATCCCTGCCATGGGCTATGTGATCATATGCCTCATCTAAAGCCTATTGAATGGTCCCCGGTTGACAAATGCCAGCTGTCATCCTTACTGCTGCTTCTCCCCTTTCTTCAGACCTCTGGTACTACCCACAGCAATGCTCTCACCAAACACTGCTTGGTGCCATGGGCCAGCAGAGGAACTTTTCAACAGATGAAGTATCCTCATCCAGACTGTGTGCTTGAAATGGTTATAACTCAAGGGAAGAAATGATACTTGGAAAAGCAGTCACTTGTGCAAGGTCACATAGCTTGTAGGTGTCCGTCTCCCAATGACTACCCAGGGTTCTGTGCTGTCTCCCAGGCTTGGGTCAGCCCTGTGCACTGTCGGCTGGACAGTCATTCACCCATGGAGCTGCCCATGAAGGTGATGCCAATGTATCTGTGGTTCCAGCCTTCACCTGAATGTTCCCCCTTCCTGATCCAGCCCTGGCCCTCATACATGATCCCGTCTTCTCTGATCAGGAAACTGTTGGGGGTGCGTGAGGGAGGGTAATGAATGAGGGAGGGCCTCCTGGAAGAAGAATCCCTCTCCCTCTTCCACTCATCCCTGCCTTTATTCCTGTCACTCACACACATGTTCCCAAGCCTCCTCCTCTCGTTTTTTTTTCAACCACTGCAGTGACAGTGGGCCCTGTTCTTCCAAGCACAGGTCTCTGCGCACCTTTCTGATTCTCACAGCAACCTGTGAGTTAGTCCTGCTCCCATTCTGTAGACAGAGAATTAGAGAGGTGGAGACACCTCACCTGCCCATGGTCACATAGCCAGTCAGGGACAGTGCCAGGATTTTCACCCAGCTCCCCGGGACTCCCACCTCCAAGATCTGAATCCTTGTGCTCTCCTGCCTCCCTGGAGGATCTGTTGAGCTCTTGCTTTGCTAAGTCCTCAGATGCAGTCAATCCTCTGAGGCAGGTACTGTCATCACCCTGACTTTAAGCTGAGGAAGCAGAGACTTAGAGATGATTTGCCCAAGGTCACCCTCCAGAAACCCCTGCCTCAGAACTCTCCATCAAGAAGCTCTTCGGCCCTCACCCCAGCCTCCATCCTGTACTGTTACCCTCCAGGGTCCACTTTCATGGCATGGTCACGGACTTAGGAATGGGCCCACAACTGGACATGGAGCCAGTAGCCTCGGCAGATCTTTAAGACCCAGTGGACGCCCCTCGATTGAGCGAGTGTGACTGGGCACGTCAAAGTTAACTCGAAGATGGATGTCTGCAGCAGCAGCATCTGCCACCTTCACCATCTGCCTCCGGTTGTCAGTGATGCACAGCGTGTTGGAAATTCCAGATCTAGGGCCCTTAAGAAGCCAGACTCTCAGAAACCAGATCTGAACACCCTAGAAATACCACAGTGACACGGGCTCCTAGAACTGGGCCAGAAATGACCCTGCTTATGACTCAAGCACCTGACACAGGTGACTGATGCACGCTGTGCATTTGTTAAACGGATGCCTCTACTTTAAACCTCTACCACCAGTACCCAGTGGTTTCAGTCGGAAGCCCCATTTGACAGGTAAAGAAATCGACACCCTTAGAAAACATGAGGTGACAAGAGGGGAAGATTATGAACATTTGGGTCAGACTCTGAGTCCTCAAATCTGAGAAACAGACCTGAGCCTGCTTTTCTGCATGAAGTTCAGGCCCGAGGCTGTGGAGCCAGGCTGCTGTCTTCTTGTCCTTAAGGGCACGCTTAGAGTGAGAGTGTCTTGGAAACACAATCTTGACCTTGGTACTTTTGAATTCTAAAATCTTGTACCAGAAGAGCTGGGTGTACTCTAGGAGGCTTCTAGAGTTCTCCGAGTGAGATCCCCAGATTTCCTGGCTGTACCCTGGCCCAACAGAATCCCATCAATGTGGCACCTGGAAACCTGCCTTACCAGTAAGACGCTGGGAACTGGAAGAGCATGCTCACAGCTGTCCCTTATCTCTGCCTCTTCAGTAGAGCCACAATCCACAGCGTGATGTGACCCACAAGCCCTGTGCCCCTCGCTCCTCTCTGCGACCTCCAGCCACACTGACATCTGGACTTTCTGCCTGACCTGCTGGCTTGTCTTCACCCTTTTAGCCAGAGTTCCCCTCAGCTTACTATGCTTTCCCAGCTGTCCTTTTCCCCCTCGCACATCTGTGTGCTGCCTGCACATGCCCCAGCCCTATGCGGTGAATCTGAAGAAACGACACTGCGGCTGAGTCCACTGTGTGAGGTGTCGCCAGGAATCCCGCCGCTGTTTCCCGCTGGGGGAGCCCCTTCCCGCCACCCCCCATGCTTACCTGTAGCCCACGTCACAGAAGCCGAGCGTCTGATTGTGGAAGTGCGGCACCTTCTGGAGCTTCTGCCGGCACAGGACTGTCATGTAGCAGGTGCTGCCCTCCATCTGGAACACTACCACGCAGCACGGCGGTTGGTTCAGAATTTCTGTGCACTTGGATGCCTGGGCCCTTCACTCTTTCCGGGTCACAATGGGGACACAGCATGCCTCAACTTGCACCAGGGTGAGAATCCTGGCCCCAAATCTTCCAGAAACCACAGGGTGAAAAGCCCAGTTGCCTGGATTTCTCCCCACCTCATGCTCAGCTGGGCCAGGGGCTCCTTGTCTTTGTCATGGATTCTCCCTCCTGCCAACACAGACCCAAACACAGTGCACCCTGTTTAGTGCCGGGGAGAAAAAAATGAGACACACACACACACACATATGGACACATGCACACAAGCACTCATGTACCTGGATTGGCTTTTGTAACTGTGGGTGGCACTTCAAAAGTGGCTGCTTCAAATTGGGCTGTATGGTTACTCAGTCCTGATACCTGGCCTTTCTGCATTTTTAGTCCTTGATGACATGTTTCATCATTTACAGCATAAACAAAATTTCTAGTTTTCTTTTTCAAATTGGATATTCAACCTGTATTCTTCAAAGCCATGGGAGTGTGTGTGATAGCAGCTGGCCAGCTTCCAACAACACAACTTGAACACAAAGAACTCTCTTTCTGTGAGTAAAGAGTGTATTTTCGATCCAATTTAAGAGGCTTCAGATTGTTCTTTAAAATCAGGTTCAGTCATATTATTTGAGAGAACTGAACTGGATGTCTCCTCAGGCAATTCTCTGATCCTGAATACACACTTTTCAACACCCCGAAGTGGAGAAGCCATCAGGGAAGTTTCAGCCAGCTCATACTTTACGGCACGAGTGGGAGAATCAAGACGTTGCCCGACGGTTCTGTTATTTACCACTGTTTCCTCGCTTAGTAGTGTCTCTGTTTTCAGTACACCTGAAATACATGGCCAAGAATTTTCTAAAGCAATGAAGTTGGTACATTCTTTCTCTGTGCCTATTAGATCTTTTTCTGAATTATTTTGGTCACAAGAAGAAATATGCACTAGGGGTGTTTTTTTTTTTCCAGCTGGCTTCCATTTAGACCCGAGATGGTCAGTGGTGACCATCTAGTGGCTGAAGACCTTAAAAATGCTTCAGACACTGCTTCACTTTCATTCCCAAAGGGCTTCTGAATTGTTATACTTAAATCTAATGAATTACTGACATTTAGTCCCTTATCAGATACAGAACAATGTGCTTCCTTCACCCCCACTGTTTTTGACAGTGCTCACTAGAGTGGAGGGGGAACGTTACTCGTGTCATAAAATCCTCTGAAATGACACTTTCTCTCTCTGTGTACCGCCTTCCCCACCCCCCTGACTTCATGCTCCCCGCTCCGGTGGTCTCAACATGCATGAACTCTGGCATGTGTGCTTTCTTCCTTAGACTCTCCTTATATAAGGCTGCTTGTATTCATTTTGCTATGTGCTTTAAAATATAATCTCTAAAATAGTTCATTACTAGGTGAATAAATGTATTATTAATTAAAGCATGTGTGCCAATAAGTCAGAAATGAAAAACAGCCTGGGAAAAAAAAGATTCAGGAGCAGCGAGCTAAAGAGACAGTGCGCAACAATTGGATATAGGTGGCAGTTACGCCTCTGTAGCCAGGTACCTCTCCTCCTCCCATCAATTAGGTTAAGGGGCTTCAGCTCCCATCAGAATCTGAAATAAATGGAGAGCATAGGAATGAACTTGAACCTAACTGGCCAGGAGAATTACAAGGGGCAGGAGAAGGTTGCAGGTTGGTCACGAACACACACGACCTGCACCAAGATACTGCGCTGCTCCTGGGCGCCGGTTGAGCAGATGGAGCACTTTGTCCATCTTCCCTATGCCCTTTAGCAGGGACACCATATGGGAACACCCTTCCCTGCGGCAGCCCAGACCCTCTGAGCAGAAACAGCCGGACTGGAGGCAGAACACTGGTGCCCCCACTTTCCTGGCCCGGTCGGGGCTACTGGTGCCCATGCCGGCTGCAGGCTACTGCACCAACCCTTACAAGGCCATCCTGGCCCAGAAGAACCCCAGCCTGAGCCTACGCCTATGCAAGACCAACACCAAGGAGGTGGGCTTGAATGTGAGCTCACGGATGGACAGGTTTGTGCAGGGATCTTTGGAGCCCTGCACCCTGTGCAGTTGCTCTCCTTGGGACAACACAGGCCCCAGGTCAGCCCTGCCAGACTGGGGCATCTGTTCTTCAGTGTTGGGCTACCAGGGCTTGTCCCGAACATGGAAGGATTAGGAGGATGAGGGGACCAATGTGCTTTCAGGTCCTGTGGATGTCAGCCAGCAGTATCCGTCGCCACCACCCCAGAGGTGCAAGAGAAGATGTGGCAGAAGATGACCAGAGTTCCAGAAAAAGGGAGAGCCAGTAGGCCTCAGGATATGTCACCGACCAGCTCAGGAAACCTTGCTGCCAGGTGCACTTCCTCTCCCTTGACCCTGTCTTTGAATCTCATCCTCACTTTCTTCTTGTTCATTCCTGATATAATGGCAGGAAATCCTTCCCTGCTTCCTCCAATGGAGGATGCTCTGAAAACCTATGTGTACATGGCCTGCATGTTTTGTCACTTAGTAAAGTAAGGTGCCAGCTGTAAGCACATGGGAACCAAAAGTCTGGCAACAAGTGCTATTCCTAATGAGGTGACAAACAAGAGTTACAAATCTGTGAAACGTGTTTTTCGATTTTCACTTGAGGCAGATGGCTGGTAGCATTGTGGCAAATGAGATGGAGAAGCATGAGATGGCAACAAGAAATATCTCAGTAATCCCTGAGAGATGAGAGGCTTAATGATTGTCGTAACCTTGAGAACAGCTGTGAATGAGGTTAAAGGAGCTTTTTAATTTTCATACAAAGCCACAAGCAAGGAAGGATCTAGATTTCTCCACCGAAGATAATAAAAGTCTTTTCTTTCTTTGCAGGTTTTGGAACACAAATATGGCTATTTTCACTGTAAAGATTGGATCACCCTTTGGAAAAGTGGTTACGTGTGGTGCATTTGTGGAACTAACAAGGTGAGCCAAATTTGTGAGATGTGGAGGAGGTTGGAATAGCAGAGACGCTGAGTGGAGGAAGAAAGGGTTTCCTAATGAAGTGTGACTTAACGCCATCTCACTCACCTTGGCATCCTCAGTGCCAGGCACATCATAGGTGCTCAGCAAAGGAGTGGGTTAAACAGGAAAGTCCACATGTGCTCCTGAGGCTGCTGAGCCGTGGCCTGGTGTTCTCTTGGGTTCAAGGGTACCATTAGACAAAATGTCAGTTTATTTAAATGAACTTGTGTTGTGTATGTACACTGGGACTTTATCAACTTAGTTGGTATATTTGAAGAAGTCCAGGCCTCAGGGCTAGGAAATTTCCCCAGTGTGTCCACGAGGTTGGGCAAAAGAGAAATTTTTCAAATAAATTTCTTTCAATTCTTTTCTAGTATCACTTAGATATCTAGATTGTTCATAAAATGATTTCCCTAACTGTTCCCTTTCTCCCCGGCCTCCAATTAGCCCTTGAATTAATGGTAACTGAATTCCGTGTGCCATGCAAAAGAGAGATCATTGTAAAAGTTAGCCTGTTGGTTTCTTTTAGGCTAAATAGCCTTAATTTGAATAGTTGTGAACACATTGAGATGGAACAAGACTTCCCAGTCTGCATTTCCCCATTTCCAGATAGATTCCGAACCCCATAGACTTGAGTTTTAGTGTGAGACCATTCAGCCAGGGCAAAGCAGCTACTCTCACTCTTCACTGAATATATGCCCTATCTTGGATGTGTAACATTTTACACCTGGTATGTTTTATTAACTTCTAGAAGCACCTGAGTTTGAGTCAACTCTGCTGTCGTGTTTCTAGATACTGCATTTCCAGCTAAAGCATGATAGAGATAGAGGAATACTAACAATGAATGAAAACAGGACTTTCACACTAGCCATTTACTGGACACCTGAAGCAAATGGATTTTTAAACTAAACTAGAATTACTCTCTCTTGTGAGAAAAAATAAATGTTTCTAATTCCAATACTTCAAGACACTGGAGTACAAATAAGACATAAAATTCATCCTTAAGAAATTTATTCTGATTGGAGTGATGCAGCCAGGATGCGATTTTGGTGACAAGTGCAATGAATGGCACCCATGTTATGGAAGTTTGTCAGAAATAACACAGAAGGAGGATGATTGATCCTGTTCAGTTGAGGAGAGGACAGGAGGTGGAGGTGCTCAGGCATCTCGTTATCCTAGCGAGACTTTAAAGGCTAAATTAGAGGAGCTCAGCATTAAGGCAGGGTGGATGTGTGCACAGGGCAATGCTCAAAGCCTAGCATTCATGTGGATGGGTGGGTAACTGTGGGGAATTTGAAGATCAAAGTGGGAAATCCTGGGAAAAAATTAAAGCAGGAGCTAAAAGAACTGGAAGAAAAAAAAAAAAAAAGGCCAATGGTTTGGCCGCCACCAGAGTGAAATGACAGCTGCTTCCCATTGAAGACTTCATGTTCATTGTTGGGTAGTCATCAGAATTACAGAGAAGGTCAGGAGTAGGATCGGAATCTTACAGGTAAGGCAAATGAAATTCAAAGAGTAAGAGTAAGTATGATGGCACCAGAAGAGCTTATGGCCTCAGGGTAGAGATTGGGCAAAAGCAGGTGACAGGTGAGGGAATGGGCTACTTAGGAACTGGGAGCCCAGGATCCATGTCAACTTGAATTTAAAAAGACAAGTTTCTCTTTTGATTTTCTTCAAACAGCTCTGTTGCAAGGGCCAGAAGAGTTTTCACCCTTACCGGGTAGAAGCCATACAGTGTCAGGTAAGCCTGTGGAACACTTCCATTGTCTCTCTAAGGCCCCCATTCTCAATGTGAAGCTTCTGTGGCATCACATTAGCGTTTGATAGACTTGCATATCTATGTAGGAGGTTTCGATTTTCTGTGCTTTTATTTTTATAATATTGGGTTTACTTGGAATAGGGATGGGAGAAAAATTGATTGAAATTGCCTTAAGTGGTGGATTTATGTACAGGTGTGTGTTTTTCTTCAAACACTCAGTGTATAGTTTTGATGTTATAATTTAAAAGGTAAACTTCATTAAGCTTTTACTATTTGCCACACTTTGGGGTAGGGGCTTTATGTGCACTATCTACTATAATCCAAGTTTTGATGTTGGCGTTATCTTGATGTAACATACCAAGAAATTTCAGTAAGACAACAATTTGGTCAATGTTCAACAGTTCCTGTCAGTTTTGACCAGATCCCACTGCGTCTCCAGTGTCCTAGAAATCGAAGAATTTGGTTTTTCTTGATGATTCTGGATTGAGTGCTAGGTTATTTCCAAAATAGTTGGCAGAAAATTTCTGTCAGCTTTTCAGAAAAATGTGACACAGTTTATTTTCATAAACAAGAGGTTCTTTTTTTTAAAACAACAAATCATTTGTTTTGTTACAAATATATTTTCAAGTAAGTATTTCTAGATTAAAAAATAGTCTAATAATTTGCAAATGAGTTATCTTAACATTTTCTAGTCTAATATCACCTGTCTGTTTCATAGAATTATTAAATTGCATTTAAATGTATTCTACTCTTTTCATTCTTGTGTTCACTTGAATTGATTTGAAAAAGAATTCCTCTTCCTCCCCTATAATCTTCGTAGTTACTCACTTTTTACTGTTCTTCTGGTAGTTGCCCTGGAGATTATAAGATAATTCTCTAATTTATCACATTCAATGTAAATTGTTAATCTTACCTCATTGACAGTGACCATAGGACGTTAACTCCTTATCACTTAATCATGACTTACCTGGTGCTGCTGCTGGACATTTTAATGTTAAACATCACAGGATACATATTCACCTAGCTTTAGCTGCGTTCATCCTCCCTGCTGCTCTAGGGTCTTTTTTGTAGAACACATTTGACTTGAAGAATACATTTTAATATTTCCCAAAGTGCAGATCTGAGGATGGCATATTTCATTTTGTCAGGATAACTTAAAAAAAAAAAAAAAACAAACACGTTTCTGCTGGGTATAGAAGTTTCAGGTTGGCAGTCGTTTCTGTTCAGCTCTGTAGGGCTCTGCCCTTTCTGCAAAGGTGGCCGTTAGTCTTAGTAGCTCCTCTGAAGCGATCTCTCCCCAACTCTTCCTCCCCTTTAAATCTGCTTGTTTTTGAGGTATTCCTCTCTGCTTAACTTTTAAGCAGCTTCACAACGAATATGCCTTGCTTTTTTCTATTTATCATGCTTAGGATTCAGAGTATTTCTTGAATCTATAGCTTGAAGGTTTTTATCACTTTTGGAATATGATCTGTCGTTATCTTTTGAAATATTACTTCCACCCCATTCTTTCTTTCAATTCCTCATAATATACCCCTTGCCATGTCTCTTATACCTTTCATGCTATTTTCTGTATTTCCTATTCTGTTCTTTCTCCCCGCTTCAGTTGTGGATCTTACTTACTAAGCTACTTCCATTTTTCTGATTCTTTCCCCAGCTCTTTCCAGTCAGCTATGAAGTTCATCCATTGAGTTATTGATTTAATTTATTGAATTTTTCAGCACTAGCTTTTTGTCTCTTTGAAACAATGACTTTCACTTGTTTGCTGGGAATATCAGTCTTAGTCTCTTAAAGTCTGTATCAGATAAGCCATTAACTTAATCCCTGTGAATGTGTTGAAAGCCTCTTTATTTTCTTGGTTTTCCACTGTGATCTGTCTCCTCATATTATGTTGATAAATGAGGCCTAGAGTAGTTTCTTCTACAGAAGATTTGTTTCTTGCAGGTGATGGAAAACCTAACCATTTCAGGTCACTGTATTCCAGTTGAATTGATGTTTTGAATCTGGGCTTTGGTATCTGTGAAAGCTGGTCAATTTTTGGTTCATTTTTATACTTAGGGCATACCTTTTCTGGGTCCCAACTCAAAAATCGAGTGGTTTTTCAAGCTTATTTTTTTCATGTTTAAAATGGTTGCAAATCCTTTTCAACTTGTTAGTCATTTGAAGATTCCTACTGTCTTTCTTTCAGAATTGGCCGGTACCTTTAGAGAAAAAAAAAAAAAAATTCAGGCTCACCTCTATTTTTTTCTCTCTAATGATTTGGCAATTCTCTATTGACTTTAAATAGTTCCTTTAAGAAATTTTTTTTTACCTCAATGTTTTCTGTTGTCCTAAGTAGGCTTGTTCAAAAGGACCTAATTCACCATTACCAGAAACAAACCTAACTTTGGAATAAGCCCCGGTTTTTTTTTTCCAGAGCCTTTCTCCATTATAAGGGTATTAGGAGAATGGAATTAATCTGTGTAAAGTGCTGGATAGAACAATTCATATAGGAAGCACCATGTGAGTATTGGGTATTAGAATTTTCTTATGAGGACACATGTTTAAAAGTAGGTGGGTGGAAGACAGACATTTAGTACAGCATCTAATAAATCACATTTTCATTGTGGAAAAGGAAAAAGCCTATTTTCATAATTGGAAGGTAAAGCTAGACTTTCTCTGTTTGACTACAGACATAGAAAATGGAGCTGTCATTATCAACATCGGTGACTAACAGAATTGGGAAGGCGGGCACGTGAGGAGTTTCACCAGGCTCCATGCAGAGAGGTCTTGATCAGAAGATAGAATGGGGTAATGGTTAAAAAGAACCTTTGTTCTAGTAACAAGAAGGCACGTCCAGTACAGAAAACCCAGCTTCCTCTAGAACAGCCGTCCTTCTCAGTGATCTGACAGGAGTTATCTCCAGATTTTGCCAGGAGATTGCTGGAGTTCAAATTGCTGCTGGTTGAGAGCCACTGGTGAGTGCTCATGTTTTGGGGTGTCTGTGTAGGTGGCTGAATCACTTACTGCTCACTTACTGCTCCTCGGCCTCTTCCCCGCGTAGCATGTGAAGACCTTAGTGGTGAGCACACTTGACAGAAATTCTGTGTCTTCTTGTCTCAGCGATGCTCTTCTAATCATCTCTGATAATTCATCTTGACAGATGCACAGCATCTAAAGGGAAGCGGATGGTTTTGTGCGACTTGGCTTTGGCTTTCTCATAGGATACAAAGCAGGGGAAAAACAGTAGGGTGGGGGTTGTGGAGAAAAGGCTCTTGCTTTGTGAATTACATTTGAAACCCTAATTTGATCACATAGTGTCCACACGATTTCTTGTTTTCCAAAGACTTGTTCAAAGTCCCGTTGGTCCTGTCCTCGAAAGATAATACACATGGATGTAAGGAGGCCTCACTGGCAGGAGCTGTGTGGCTGCTGCAAGGACAAGAGATTCTCCTGTGACAACATTTACAGCTTTAAATGCATCATGTGACACGCATTGAGGCTTGAGCAGCTCACCCAGATGCCTCTGGTCCCTTACTGTGTTGGTCCCTTTGTGCACCTCAGCTCTGACCTGGTTGGGAAAACATATTAGGCTTTTGTACTTTTGTACATTGCTTAAAAATTGAACAGTTTGAATAGAAACAAATATATGCAAGTTAGATAGACCACGAAGGCACATGAATGGGTGGCTCCAGGATAAAAATGTCAACATAGCCTTGGGAAATGTTAGTGTTACCACTTTCATGAAGGCAAAAATGAAGAGGAACAATAATTACTTGATGGATATTTCCATGCTGTTTGGCCTAAGCACTGGAGATGTAGAGACGATCAAGGGGTAGGGCCCTTGCGTCTGAGTATACACCATAGTGAGACTTAGTTAGGGCCAGGAGTCATCAAAAATCATCACAGTAGTTATGAGAAGCAGGCAATTTTGTACCTTTTCTGGTAGTCGAGGAGAGGGGACACAAATCTGTCAATCTGTCGTTATCTAGCTAGCTTCCCATTTAACTGAAAAAGAAATATCACTGCTCCCACTCGGGCCTGATGATCCCACTTGGCCCCACCCCTTCTACCTATTCAGTGGCTGCGCTCCTGCACAACTGTTCTCTCCCCACTGTACTGTTGTCTCTTCCCTACCGGATTATCCCCATGGATACAAAGACCCACTCAGCACCAACTCTTTCCCAAAGTCCCCCTCTTCCTGTCACCAATTTCTAATTGGCCCTTCCATGTTATGCTAAAAAACATGAAGACTGTTTGATTGTTTTACTCAATGAATAATAAAGCAAAGTCATCTGAGGAAGAAAGGGAGAGAGAAACGTTAATCACAGGAACTGGGAATCTGAACTTCTCAGGGCGCTACAATTGAGCTGATACTGAAAGCTTGTTTGGGGATTTGGCCCTATTGGAGATACACATGGTGGCAGTTGTGTTCCTGTCATATCACACTCAAGCAGATGCCAAAGCAGTGAATCTCAGGTTTAACGACCTGAGTAAGAGGAAGGAAATATGTGAGTATTAGCAAGGAAGTGATAAAAGTTTTTGGAATTTTTGGGGGGGTTCAAATGCTTTTTTTCTCTTTTTAAATCAGATTTATTTGGGGTGACATTGGCTCATAACACACATAAATCTCAGGTGTACAACTTTATAATATAACATCTGTATACTCTATTGTGTAGGCAACCTCCAAAGTCTCATCATATCACCATACTTTGACCTTCTTTATCTCTTTGACCTCCCTCACCCGTGCGGTAACTACCATTTCATTGTCTCTATGAGTTTGTTTTTGTTTTGTTTGTTCATTGGATCAAACAAGATCCATCCATGCTGTTGCCAATAGCAATCCATGATCTATCCATGCTGGTGCAAATGGCAATATTTCTTTTCATCTTTTTGATGTTAATGTGTGAGCTGAGTAGCAGTCTGTTGTACTTATCCCATCGTCTGTTGAAGGACACTGAAGTCATTTCTGCAACTTGGCTATTGTAAATGATGCTGCAGTGGACATACAGGGGTATATATTTATAAATGTTTTCAAAAAATTGTGGTAAATACTTAGAAGAGGGATTTCTGGGTCACGTGGTAGTTCTTTTAATTTTTTTATTATTTTTTTAAATTACAACTATTAGGGTGGCATTGGTTAACAAATCCATATAGGTTTCAAGTGTTAAATTCAGTAATACATCATCCATATATTGCATTGTGTGTTCACTCAAAATTAAGTTTTCTTATGCCACCATACATTTGACCTACTTCACCGCTATCTACCTCCGTCTCCGCTTTTCCCGCAGGTAACCACTAATCTGCTGTTTCCATGACTCTGTTTGTCATGTTTGTTGCTTTGAGTTTTATGTCCTACATATAAGTGAAATCATATGGTTCTCAATTTTGTCTGTCTGACTTCTTTTGCTTAGCAGGATAAATCACAAGATGCAATTATGTTGCCAGTGGCAGTGTTTTATCCTTTCTTATGTCTCAGTAATATTCCATGAGACATATAGCACATCTTCTTTATCCATTTATCTATCATAGGACACTTTGGTTGTTTCTATGGCATGGCCACTCTGAATAATGCTGCTGTGAACATCAGGTGCACACATCTTTGGGGATAAATGTTTTCAAGGATTTTCTTGGATGAAAAAAAGAAAACAGTAGAAGGACTGCTGAGTCATATGGTAATCCTATTAGGTTTTTGAATAAGCTCCATACTGTTTTCTTTAGGGCACTTCTTATTACTTGTCCTCTTGATGATAGCCATTCCAAAAGGTGTGAGACTGGTTGTCATTGTGGTTTTGGTCTCCATTTCCCTAACAGGTAGTGAAGCTGAGCATCTTTACATATGCCTGTTGGCCATTTGCATGTCTTCTTGGGAGAAGTGTCTATTCAGGTTCTCTGCCCATTTTTTGATTGGATTTTTTGTTATTTTATTGTTGAGTTGTACATTGTACAAGTTCTTTGTATATTTTGGATATGAGGCCCTTATTGGTGGTTTTCCTTGCAAATCTCTTCTTCCATTTGGATGGTTGCTTCTTTTGTCTTGTCGAATGCTTCCTTTGCAGTACAGAAGCTTTACAGTTTAAAGTACTCCCGTGATTTATTTATTTATTAATTTTTGCTCTTCTCTTGCCTTTCAGATCAAATTCCTAAAATCTTCTTTAAGTCCAAGGTCCATGAGATTTCTTCCTATGTTTTCTTCTATGCAGTATATAGTGGCAAGGCAAAACAAGGCAAGGCAGGGCAAAGCAGGGCAAAGCAGGGCAAGGCACAGGAAGGCAGGGGAAGGCAGGGCAAGGCAGGACAGGGCAGAACAGGACAGGACAGGGCAGGGTAGGGGAGGGCAGTGAAGGGCAGAAATAAGGCAGAAAAAAAGAATGAAGAAAGAAAGAAAGAAAAGAAAGGAAGGAAGAAAGGAAGAAAGAAATGAAAGAAGAAAGAAAGGAAGGAAGGAAGGAAGGAAGGAAGGAAGGAAGGAAGGAAGGAAGGAAAGAAATAAGGAAGGAAAGAGAAAGGAAGGAAGGAAGGAAGGAAGGAAAGAAGGAAGGAAAGAGAAAGGAAGGAAGGAAGGAAGATAGAAGTAAGGAAGAAAGAAAAAAAGAAAGGAAGAAAGGAAGGAAGGAAGGAAGGAAGGAAGGAAGGAAGGAAGGAAGGAAGGAAGAAAGAAAGAAAGAAAGAAAGAAAGAAAGAAAGAAAGAAAGAAAGAAAGAAAAAAGAAAGAAAGAAAGAAAGGAAAAATAGAAAAAAGAAAGAAATAAGTGGAGAATTAAATAAAGAAAAGCTTATTTTAAAATGAAGGAAAGAGAGAGAGAGAAAAGTAGTGAACTAAAAAAGGGAAATGCTTATTTAAAAATAAAGAAAACAATGAAAGAAAGAATTAAGTAAGAATAATAAAAAGAAGGAAAGAAAGAAAAAAAGAAAGAAAGAAAGAAAGAAAGAAAGAAAGAAAGAAAGAAAGAAAGAAAGGAAGGAAGGAAAGAAGGATGGAAGGAAGGAAGGAAGGAAGGAAGAAAGGAAGGAAGGAAGAAAGAAAGGAAGGAGGAAAAAAAGAAAGAATGGAAGGAAGGAAAGAAGGAAGAAAGATAGAAAGAAAGAAAGAAAGAAAGAAAGAAAGAAAGAAAGAAAGAAAGAAAAAAGAAAGAAAGAAAGAAAACAGTAGAAAAGTATAAAAAGGAAATGCTTATTTTAAAATAAAGAAATAAAGAGAGAAAGAAAGAAAGATACAAGTAGAGATTTATAAAAAGGGAAAGAATATATTAAGAAGGAAGGAAGGAAAGAAGGAAGGAAGGAAGGAAGGAAGGAAGGAAGGAAGGAAGGGAGGGAGGGAGGGAGGGAGGGAGAAAGGGAGGGAGGAAGGAAGGAAGGAAGAAAGAAAGAAAGGAAGGAAGTAAATAAAAGGAAGGAAGGAAGGATGAAAAAAAGAAAGGAAGGTAGGAAGGAAGAAAGGAAAGAAAGAGAGAGAGAGAGAGAGAGAGAGAGAGAGAGAGAGAGAGAGAAAGAAAATAAAAAAAAAGAAAGAAAGAAAGAAAAGAAAAAAGAAAGAAAGAAAGAAAAGAAAAAAGAAAGAAAGAAAGAAAGAGAAAAGAAAGGAAGGAAGGAAGAAAGGAAGAAAAGAAGGAAGAAGGAAAGAAAGAATGGAAAGAAGGATGGAAGGAAGGAAGGAAGGAAGGAAGGAAGGAAGGACAGAAGGAAGAAAAAAAGGAAAGAAGAAAGAAAGAATGGAAGGAAAAAAAGAAGGAAGAAAAGAAAGGAAGAAAGATAGAAAGATAGAAAGAAAGAAAGAAAGAAAGAAAAAGAAAGAAAGAAAGAAAGAAAGAAAGAAAGAAAGAAAGAAAGAAAGAAAGAAAGAAAGAAAGAAAGAAAGAAAGAAAGAAAGAAAGAAAGAAAGAAAGAAAGAAAGAAAGAAAGAAAGAAAGAAAGAAAGAAAGAAAGAAAAAAGAAAAAAGAAAGAGAAAAGAAAGGAAGGAAGAAAGGAAGAGAAGAAGGAAGAAGGAAAGAAAGAATGGAAAGAAGGATGGAAGGAAGGAAGGAAGGAAGGAAGGAAGGAAGGAAGAAAGGAAGGAAGAAAGAAAGAATGGAAGGAAAAAAAGAAGGAAGAAAAGAAAAAAGGAAGAAAGATAGAAAGAAAGAAAGAAAGAAAGAAAGAAAGAAAGAAAGAAAGAAAAAAAATATACCAAAAGAAAAAAAGAAAAAAGTAGAGATTTAAAAACGGAAATGCTTATTTTATAATGAAAGATGATAGAAAGAAAGAAACAGAGAAAAAAAAAGAATGAAAGAAGTAGAGAATTATAAAAGGGAAATGCTTATTTTTAAATGAAAGAGAAAGAAAGAAAGAAAGAAAGAAAGAAAGAAAGAAAGAAAGAAAGAAAGAAAGAAAGAAAAACAAAGAAAAAAATAATTAGAGAATTAGAAAGAGAAATGCATATTATAAAATGACGAAAGGAAGGATGGATGGATGAAAGGAAGGAAGGAAGGAAAGAAGGAAGGAAGGAAGGAAGGAAGGAGAGAGAGAGAGAGAGAGAGAGAGAGAGAGAAGAAAGAAAGAAAAGAAGGGAAAAAATAAGAAAAAAAATTAGAGAATTATAAACAGGAAATGCTTATTTATAAAATGAAAAATGAAAGAAAAAGATAGCAAGCAAGAAAGAAAGAAAGAATGAAAGAAAGAAAGAAAGAAAGAAAGAAAGAAAGAAAGAAAGAAAAAGAAAACAGTAAAGAATTAAAAAAGGAAATGCTTTTTTTAAATAAAACAAAAAAAGAATACTAGAAAAAAAAGAAATAAAGAAAGTACAAAAGAAGGAAATAAAGAAAGATAGAAAGAAAGAATATCGTTGATAATTATTAAAAAAATGCTTATTTCAAAATAAAAGAATTAAAGAAAAAAAAGAAAGTTACAAGTAGAGAATTATAAAAAAGAAAATCTTATTTTAAAATAAAGAAAAGAAAGAAAGAAAGAAAGAAAGAAAGAAAGAAAGAAAGAAAGAAAGAAAGAAAGAAAAGGGAGAGAAAGAAAAAATTAGAGAATTTTAAAAGAAAAATGCTTATTATAAAAATGAAAGAAAGAAGGAATGAAGGAAGAAAGAAGAAAAAATAAAGAAAAGAAACAAAGAAAGAAAAAAGAAAGAAGAAAAAAGTAGAGAATTATAAAAAGAAAATGCTTATCATAAAATAAGAAGGAAGAAATAAAGAAGAAAGGAAGAAGAATGAAAGGAGAAAGAAAGAAGAATGAAAGAAAAAAGAAAGAATGAAAGAAAGGAAAAAAAATTACTGAGACTCAGGAGACTAAAGGAAAATATTGAAAGTGCAATATTCAAGCCAGCAGAGTGCAGAAATGAAATAAAAGTTGATTATTAAAATAAAGAAATGCTTATTATAAAAATGAAAAAAAGAAAGGAAGAATGAGAAAAAGAATGATAGAAGTAAAGAAAGAAAGAAAGAGGTTAATTTCAAGTCCCAGTAACGCCAGAGCTCATGGTTAAATGTCTATGTAGCCTTAACTAGTCCGAAGGTAAGCAGGTTCTGGTCTGGTAAGTAGTTGAATGGGAGACCAGGCAGGTAGGCAGGCAGGGAGGGAGACAAGAAAGAGAGAAAGAAGAGAGATAAAGAGAGAGAGAGAGAGAGAGAGAGAGAGAGAGAGAGAGAGAAAGAGAAGTAGAAAATTTTAAAAAGAAAATAATTATTATAAAAATCAACAAAAGAAAGAATGAAAAAACGAATGAAGAAGAAACGTAGCAAAAAAAGAAGAAAGAAAAAAATTAGAGAATAATAAAAAGAAAATGCTTATTAGAAAAATGAAAGAAAGAAAAGAAAGAAAGAAAGGAAGAAAGAAAGAAAGGAAGAAAGAAAAGAAGGAAGGAAGGAAAGAAGGAAGAAAGGAAGGAAGGAAGGAAGGAAGGAAGGAAGGAAAGAAGGAAGGAAGGAAGAAAAAAAAGAAAAAAAGAAAAAAAGAAAAATTAGAGAATTATAAAAAATGCTTATTTTAAAATGAAAATAAGAAAGCAAAAAAAAGAAGAAAGAAAGAAAGAAAGAAAACAGTAAAGAATTATAAAAGGAAATGCTTATTTTTAAATAAAAGAATGAAAGAATACTAGAAAAATAGAAGAAAAGAAAGAATAAAGAAAGAAAAAAAGAAAGAAAAGAAAAATTATAGAATTATTAAAATAAAATGCTTATTTTAAAATGAAAGAGAGAAAGATAGAATGAAAGAAAGAATAACATAGATAATTATAAAAAATGCTTATTTCAAAATAAAAGTAATAAAGAAAAAAGAAAGAAACAAGTAGAGAATTATAAAAAGGAATTTCTTATTTGGAAATGAAAAAAAGAAAGAAAGAAAGAAAGAAGAAAAGAAAGAAAGAAAGAAAGAAAGAAAGAAAGAAAGAAAGAAAGAAAGAAAGAAAGAATTATAAAAAAGAAAAGCTTATTTAAAATGAAAAAAAGGAAGAATGAATGAATGAATGAATGAATGAAAGAAAAAGAAGAGAAAGAAAAAATTTGAGAATTTTAAAAGGAAAATGGTTATTATAAAAATAAAAGAGAGAAGGAAGGATTGAAGAAAGAAGAAAGAAAGAGGAAAAAAAGAAACAAAGAGAAAAGAAAGAAAGAAGAAAAAGGTAGAGAATTATAAAAAGAAAATGCTAAATATAATAAAGAATGAAGAAAAAAAGAATAAAGGAAGGAAGAAAGGAAGGAAGAAAGTAAGAAAGAGAAGAGAATTATAAAAAGGAAATGCTAATTTTAAATTGAAAGAAAGAAGAAAGAAAGAAAGAAAGAAAGAAAGAAAGAAAGAAAGAAAGATAAAAAGAAAGAAAACAGTAAAGAATTATAAAAGGAAATCCTTATTTTAAATAAAACAAAGAAAGAATACTAAAAAAAATAAATAAATAAAGAAAGAATGAATGAATAAATGAAAGAATGAAAGAGAAAAAAAGAAAGGAAAGAAAAATTATAAAATTATAAAACTGAAATGCTTATTTTAAAATGAATTAAGAAAGAAAGATAGAAAGAATAATGTAATTATTAAAAAATGCTTATTTCAAAATAAAAGAAATAAAGAAATAAAGAAAGATACAAGTAGAGAATTATAAAAAGGAAAAGCTTATTTTAAAATGAAGAAAAGAAAGAAAGAGAGAAAGAAAGAAAGAAAGAAAGAAAGAAAGAAAGGAAGGAAGGAAGGAAGGAAGGAAGGAAGGAAGGAAGGAAGGAAGGAAGGAAGAAAGGAAGGAAGAAAGAAAAAAAAGAAAGAAAAAAAGAAAGAAAGAAACAACCAAAGTATTATAAAAAAATGAAGAAAAGAAAGGAAGGAAGGAAGGAAGGAAGGAAGGAAGGAAGGAAGGAAGGAAGGAAGGAAGGAAGGAAGAAAGAAAGAAAGAAAGAAAGAAAGAAAGAAAGAAAGAAAGAAAGAAAGAAAGAAAGAAAGAAAGAAAAAGGAGAAAGTAAGAATTAGAGAATTTTAAAAGGGAAATGTTTATTATAAAAATGAAAGAAAGTAGGAAGGAAGGAAGAAAGAGGAAAGAAAGGAGGAAGAAGAAAAGAAACAAAGAAAGAAAAAGAAAGAAAAAAGTAGAGAATTATGAGAATTATAAAAAGAAAATGCTAATCATAAAAAAGAAGGAAGAAAGAAAGAAGAAAGAAAGAAAGAAAGAAAATATACCAAGAAAGAAAAAAAGAAAAAAGTAGAGATTTAAAAACGGAAATGCTTATTTTATAATGAAAGATGATAGAAAAAAAGAAACAGAAAAAAAAAGAAAGAAAGAAGTAGAGAATTATAAAAGGGAAATGCTTATTTTTAAATAAAAAAAGAAAGAAAGAAAGAAAGAAAGAAAGAAAGAAAGAAAGAAAGAAAGAAAAACAAAGAAAGGAAAAAAGAAAAAAATTAGAGAATTAGAAAGGGAAATGCATATTATAAAATGACGAAAGGAAGGATGGATGAAAGGAAGGAAGGAAGGAAGGAAGGAAGGAAGGAAGGAAGGAAGGAAAGGAGAGAGAGAGAGAGAGAGAGAGAGAGAGAGAGAGAGAGAGAGGGAGAGAGAGAGAGAAAGAAAAAAAGGGAAAAAATAAGAAAAAAAATTAGAGAATTATAAACAGGAAATGCTTATTTATAAAATGAAAAAAGAAAGAAAAAAGAAAGCAAGAAAGAAAGAAAAGAGAGAGAGAAAAAAGAGGGAAAGAAAGAAGTAGAGAATTATATAAGGGAAATGCTTATTTTTACATAAAAGACAGAAAGAAAGAAAGAAAATAGAGAACTATATAAAGAAATGCTTATTTCAAAATAAAAGAAATAAAGAACAAAAGAAAGAAAGGAACAAGTAGAAAATTATAAAAAGGAAATGATTATTATAAAAATGAAAAAAAAAAGAAACAAAGAAGTAGAGGATTTTAAAAAGAAAATGCTTATCATAAAAATGAACAAATGAAAGAAGGAAGAAAAAAAGAATGAAGAAAGAAGATAGAAGAAAAAAGTAGAGAATCATAAAAAGAAAATACTTATTATCAAAATGAAAGAAAGAAGGAAGGAAAGAAGAAAGAAGAATGAAAGAAAAAAAGAAAGAAGAAAAAAATAGAGAATTATAAAATGAAATTACATGGTACTGGCATAAAAACAGACACATTGTTCAATGGAACAGAATAGAGCGCCAAGAAATAAACCCATGCCTATATACTTACTTAAAATGACAAAGGAAGCAAGACTCTACAATGGGGTAAAGATAATCTATTCAAAACCATATGATCTAGCAATTTTACTTCTGGCTATTTGCCCAATGATTTTCAATACATTAATTTGAAAAGAAAATGCACCCATATTTTCACTGCAGCATTGTTTACATTAGGTGAAATACAGAAGCAACCTATGTGCCTACCAAAAGATAATTGGATGAAGGAGATGTGATAAGTATATACAATAGAATATTACTCTGCCATAGAAAAAAAGGAAATTTTCCATTTGTGACAACATGGTGGACCTGAAAGGTATTATGCTGAGTGAAATAACTAGGCAGAGAATAAATAAGACCATATGTGAAATCTAAAAAACAACATAAGCAAACAAAACGAACAAAAACACATAGATACAAAAAAAGAAACTCTTTTATGCATCCACCGTTGCCAGATGGGAAGGGATTTGGGAAGTTGTTGAAAAGGAGAAAGGGATTAATTGTATAAATTGCCAATTATAAAAAAGTCATGAGGATGTCAAGTACAGCATAGGGAAAACAGATGATAATATTGCAGTAACTATGTATAGTGTCAGATGGGTAACAGAATTATCAGGTTGATTATTTCATAAGTTATGTAGGTGTCTTATCACTATGCTGTACACCTAAAACTAATATAATATTGTAAGTCAACTGTGATTGAAAAATAAAATTTTTAACGATGCTCAACTTCACCAGTTATAAGTGAAATGCAACCAAAACCACAATGAGATAATACTTCATGCCTGTTCAAATGGCTATCACCAATAAGACAAGAGGTAACAAATGCTGGCAAGGATGTGGAGGAAAGGAATCCTCAGACTGCTGGTGGGATTACACATTGGGTGCAGCCACTATGGTTAATAGTGGGGAAGTTCCTCAAAAAACTAAGAGTGTCGTGAGTAGCTAGGCAGCATGAGGGACCTCCCCATCTCTCCACTTGTATTATGCAAAGGAAAGAGCTACAGTCCAGCAGATAATACCCAGCCTGCACACAAGCACATCTGAGTTGAGCACTCAGAGCATCTGAAGGCAGAGGAAGGAAGAGAGGAAAGGAGAGGGGAAGGGGGACAAGGCTGCAGAACACAGCCCAAAAGCCCTGCCATCTGTAATCTCATCGGAACCCCACGCAGGCCTGACTGAGTGATCAGGGTGTTCCACGCAGCAGAGGGCAGTGAACAGGGCAAAGACTGAATGCTGAGGGGTAAAAGCTACGTGTCAGCATATGTCATTGCCAGGCAGAAAGATGAATCAGATTCTGGCTGCTTCCCTCCCAGCCAGAACCATCAGTGAGCCACAGGGGAAACAGCAGCAGCATTTCAGAGGCTCACACACTGCAAGGGGCCTGGCGACAGGCTCAGATGCACAGAAGCTAGGCAACCAAAGCCTGGAGGCCAGCATCACTGGAAGAGTGACGGAGAAACAGACAGATACAAGCACACATGCGTGCGCACGCGCGCGTTGCTGACCTCCCAATCTGCTTGAGCCCTGCACACTTGGGACGATCTGGAAGGAAGCCATGCTGCACTGCATCTCTCTCTCAGGGCAGCACCATGATTTCCTAGAGTTTCCAAGGCCTGGCTCCCCATCGCCCTTCACATTCTCCCACAGGGTGCAGCCCTGAACGCAGGCGACGTGGTCACAGAGGAGACATATAGCTCTCCTCAGGGAATAGGGGGCATTTTTATCCCAGAAGCAGAAATCCAGGAGGCTTAAAGTCAAAAAGAAAAAAGAAAATGAAAAAAGAACAGACACAAATAAAATCAGAAATGAAATGTTCGAGATACACCACCGAAATACAAAGTATTATACAAGAATACTATGAAAGATTAGATGTCATCAAATCAATAACATGGAAGAAATGGCCACGTTCTTAGGCATATATAACCTTCTAAGACTGAATCATAAAACTGGAAAATCTAAATAGCCCAATGGCATGTCAATAGAAAAAACCAGCAAAGCCCTCTCAAAAAGTAAAAGACCTGAACCAGAGAGCTTCACTAGTGAATTCTGACAAACATTCAAAGCAGGTTTAATTCCTGTTCTCCAACTTTTCCAAAAAGTTAAAGAGGCAATACTTCCTAACACATTTTATGAGGACAAGATTACTCTGATACCAAAGCCTGGTAAAGATAACAAAAAGAAAAGAAAAATATAGTCAAATGTTTCTCATGAACACAGAAGCAAAAATCCTAACAAAATACTAGTAAATTGAATACAACAATAAATTTAAAACATTATACATCATGATGAAGTAGGCTTCATTCTAGAGCCCTAAGAAGGATTATTTAATATATGTGAATCAATTAATGTGACACACCACATAAAATACAGAATAAAAATCATATGACCGTATCAATAGATGCAAAAAAGCATTTGACAAGATACCACATTTATTAATGAATAAGACACTTATGGGCATCGAAGTATCTCAACATAATAAAGGGCATGTATGACAAATCCTCAGCCAAAATCTTACTTTATGGGGAAAAACTCAAAACCTTTTCTCTAAGATCTGGAACAAGACAAGGCTGTCCAGTATCATCACTGCTATTCAATATAGTGTTGGAAGTCCTAGGTAGAGCAATTGGGAAGAAGAAATAAAAAGCATCCAATTTGAGAATGAAGAAATCAAATTGTCATTTTTTGCAAATCACATGATTCTCTATATAGAAAACCCCAAAGAATCGAATAAAAAACTCTAAGAAACAATGAGCAAATACCATAAAATTTTAGGATTCAAAATCAATATACGAAAAATCATAGCAGTCATGTACACTAAAAATGAATTTTCAGAAAATGAACAAAAATTTATTCTTCAATTGCAACAAAGAAAAGAAAATATCTAGAAAGCATCCTAACAAAGTATGTGAAAGACCTATACACTAAAAACTATAAGGCATTTTTTAATAAATTGAAGAAAACTCAAATAGATTGGAAGAATCAACAGTTAACATGGTCATATTACTCAAAGTAGTATACAGATTTTATGCAATCTCCATAGAAACCCCAATAGCATTTTTTTAAAGAAAAAGAACAAAAATATCATCACATGGACTTGCATATGCAAATGCACACCCAAATAGCCAAAGCAATTCTGAGGGGAAAAAAAAAAAAAAAAGCTCGAGGTATCACTCTGCCTGACTTCAAATTATACTACAAAGTGACAATCAAAACATCATGATATTGGCAGAAAAATAGACACACAGACCGATGGATCAGAATTGAGAGTTCAGATGCAAACCCCCACATATATGGGTAAATAATTTTTGACAAAGGAGCTAAAACATACACTGGAGAAAGGTCTGTTTAATAAATGGTGCTGGGAAACCTGGAAAGCCACATGAAAAAGAATGAAACTACCTTGCTGTCACCATATACCAAAATTAACTAAAAATGGATCAGAGACCTAAATATAGAACTAACACTATATCCTGCATAGAAGGAAACATACCAAGTAAACTCACGGACCTAGGGCTTAGAGAAGATTCCAGGAATTTGATCTCAAAGGCAAGAGAAAAGCGAAAACAAACAAACATATAAACAAACAAACAAATAAATAATGGGACTACATCAAACTGAAAAGCTTCTGCACTGCAAAGGGAACCTTCGACAAGACAAAAGAGGCAACCATCCAAATGGAAGAAGAGATTTGCAAACAACACCTCCAAGAAGGTCCTCACATCCAAAATATACAAAGAAGTTGTACAACGTACAACTCAACAATAAAATAGAAAACAATCCAAATAAAAAATGGGCAGAGGACCTGAATAGACACTTCTCTCAAGAAGACATGTAAATGGCCAACAGTCATATGAAAAGATGCTCAGCTTCACTAGCTGTTAGGGAAATGGAGATCAAAACCACAATGACAACCCATCTCACACCTGTTAGAATTGCTCTCATTAACAGGACAAGTAATAACAAGTGCCCTGAAGAAAACATTATGGAGCTTATTCAAAAAACTAATAGGATTACTACATGACTCAGCAATCCCTCTACTGTTTTTTTTTTTTATCTAAGAAAATCCTTGAAAACATTTATCCACAAAGATGTGAGCACCCAGATGTTCACAGCAGCATTACTCACAGAGGCCAGGCCATAGAAACAACCAAAGTGTCCTATGATAGATTACTGGATAAAGAAGATGTGATATATGTCTGATAGTATATTACTGAGCCATAAGAAAAGATAGAAAACTATGACTGGCAACATGATTGCATCTTGTGATTTATCCTGCTAAACAAAAAACGTCAGAGAGAAAAAAGTTGAGAACCATATGATTTCATTTATATGCAGGGCATAAAACACAAAGGCACAAACATGACAGGGTCATGGAAATCGTAGATTAGTGGTTACCTAAGGGAAGAGGAGAGAGGGAGTTAGAGAAGAAGGAGGTCCAATATATGGTGGCAGAAGGAAACTTAACTTTAGGTGAACACACAATGCAATAAATGGATGATGTATTATTGAATTATACACTTGAAACCTATATGGATTTGTTAACCATTGCCACCCAAGAGTTTTAATTAAAAAAAATTAAAAAAATTAAAAGTACTACCACGTGACCCAGAAATCCCTCTTCTAAGTATTTACCACAATATTTTGAAAACATTTATAAATATATAGCCCTGTATGTCCACTGCAGCATCATTTACTATAGCCAAGTCACAGAAACAACTTCAGTGTCCTTCAACAGACGATGGGATAAGTACAACAGACTACTAAGCTCACACATTAACACCAAAAAGATGAAATATTGCCATTTGCACCAGCATCGATAGATCATGAATTGCTATTTGCAGCAACATGGATGGATCATGTTTGATCCAATGAACAAAAAAAACAAAAACAAACTCATAGAGACAATGAAATGGTAATTACAGTAGGGGTGGGGGAGGGCAAAGAGAGAAAGGGGGTCAAAGTATGGTGACGGGAGGAGACTTTGGAGGGTGACTACACAATAGAGTATACAGATGTTATAAAGTTGTACATCTGTGATTTATATGTGTTATGAGCCAATGTCACCCCAAATAAATCTGATTTAAAAATAGGAAGAAATCATTTGAACTTAAAAACAAATTCCATGGACTTTCATCAGTTCCTTGCTGATTCACAAAATTCCTCCTCTTACTCAGGTCGTGAAACCTGAGATTCACTGCTTTTGCATCTGCTTGAGTGAGACATGACAGGAACACAACTGCCACCAAGTGTATCTCCAACAGGGCCAAATCCCAAAACAAGCTTTCAGTGCCAGCTCAATTGGATCTCCCTGATAAGTTCCGATTCCCAGTACTTGGGATGACCGTTTCTCCCTCCCTTCCTTCCTCAGCTGACTTTACTTTATAATTCATTGAGTAAATCAATCAAACAATCTTCATATTTTTCGCATAATGTGGAAGGGCCACATATAATTTGGTGACAGGGAGACGGGAACTTAGGGAAATTGTTGGTGCTGAGTGGGTCTTT
This sequence comes from Cynopterus sphinx, assembly GCA_030015415.1. NCBI lineage: Eukaryota > Metazoa > Chordata > Mammalia > Chiroptera > Pteropodidae > Cynopterus > Cynopterus sphinx. Next base: position 132,799 of record JAKZJJ010000049.1, read on the forward strand.
ATATCCATGGGGATAATGCAGTAGGGAGAAGACAACAGTACAGTGGGGAGAGGACATTGTGCAGGAGCACAGCCCGTAATAGTTAGAAGGGGTGGGGTGATGTGGGGTCATCAGGCTCGCGTGGGTGCAGTGATGTTCCTTTCACAGTAAAATGGGAAGCTAGATAGATAACGAAAGGTTGACAGATTTGGGCCCCCTCTCCTCGACTACCTGAAAAGGCACCAAATTGCCTGCTATTCATGACGACTATGATGATTTGTGATGACTCCTGGCCCTTACTAAGCCTCACTATGGTGTATACTCAGAGGCAAGGGACCTGCCTCTTGATCATCTCTACATTCTCAGAGTTTAGGCCATCCAGCATGGAAACATCCATCAAGTACATATTGTTCCTCTTCATTGTTGCCTTCATGAAAGTGATGGCCCTACCATTTCCCAAGGCACGTTGATATTTTTACCCTGAAGCCACCAATTCATGTGCCTTCATGGTCTATTGGACATGCATTTATTTGATTCTATTCACACTGTACAATTGTTAAACGATGTACAAAAAGTACAAAAGACTAATGCATTTTCCCAACCAGTTCAGAGCTGAGGTTCAAAAAGGGACCACCACAGTAAGTGACTAGAGGCATCTAGGTGAGCTGCTCAAGCCACACTGCCTGTCACATGATCCATTTAAAGCTGTAAATGTTGCCACAGGAGAATCTCTTGTCCTTGCAGCGGCCACACAGCTTCGGCCAGTGAGGCCTCCTTAGATTCATGTGTCTTTTCTTCTGAGGACAGGAACAATGGGACTGTGATCAGGTCTTTAGAAAACAAGAAACAGTGTGGACACTATGTGATCCAATTAGGGTTTCAAATGTAACTCACAAAGCAAGATCCTTTTCCCCACAACCCCCACCCGGCTATTTTTGCCCTGCTTTGTATCCTATGAGAAGGCCAAGTCGCACAAAAACACTCGCATTCCATTAGATGATGTGCATCTGTCAAGATGAATGATCAGAGATGACTGGAAGAGCAAGGCTGAGCTAAGACGACACAGGAGTTCTGTAGAGGGTGTCACCACACAGATCTTCTCATGCTACCCGGAGAGAAGACCGAGGAGCATTAGGTGAGCAGTAAGTTATTCAGCCACTTACACAGACACCCGAAAACACCAGCACTCACCAGTGGCCCTCAACTAGCAGCATTTTGACCTTCAGCAATATCCTGGCAAATTGTGGATATAACTCTGGTCACATCACTGAGAAATATGGCTGCTCTAGAGGAAGGTGGGTTTTCTGTTCTCGACGTTCCTTCTCATTACTTAAACGTAGGTTCTTTTAGCCATTGCCATATTCTATCTTCTAATAAAGACCACTCTGCATGGAGCCTGGTGAAAGTCCCCACCTGCCCGCCCTTTCAATTCTGTTAGTCACAGAGGTTGATAATGACAACTCCATTTCCAGTGTCTGTAGTCAGAGAAAGCCCAGCTTTATCTTCCACATTCAGAAAATAGGCGTTTTCATTTTCCACAATGAAAATGTGATTTATTATATGCTCTACTAAATGTCTATCTTCCACCCACCTCCTCTTAAGCATGTGTCCTCATGAGAAAATTCTAATACTCAATACTCAAGTGGTGCTTTCTATATGAATTGTTCTATCCAGCACTTTACATAGATTAATTCGATTCTCATAATACTCTTATTAGCGAGAAAGGCTTAGGGAAAAAAAATCGGGGCTTACTCTAAAGGTAGGTTTGTTTCTGGCAATGATGAATTAGGTACTTTTGAACACGCCTACTTAGGACAACTGAAAAAACTGAGCCAAAAAATAATTTCTTAAAGAAACTATTTAAAGTCACTAGAGAATTCTCAAATCATTAGAGAGAAAAAAATAGAGGTGAGCCTGACATTTTGAGTTTTTTTTTTTCTCTAAATGAACCTGCCAAATCTGGGAGCAAGACAGTGGGAAACTTCAAATGGCTAACAAGTTGATAAGGCTTTGCAACCATTTTAAATATGAAAAAAAAAGAAAAGCTTGGAAGACCACTCGATTTTTGAGTCGGGACCAAGAAAAGCTATACCGTAAAGATAAGGATGAACCAAAAATTGACAAGCCTTCACAGATGCCAAAACCCTGATTCAAAACATCAACTCAACTAGAAAACAGAGACCTGAAATGGTTAGGTTTCCCATCACCTGCCAAAAGCAAACCTTCCATAGAAGATACTACTCTAGGCCTCATTTATCAACATAATTGTTCATATGCAATATCTTGCACTCAATCAGAAATAATCACGTATATGAGGAGACAGATCACATTGGAAAACCAAAGAAATGAAGAGGCTACCAACAGAATCACAGCGGAGTAAGTTAATGGATTATCTGATACAAATTTTAAGAGAGTAAGACTGATATTTCCAGCAGAAAACTGGAAGTCATTTTTACAAAGAGACAAAATGCTAGTGCTGAAAAATGCAATAACTTAAATCAATAACTCAGTGTATGAACTTCATAGCTAACTCAAAAGAGTTGAGGAAAAACCAAAAAATGTAAGTAGCTTAGTAGGTAAAATCCAAACTGAAGCGGTGAGAAAAGAACACAATGGGAAATACAGAAAATAGCATGAAAGGCATAAGAGACATGGTAAGTGGTCTATTACAAGGAATTGAAAGAACGAATGAGGCAGAAGTATTATTTCAAAATATATATTCCAAAAGTGATAAAAATCTTCAAGCTATAGATTGAAGAAATACTTTGAATCCTAAGCATGATAAATACAAAGAAACAAGACATATTAGTTGTGAAGCTGCTCAAAAGGAAAGCAGAGAGGAATACCTCAAAAACAAGCAGATATAAAAGGAAAGGAAGAGTGGGCAAGAGATTGCTTCAGAGGAGCTACTAAGACTAACGGCCAACTTTGCAGCTAGGGCAGAGCCCTAGGGAGCAGAAAGAAAAAGACTGCCGAACTGAAACTTCTGTGTCCAGCGGAAAAGTGTGTTTTTTTTAAGTTATGCTTACAAAATGAAAAATGCCATCCTCAGAACTGCACTACAGGAAATATGAAAATGTGTTCTTCAGGTCAAAGCGGGTCCCTGCTACAAAAAGGACCTTAGAGCAGCAGAGAGGATAAATGCAGCTAAAGCTAGATGAATATGTGCCCTGTGAAGTTTATAATTAAAATGTCTAACAGCCCCACTATGTAAGTCAGGATTAAGTGATAAGTATTTAGAGTCCTATGGTCACTGTCAATGAGATAAGATTAACAATTTACATTGAATGTGATAAATCAGAGAATTATGTTGTAAACTCCAGGGCAACGACCAGAAGAACAGTAAAAAGTGAGTAACTACCAAGATTATAGGGGAGGAAGAGGAATTCTTTTTCAAATCAATTCAAGTGAACACAAGATAGAAAAAGGAGTAGAATACATTTATATCCAATTTAATAATTCTATGAAACAGACCTGGAATATCAGACTAGAAAATGAAAAAATAAATCATTTGCAAATAATTAGATTATTTTTTAATTGAGAAATGCTACCTGAAAATATATTTGTAACTAAACAAAGGATTTGTTGTTTTAAAAAAAGAACCTCTTGTTTATGAAAATCAACTATGTCACACTTTTCCGAAAAGCTGAGAGAACTTTCCTGCCAGGTATTTTGGAAATAAGCTAGCACTCAATCCAGAATTTCCAGATACACTTATTTGTGTGATTTCTGGGACACTGGAGATGCAGTGGGATCCGATCACAACTGACAGTTCCTGTTGAACCTTGACCAAAGTGTTGTCTTACTGAACTTTTCTGCTCTGTGACGTGAGGATAACCCCAAACTCAAAACTTAGATTAGAGTAAATAGTGCACATAAAGCCCCTAGCCCAAAGAGTGGCATATAGTATAAGCTCAATGATGTTTACCTATTATATCATCCAAGCTATACACTGAGTGTTTGAAGAAAAACACACATACCCCTACATAATTCTACCCCATAAGGCAACTTGAATCAATTTTTCTCTGATCCTCCCTCTAAGAAAACCCAGAATTTGTTTTTCCTCAAATAGTATAAAAATAAAAGCACAGAAAATCGATACTTCTTACATAGATATTCAAGTCTATCAAACCCTAATGTTATGCCACATTGAAAATGGAGGCCTTAGAGAGAAAATGGAAGTGTTCCACAGGCTTACCTGACACTGTATGGCTTCCAAGAAGTAAGGGTGAAAACTCTTCTGGAACTTTCAACAGAGCTGCTTGAAGTAAACCAAAAGAGAAACTTGTCTTTTTAAATTTAAGTTGACATGTACCCTGGGCTCCCAGTTCCTAAGTAGCCCATTCCTTCACCTGTCACTTGCTTTTGGCCAACCTCTACCCTGAGGTCTTAAATTCTTCTGTGCTATCATTACTTTTTCTTACTCTTTGAATTTTATTGGCCTTACCTGTAAGATTGTGATCCTACTCCTGACCTTCTCTGTAAATCTGATGACTATCCAACAATGCACATGAAATCTTCAATGGGAAGCAGCTATCATTTCACTTCGGTGCAGGCTAAACCATTGGCCTTCTCTTTTTTCCAGTTATTTTAGCCCCAGCTTTAATTTTTTTCAAGAATTTCACACTTTGATCTTCAAATTACCCACAGTTACCCACCCATCCACGTGAATGCTAGCATTGAGGAATGCCTTGTGTGCACATCCACCCTTCCTTACTGCTGAGCTCATCTGAATTAGCCTTTAAATTCCCGCTTGGACAATTAGATGCCCTGAGCCCATCCACCTCCTGTCCTCTCCTCAACTCAGCAAGGTAAATTATCCCCCTTCTGTGTTATTTCTGAACCATGTCCATACCATGGGTGCCATTCATTGCACTTGTCACCAAATCACATCCTGTCTGCATCACTCCTATCAGAATAAATTTCTTAAGAATGAATTCTATGTCTTCTTCTTTGTACTCCAGTGTCTTGAAATATTGGAATTAGACACATTTTTTTTCTCGCTTGAGAGAGTAATCCTAGTTTAGTTTAAAAATCCATTTACTTCCAGCGTCCAGTCAATTGCTAGTGTGAAAATCATGTTTTCATTCAGTCTGATCATTCCTCTCCCTCTACCATCCTTTAGCTGGAAATGCAGTATCAAAAAACACAACAGCACAGTTGACTCAAACTCCGGTGCTTGTACAAGGTAATGAAACAGACCAGGTGTAAAATGTTACACACTCAAGAAAGTGCATATACTCAGTGAAGAGAGTGAGAAGCTGCTGGGTCCTGGCCGACAGGTCTCACACTAAAACTCGAGTCTATGGGGTCTAGAATCTTCTCGGGAAAACGGGGAAATGCAGACTGGGAAGTCTTTCCAAATCTCAATACGTTCACAACTATTCAAATTAAGGCTACTTAGCCTAAAAGAATCCAACAGGCTAACCTTTATAATAATCTCTCTTTTGCATGGCACAGGGAATCCAGTTAGCATTAATTCGATGGCTAAGGGGAGGCCCGAGAGGGAGGGACCAATTGGGGAAATCATTTTAAAAACAATCTAGATATCTAACCGATATTCGAAACGAATTAAAATAAATTTATTTGAAAAATTTCTCTTTTGCCCTACCTCGTTGACACACTGTGGAAATTTTCTAGACCTGAGGCACGAACCCGTTCAAATATAACAACTAAGGTGATAAAGTCCCAGTGTACATACGCAACAGAAGTTCATCTAAATAAACTGGGAGAAGGGTCAGCTGGGGAAGCATAGTAAGCTCAGGGACCTCAGGTGGAAAGGGGTGAAGACAAGCCAGTAGGTCAGGCAGAAAGGCCAGAGGTCAGTGTCGCTGGAGGTTGCAGAGAAGAACGAGGGGCAAGGGCTTTTGGGACATGTCACGGTTGGGATTGTGGCTCTACTGAAGAGGCAGCAGCTAAGGGACAGCTGTGAGCATGCTCTTCCAGCTGCCGGCATAATGCAGGTTTTCTAGGAACCACCTTGATGCGGTTCCTACGGGCCAGGGTGCAGCCAGGAAATCTGGGGATCTCACTCGGAGAACTCTAGAAGCCTCCCAGAGTATCCCCAGCTCTTCTTGGTCAAGATTTTACAATTCAAAAATTCCAAGGTCAAGATTGTGTTTCCAAGACACTCCCACTCTTGTGGACAAGCAGACCACAGCCTGGCTCAATGGCCTCGGGCCTTAACCGCCTACAGGAAAGCAGGCTCAGGTCCATTTCTCAGATATGAGGACTCAGAGCCTGACCCAAAAGTTCAAAATCTTCCCTCTTGTCACATCATGTTTTCTTAGGGCATCGTTTTCTTCACCTGAAAAATGGGGCTCCCGACTGCTCCCACCTGGTGCTGGTGGTGGAGGATTAAATTAAAGGCATCCATTTCACAAATGCATAAGGGGCACCAGTCGCCTGTGCCAGGTGCTGGTGACATAAGCATTGCAATTACTGACCCAGACCGGGGGTCCAGTGTCACTGTGGTATTTCTAGTGTGTTCAGATCTGGATTCTGAGAGTCTGGGTTCTTAAGGGTCCTTGAACTGAAAGTTCCAACACGCTGTGCATCACTGGTGAACAGAGCCAGAGGATCAAGGTGGCAGGTGCTACTGCTCCAGACATCCATCTTCGAGTTAACTTTGATGTGCCAGTCACACTCGCTCAATCGAGGTGTGCCCACTGGGACTTAAAGATCTGCCGAGGCTACATAGGTGGCCCCATCCCTATGTCCCTGACCCTGTCATGGAAGTGGATGCTAGTGGGTAACAGTACAGGATGGAGGCTGGGGTGAGGGCTGAAGCGCTTCTTGATGGAGAGTTCAGAGCCAGGGGTCACTGGAGCATGGCCTTGGGCAAATCATCTTTAAGTCTCTTCTTCCTCAGCTTAAAGTCAGGGTGATGACAGTACCTGCCTCAGAGGACTGACTGCATGTGAGGACTTAGAAAAGCAAAACCACAACAGATCCTCCAGAAAGGCAGAAGAGAGCAAGGATTCAGATCCTGGAGGTGGGAGTCCTGGGGAGCTGGGTGAAAATTCTGGCTCTGTCACTGACTGGCTGTGTGACCATGGGCAGGTGTCTCCACCTCTCTGATTCTCTGTCTACAGAATGGGAGCAGGACTGACTCACGGGTTGCTGTGAGGATGAGAAAGCTGCGCACAGAGCTGTGCTTGAAAGAGCAGGGATCACTGTCACTGGGATGGTGGAGGAAAAACGGGACAAGGAGGCTTGGAGACATGTGTGTGAGTGACAGGAATAAAGGCAGGGGTGAGTGGAGGAGGGGGAGGGATTCTTCTTCCAGGAGGTTCTCCCTCATTCATCACCCTCTCTCGCGTATCCCCAACAGTTTCCTGATCGGAGAAGACTGGCTCGTGTATGAGGGCCAGGGCTGGACCATGAAAGGGGCACACTCAGGCAAAGGCTGTAACCACAGATCCATCAGCATCACAGTCATGGGCAGCTACATTGGGGATTGACTGTCCAGCCGACAGGCAGGGGTTGACCCAAGCCTGGGGACAGCACAGAACCCTGGGTAGTCATTGGGAGACTACCACCTACAAGCTCTGTAACCTTGTGCAAGTGACTGCTTTTCTGAGTTTCATTTCCTCCCATGGGTAATGACCATTTCAACCACACAGTCTGGATGAGGATTACTTCATCTGTTGAAAAGCTCTTCTGCCTGCCCATGGCACTGAGCCATGTTCGATGTGAGCATTGCTGTGGGTAGGACCCAGAGGCCTGGGGGAAGGAGGGAAGCAGCAGTAACGATGACAGCTGGCATTTGCCAACCAGGTACTGTTCAATAGTCTTTAGATGAGGCATATGATCACATAGCCCATGGCAGGGACAACTAGTCTCTCCTTTCACAGATGAGGAAACTGAGGCATAGAGCAGCTAAGTCAGGGCCAGGGAATGGCAGAGTGAGATCTGGGCCCTGGCGTGACAGCTGGGAGGACACCATTGGTACTGATGCCCCAAACTGTCCCTGGCCTCTGATGAAACCCCAACTCCAGTCTTGCCTCTGCCCCACCCAGAGCGGACACCCCTGCCCAGGGCCATCAGAGCGGCCAAGAGTCTGTAGGTTTGTGGTCTAGCTCAAGGATTCGTAGACCAGAACTACAAGGTCAAAGGACACCAACAAGTGTAGCAGACGCTCTCGCCGGGAGACCAGCTGTACCAAATCATCCTGACGTGGCCACAACACCATGTGTGACACCTTCTCTACACGCCGTCAGAAACCCACAACCCCCAATAAAGGTCAGCTCCTACTGTACTCCCGTGTCCCGCTGGCCCCAAACTTTCCTCCCATCGAGACCCCAAGTGTGCCCCCTTCCCAGCGCTGTGTCGCTGCTGCTGCTCAGAATCTAGAGAGGCCTTGACCCTGAAACAAAATCCGAGACACCATAGCTCAGAAGCAACATCACAGCTCAGAACCCAGAGGTCTCAGGTGCAGGTATTGGCTCCAACCAGCCAAGATGTCACCGATGGCTGCTTTGGGGTTCTCCCAGGCAGTGAACCACCATGTGAGGCACCCCTCTCCATCCCATAGGCAGAGAATCCCTGTGTAGCATCTCTCTTGAATTGGGCCCCTCTCGGGACAGGCTGCTCATGACACCCCACTGTTCCCCCCTTACACTGCTTTAGAGTATGAAAGTTTTTCTTACACCTGAACCCCCAATGTCCCCCAATCAGTCACGTGCCCAAAAATGCACACAGGTGTCAACTATAGTCTCCCCCCACCCCCAATTTGCAAATGTTCCCCCTTGGCCTGACTCTTCATTCATCAGCTGAGGGACCCCAAGTGCAAATAGGTTCATTTATAAAGCACACAGTCAGCCAGGTCAAGGGCAGGAGCGGGGCAGGTGTGGAGGGTGGGGCGTGCACTCCCCCTTGATCTCTCTCTGCTTCTCCGTGCCTTCCACGAAGGCTGTGGGGTCAGAATTGCGCACTTGACCCCCAGGACCCTGGGACTGTGAACATGGGGCCAGAGTTTCCCGTCCCGCCCCCGAAGCCCCATGAGTGCCTTTATCCTCCTCAGGCTCCCGGGCTGGGATATGACCAAGGAGGAGTCCAACTCCCCCGGCGAGGACATGGCCCGACCCGTGTTCCTTCCTGCAGGCACCAGCCCTGCACGCTCGGACAGTCCTCCCGCCATGGCCGGTCACCCACTCCTCGCCCCAGGTCTTTGTGCACTCTGCACCTCTCTGAAAGCCCCAAACTCTCCCCCAACACACGACCTTTTCTTTGCCCCCTGCACAGGGCCTGCATCCAAGATCCCCCAGAGCTCCCTGGGGCTCCCGAAGGTCCCCCACTTCTCCCGGGACACAATCAGCCCACGCCACCCAGATCCTCATCAGGGGCTCTGCGCCCTGCACCCAAACTAGACCCTCATGGCCGCACCTCCCCTGTCCCCACATCCAGGCCCCACATCTTGATTCTGCATGCTAAGCCCCTCTCTCCTCTGCACTGACCACATCCTCAGCGGCCCAGAATAAAAGCATTCTTTCTGAAGGCGGTCCCTTAGGCCCCCTACCTTGTATCTGTTGACCCCTCACTCACCCCGCTTTACTTGCACAGGTCCCGCCCCTCAGACCCCGCCCCCAGCCACCTGCAAGAGGGGTCCCAACACCCTCTCCTCCCTGGCTGTGCCCCGCACCTTCTTTGGGATTGGCGAGCTCCCTGTCCAGGGTGCTCAGCTGTGCCCAGGCTCCACTCTGTCACTTTTGCCTCCTCCCGCTGCAGGGAAACGAAGGGTGCAGGGACAAGGCTGATTTCAGGTCCGGGATCCACCCCCCAGCCTGCCAGCACCTCCCGGGATGACTGGGCCAGCTGAACCTCCAGCTCCTGCTTCTCTGATGCCAGTGGACAGGGAAGAGGGCAGGGTCTGGGTTGCATGTGAAGGCATACCCTTCATCCCCACTCCTCATTGGTGGTCCTTGTGCACCATTTCTCCTCCCCCACGATTGGCGGCTGCACCGTTCCTTCATTGTCATCCACACCACATGGCAGACACAGCCCTGGGAGTCCTAATTCCTAGACGTCAACCTTCCTTCCTCCGCTCTCTCACAGCCTCACTCCGGTCCTTGACCCAGGTCACCTGCTCCCAGCCAGGATGCTCCGCCTCCTGCTCATAGGAGGACACTCCAAAATGCAGCCCTGACCAGGTCACAGGCCACGTCCAGAAGGTTTCCTCATGACAAAGACATGCACACAAGGCTCTTTGTGACAACAATAATGTAAGAGCAAAAGAGTGGAAATGACCCAAGTGAACATTTTGGAGAACTGGTTGAATTTCTGCAGCACATCCACTCACCTGAGAAAGAACAAGAAAGATCTCCATGTCCTGTCATCAAGGGACAACCAGATGGAAGTTTAAAAACAGTCCCGGAAAAAGTTTAGTGTGTGTCCTTATGTAAAAAAGAAAAAGGAATTACAAATTACACATGTTCCGATTTCAAAAATAGATAAGGCTAAATCAAAAGTTTTAAGAAGTAACTTACCTATGAAAGATGGACAAACAGAATTGGCAACCTGGATACAAGCTGGACCCCTCTGAATGTACCCAATTTTTAAATTTTGACTTTGGAACTGTGGAAATATTCTCCACTCTGAACAAGCCCCATGCCCTCTGATCTCAGACTCTACGCAAGGTCAGGCCTCCTTGGTACTTAGATGGAAGCCCACCTAGGAAGACCAGGTGCTGTAGCCGTAAAAGATAAAAGGTAAGGGATTGTAAGCTGACAAGATGCTTGCAATGTGTGAAGTCAACAAAAAGCTGCCTCACCCACCCAAAAATAATAATGATAATAAAGTAACAAAAAAGAGAAAATGCTACACAAATAAATTTTAGCAGAAGCAATCGCTAAAATGTTTAAAAGGGACTCAAACTCATTTGTATATTGAAGTTGGTGGCAGACTGGGGAATTATGTCATCACTGAAACAATTTTTTTTCCATTTCAGCAAGTAATTTTCCAAAGAAATCTTAAATTCATTCATTACTCTCATTAATAGTAATTGTATTGGTATTATCAGGATAAAGTAAATACATCATTATGAATTGTGTTACTATTACTAGAAATGAAGACTTTTCAGTATTCAAAAGACATACAAATGAAAGAGGTTAAAATCACAGATATCCTTTTTCTCTTTCTATAAATGTGTCTACTTTCTGTCTCTTTTCACCTCAAAACACCTTAGAGCAATGTCAACCCAATGGCCATAAACACCCCATAGGATCAGACTGTGGTCTCTAAGTACAATTTCCTCCTAACAGGAACCAGCACTCCTTGGAACAGTTACTTCTACCAGCTCTGGGCTGGAAAGTACAAGATATCTCGACATGCCACAAAACAAGGGAGCCATGTGTGGTGGGATGAATATTATCCTGCCAGGGACATCTATGTTGTAATCTCAGGAATTTCTGAAAGTTACCTTATATGAAAAAAAGCTACTAGATCTGATTAAATAAAAAATTTTGAGATGAAGAGGCTCTCAAAGTCGGACCTAAGTATAATCTCAGGTATCCTTATAGAAGAGAGGCTGAGAGAGACTAGACACAGAAGTGGAGAAGAGATTGGGACTACAGAGGCAAAGGTTGAAGTGAAGTGGCCACAAGCTAAAGATTGGTGGCAGCCACCAGAAGTTGGAAGAGGCAAGAAATGGATTCACCTCTGCTGCTTCTGAGGAGAGAACTACCCAGTCAACAATTTGACCTCAGCGCAGTGAAAGTGATTTCAGACGTCTGGCCTCTGGAATGAGAAAATTTTTAATTTCTCTTGTTTTAAACCACAAAGTTTGGAATTTCTCACAGCACCCATAGGAAACCCACATATCATGTACTAAATTTACATTCGTGAGTACATAGTAATAGTACCAAGTGAATAAAACTCAACGATCTTCATGCTGTATATAAGGAAAACAACACATTCTTCTGACAGAAGCTAAATAAAGGGGGGGAAAAACAAGCATTAATCATACCTTTCTCATGAGAAATTTACCTAAGGGAAACCAAACAGTTTACAAAAGAATGCTTTCCTTATCGAAGAAGTCCAGCTAACAAAAGCAGAATAATGGAATTAGCTCATTACCTTTACCAATTTCTAATGAAAAATCTATCTGGCCACGGGTCATCAATAATTACCAAAACTATATATTAACTCAGTTGTTCTCACCTTGCCTGAAAATTAAAATCAACAAGGGATCTGAAAAACATACAGGTTCCTCGTTTTTGGCAAGACTTTGAATTGACCCTTGTAACCAAGAGTAAGACAACATTGTACTAGAGGTCCTAGCCAGTATGATCAGGCAATTAAAAGAAATGAAATTAAGCATTGAGAAGGAATTAACAGAATGGTCATTTCAAGATGATGACAAACACTGACAATCAGAAAGAATCTACACATGAATTATAAAATTATAAAGCCAACTGAAGTTGCTAGTCAAAACCTCAATATACAAATATCAATTCTAAACAAATCAACATGATTGATATTTGAGGCAAAGAATCCATTAACAGCAGCATGAAAAACAATCTAACAACAAGGGTTAATAAAACGATATTCCTGAGACATTAAATAATACCTAAATAGACTAAATCTCTCTACAGACTGCAACACTCACTACAGTATGGATAAAGATTTCAGCTTTCTCTAAATTGTTCTATAGATTCAACATGAAACCAACAAGTTGTATGTGCTTGTACTGAAAAAATCTATTACTTCTACTATTTATATGGAAATGCAATTGGCCAAGAACAACCAAAAGAATCTCCAAAAGAAAAAACAAAAGTGAGAGGACTGGCTCTACCCAACATCGGACTAATTGTAAAGCTGCTGTCATGAGTAGAGTATGGTGCTGGCACCAGGTGAGATAAATAAGCCACTGGACTCCAGAGCACAGAACCTCACCTATAAAGAAACACTATTTGTCATAAAGGTGACAATGGCTGAGCAGTAGGATAAGGACACTCTTTTTGATAAATGGGCCTGGGATGGATGATTGCCTAGTCAACGAAAGGACCTCTGCCTCATGAAATGTCAATCCCCGGTGAACTGTAGGTGTCAGAATTATAGATGTTGATGTAGGAGAATGTCTTCGTGACACTGGGGCAAAAGGAAACAGAGACAGAACATTAAAATTACTAACTCCAAAGGAAAAATGTCTCAATGAGTCTACATACAAATGAAGAACCTCTGCTGATCAAAAGACACTTACATTAAGAGCATGAAAAGACCTGGGGAAGGCAAGAAGGACAGTTTCTGAACCGCAGAAAATTCATAAAGTGGTTTCTTTCCAGACTCTATAAAGAACTCCTAGATATCAATAAGAAATGGGTGAGCAGAAGAAAAACAAAAATGACAGGTGAACAGGCAACTCACATAAATGGAAACCCAACTGGCAACCAAATGTAAGAAAAAGTGCTCAGCCTCAACAGGAATGAGAGAAACGTAAACAAAAACCACCCAATGGTGCTGCACTGAACAAAAATTTCTAGGAGGGGGATCCATCTCTCACTTTGCAAAGTTACAAGCCTCAGCACCTCCTGATAAAAGCAAAGTGACTTCTCAAAAACCTGAACCGGGTTTAATACCTACTTCATCAGAAATATAGAAAATAGAGGAACACATTAACCATGAAGATCAGATCCACAAAATCTGGACCATGGGAAACTCTACAGGACAGAGGACCTGGCTTCTTCCACTACTGAGCAGCAGGAAAAAAGGGGGTACTCGAATCCATTAAAAGAGATTTAACAGACACATTGATAAATTGCACTGTGTGTCTGAAGTGAGATGTTTGTTAATTCACAGAAGACATCTGGGGGATAATCAGAGAAGTGTCAACAAGTACACACACTAGAGAGTTTTGGCAGTCCTGTCATATGTGTAAACGGTGCTTCTCTTTTTATCGTAAATGTCCCTATATGTTAAAGATAGATTCTGGGATGTATATGGAGGTGAAATGATGTCTTAGATTTGCTTCTCAAGAAAGAGTGGGGAGTGCAGATGGAACAAGATGGGTAAAACTTAGAGGACATTTGAAGCTGGGCACAAGCGCATGCACATTACACTGTCTACTTCTGTGTGTGCTTGAAAATTTTCCTAATAAAATATTTTATATATATATATCTGTGGCTCCCTAAGCTCTCCAAAGAACTTTCCATTTGGCTCCTTGTAGCTGTCCTCCCACTCCCTGCAAGGACAGCTCATTCGTCCTTGAATTCTCCAGTGACTGCTCATCCTTCAAACATCACCTCACATGAAAGCCTGCCTGCCCTGGCCTGGCCCGGTTGTGTCCCTCTGCTCTGTGCTTTCCAGCATTCTGTGTGTCTTCTCCCAGCATTCAACAGGGAGATAGATGATCTGTGTTTTGTCTGGATCACTAGCCCCAGCTGTGTGGCCCTTGGGCAGGAACCTGGGCTCTCCCATCAGCTGCCTGCATCCAGCGCTGCTCGACTGATGATGACCTGGGAGACTGTGGGTGTTTCACTTCGCATCTCTGTGGAGTGATGTGACAATAAGACCTGAACGGAGAAGGTTGGACTCTAGGACAAGGGCTTAGGCCATGTCTGGCACTGAGAAAGGGCCCAGAAAATATTAACTGGTGCTGGGCAGCATGCCTGGCACACAGTAGGAACTCATTAAAAGTTGGATGAATGAATGAATGAATCCTGGAGTCTTCCTCAACTACCAGGCTCCAGACTGGGAAGAGAAAAAGCAGCCCGGATTTGGCTGTGGGAATCTCAGGGCAGGGGGCATGTCGGAGTGACCAGCCTGATAAACACACATGCACACACACACACACACACACACACACACACACACACACACACACACCTTCCAGACTGGAGCGAAGACATAAGGCTGAGCTGAGAGTGAAGCAGGATATGCTCCCAGCACTCTACCGAGATTCTCCAGGGAGACCCACAGGCTTCCCCAGCCCCAGCGGCTTCCAGTCGTAGCATGGCTAAGGACAGGTCCCCCGTGTCAGCACCGAGCAGTCCGTCCTGGGCTGGCAGTGACCCATTGTACACAGCGGCTAAGGGAACCTGGGTGGGCGTGGCACCATCTGCCTGGGTTCAAGGTCTACACCGGCCATATTACTCATTGGGACTGACCTTGAGCAAGTCCTCTAACTTCCCTGTGCCTTTGTTTCATCCTCTAACAAATGGGGACATGGTAATGCCTGATCAGTAAGGATCGAATCAACTAAGACGATAAAGCACTGAGCAGAGTCCCTGGCACACAGCTAAAAGTTCACAAACATTGGCTCTTGGTATATTTATTATTATTATTATTATTATTATTATTATTGTTATTGTTATTGTTATTGTTATTGTTATTGTTATTATTACTAATTATTGCTGCTACTACTAAAAATATACTTAGCCCTCCTCAATGAGTGGGAACCCTCCATGTGGAGACTGAGCCCCCCACACCGCAGGCACTCAGCGTGGGAGAACCTTTGATCTTGGCTTCCCTCTCCCGGTCCCTCATGCTCACCACACCCCACCCTCACAAGATGCCTCACATGTGCTGCTCCCTCTGTCCAGAAACCCTCCTCGCCCCTCTGTATGATTCACCCCTAACCCCATCAGGCAGCGGTCTCGGCACCCTACACCCCAGGGTATTCCCGATGACCCCTATCTCCCACTGCAATGACACTTGCAGGTGCTGGTGTGACACCAGTTGGTGGTACCCTCAGGGCCATGTCTAGGAGGTGCTGGGGAGAGGCCAGCACAGTGGAGGCACTGAGAAGAGCGCCCAGCCCGCCCTGTCTTTGCACGTGCTACCCCCTTTGCCTGGGCTCCCTGCTTCCGAGGCAGGGTCAGGACCACTTCTGGGACCCCTCACCATGCCCACTCTGAGTCCTCACTGTCAGCAGACAGATCCATCCCCTGCACTAGACTGGGAGTCCCAGGAGGGCAGGGCCAGGATCATCTTGGTGAACACTTGGTTCTCAGCACCACACAGCATGAGGTGAGCACAGGGGAGTGCCTCAGAATAAACACCTGGTGATGAGGAACAGCCAGGCTCCTGGCAGTGCTAAGAATCACCAGGCCCGCAAATGAGGATGTGATGTTCCCCCAGCCCCATCTGCCCCCTGTCCCAGACTCACTGCTCCTTCAGGTGGCAGATCTCGGAGCTGTGGCTTTCCCCAGGGTCCCAGTGGCCAGACCCCAAAGGCAGTCCAGGTCCTCCTTCTGGGAGCGAATGATGCCCTGGAAGATCACAGGGTCCGGCTGCCCTGGGACGAGAGGGGCTGCAGTAGTGTATCCTGAGGTTCAGAACCATGGCATCTCAGAGGCCAAGGGTCCCTGATGAGAAATATCACACCCCAAGAGCCTGAGAGCATGAAAACACACCATTCCAGACACCTCAACTTACTTGGGGCTCAGGTCCTAAACGCAACTTTCAGACCCTCCCTGTCCCCACTCCCCTCACCCCCTGAATCAGTCACCACCCCTACAACTTTCTTATAGAGTGATTGTGGAACCACTGGGTCATGTTCTTGCAGCCACGCCCAACCCTGACACTTTGAGTTAGGAGATTCTAGAAGGCGTGGCAAGGGTCCCCCATTGGAAGCCAAAAGGTAGGGCATATTGAGTAAGTGCTGCACTGGGCGCTGTTCATCAAACAGCACTTGGCAACATGATATCTTTCAACCAGAAAATCAGGGAGCTATTAACAATGGGAACAGACATTGTCCCCGGTTACCAATGGCCAATCTCAATGCCTTTCTCTCTTGCTGCCTCATGCTAAAGGCCAGACAGTCAGATAGTCATTTGTCCAGCATTCCTTGCATGTGTCTTTTTCTGGCCAAATACTATGGAAGTGACCATTTCTGGCTGTATATGATAGAAAACTATTGGGACGCTACTGAGAACACTTTGGTTTTTCTGATAAAAGCAATAGGTACAATACACAATCACATCTCTCTTCCTCTTTCTCTTGCTGTGATGCAGACGCAATGCCTAGAGGTCCAGCAGTTATTTTGGTCCAGAGAGATAAGGATGAAGTGAAAATCCAACACATTAAAAATGATGAAATAAAAGAACAAAGGAAAAACAGGAGACCGAATTCCTAATGCAATTACTGAGTTTCCACCTCCTCCCTTGACACCTTCTTAAGCGATATACTGTGGTTTGGGTAAGGCACTAGTAATGACTATTGTGCCACTTGTCACCAAACACAGTATTAAATAATACAAAGCTCAACACTGAAGATTCCAAAGGCAAGGCTGAAGCAAAATTCCCACCTTGCCCTGGGTACTTGGAGTTCCTGTGGTTTAACCCAACCTCTCCTACCTGCCCACCAGCATCAGGCTAAGTCAGCCGCTCGTCGCAGCTGTCTACGTGCACAGAGAAGAAGAGGATCAGGTAGCACTTGCAGTTCAGCTGGGAGAATCTTGACCACTAGGGGCCTGGGTGGCCCTCCATCTTGCAGTTCTGCAGGGACTTCCGATCTGTGTGAGTCACCAGGTCAAGGGTGCCGGCCTTCTGCTTTGTTGAGAGAGGATGGAAGGAGCTGTGACAAGACCCAAAGCACACAACCCACAAGCCCAGGCAACACCTCCAAGAGCCCAGGAGCAAGATTGCCCTGTACAAGTTGCTGGCACGAGGCTGTTTTCTGGGAGAAACTGAAGAGAACCGAAATCCTCCACCACTGGGGATGGCTAGAACTATAACTCTCCAAGTGTTGTGTGCAGACCCCTTGTTGCCCCTGGGACCCTTTCACAATGTCCAAGAAGTCAAAACAATTTATATAATAACAATAAGATGTAATGTGCCTTTTTTGCTTTATTGACATTGGCACTGATGGCGCAAAAGTTATGGGTCAATACGCTGGTGCCCGTGAGTGGAAATTCAGTTGATGGCATTAAATGTGCTGGCAGTCATCATATTCTCCACTGCCATGCAATCTCAGTGGGGAGCCAGGTGGCAGAAGCAAACAAATAAATAAATAAATGATAGGCAGGCAGATGAAACACAGGAAGTGAAACCTGAGAACAGTCTTGGTGACTCTGTAAAAATTGTTAATTTCACAGAACCTCAACCCTTGCACACACAGCTTTGTACTGCTCTGTGACATAACGGGAAGTGCGTGTCCTGTTTCTCACCAAAGCGTGGCTGTCATCTCATAAAAAGCACATATGTCATCGAGTTTGAAGCTAAGCTGGCCACTTTTCCATGGAATGCTACTTTTACTGGAAAGAATCACTGCCAATCAAAACTTGGGTTATGCAGACTTGGGTGTCTAGGAAGCATTTTCTCAAAAATGAACTGTGAGCCTGCCACATCAAGAAAAACAGCTAACGGTATTTTTTTGGCAATGATAAAATTCCCATGTCAGAGCAAACATTGCGATTTTGAAAAACCACCTCCCACCGTGTGCCTGACAGCGTCTCAGTGTTAAAAGACCTTCCTGGTGAGGTCTGTGAGGATGTTAACAAATGCGACTTTCTGATGCTGTCAAATGAAATATGTTGGCATTTGGAATGTCAGTGCAGCTCATAGGTGATGCCATAAAATGGGTAAAAGATGCAGAAGATGTGCAAGATGCAGCAGTAAATCTTAGCGTAACAGTACACGACGTTCCTTGATGTGGTTTCAGATTCTACATCGCAACCGACCCATAAATAATGACCACCTGTCGCCTTTTTTCTGCGTTAGCAAAGAAGGATGTGAATGATTTTCTGAAAATGTTATGGAAGAACTTCCTTTTCTACTACAGAACTTCGTAAGGCACATTATTCTGCATAGACTTCAACCAAAACATACAACAGACCAAACGCAGAAATTGTGAGAATCCAGGAGTTTTCCATAAAGCCGGACATTGAAGAGATTTGCAAAAATGGAAAAGGATGCTACATTTCTTCCTAACTTTTTTAGAGAATATAGTTTTCATAAAAATGTTACTGATATTAATATGGAACAGATTTATTTCTGTTATTATAAATGAACTCAAAGATATTTTTAAATTTCTCTGCATTTCTAATATGACGAACAAATATTGATTGATAGATAAATCCTACATGAATAACGCTCTTTGGTGTCCTCAATAATTTCTCAGAGTAGAAAGAGATTTTGAGATCAAAAAGTGTGAATCTACAGCCATGCCACCCTGAACATGCCCGATCTCATCTGCCATGCCACCCTGAATGTGCCTGATCCTCTCTCAAAGCTAAGCAGTGTTGGCCTGGTTAGTATTTGGATGTGAGATGACCTATGAAGACTGGGTGCTGTAGGCCTAAATAATAAAAGATTGAGAACCACTGGGTTAGAGAAGTAATGAGGCGTTGGAACAATGCAATACAAAGCAAATGCTAATGAGGATGACAAACAAAATGTTGACGACAACAGCAACAATAATAACAGATGATACTTGTATAACAAGTATTATGAGCCAGGCATTATTCAAAGCTTTTAACACATAACTCCTTTAAATTTCACAACACACACACACACACACACACACAAAACCCAAAACAAACAAACAAACAAACAAAAAAAACCACGCAGACTTCTATCATCCATACATGACAGAGAGGGTTACTCTGGCACAGAGGGGAAGTCACTGGCCCCGGCTCCCGACTCATAGCAGTGATGAGTCTGAATTCCGAGTACATGCTCTTGGCCATTATGCTATTTTGCCTATAGATTCTCAACCCTAACAGTTGGTGGGACACAGGAAGGAGATACTTAGGGACTCTGTTTCTAAGTCACATATTACTATGGTTCACAATGCCAAAGCGCTTGTTTTCTCTGTAATCAGAGAAAGAATGCACTAATGGCATCTAATAACAACTCTGTCACTCTAAGTTCCAATCGAGTTTTTTTTTTTCCTATCAACCCCTTAACTACTTGACATTATATACTTTCTAAATGATTTTCTCTCCCACTAGAAGGTCACCTACAAGAAGACAGAGATTTTGTATCTTTGATTCACTGCCATATCCCCAGAGGTGACAATAGTGCCTGATACACTGAAGATGGTAAGGAAATGCAATAAGTGATTGGCTCTATTCACTGACATAACTAAATGTTTATAAAATATTATTGAATCTTTTAGAAACAGGTTGAAGGATACCTTAGGGAATACAGCAACTACACATAATTCTAGGTCTGCAAATGCGCCCACGCAACTTCTCACGTGAACAGAGAATGAAGAAATGACTGGACTGATTTCCTCCAAAGCATTGCCAGGAAAGAGTATTAGGAGTGGAGTGACTTTTTCTTTCTTCTTTACATTTATTCCTCTGTGACTTGACTTTAATACGTGAGAATGACTCTCAGAATCAGAAGAAGCCATTCACATTTTGGAAAAAAAAAAGTGAGCCCGGCCCCTCAGTGAAAGAGAAGGCAAAGGGTCTTGTAGACATTGGATGGTAACCTACCCCCAAAAATCTGGGTGCAGTAACTTCCCCCTGCCCAAACCGTGTCCCTACCTGGGTTAGGGCCGACTCCAACATGTGACAGAAGATGTTGAACTGTTTGAAGTTCCTCATCTTGTGAGTCAAATCTTCGATGACTAGGTTTGGAGAAAAGTCCTTCCTGAGACCTGACCATCTGGATCACCAAAGGGCAAGACACTGGAGCCTTCTAACTTTCTCTGACTCTAGTGACTCTGGTCTGAATGATGAGCCATACAACCCTCCCCACCTTAGAGCTTCTGGTTAAATAGAAGAGGCAGTGGGCAGGATGCAGTTGGCTTCATATTCTAGTAGAAGCTGATCCCAGGGAGAACAGGAGAGCCCACCCAGGTAGAAACAATCACAGCTGGCATCGAACTTGCCCCACCACTGGTCAGCTGTCATGCAGTCCTCCACATTTAGCTTCAGCACCTGCCCACACACCCACACCGCACAGTGTGCTCCACACATCAGAAGACGTGGTCCACCTGCCGGCTGGCTGGAGGGTCCATGACTGGTATTACTGGAGAAGGGGATGAGACAGAGACACAGACAGGCAGAGAGTTCAGGTTTAGCAGCGCAAAAGCCAGAATTCGCACCCAGGCTTCACCACTTACCAGCAGTGGCACCTTAGGAAAGAGACTTCTTCTCTCTGTGCCTAAGTTTCCTAACCTGGAAGATGGGTCCAATAACAGCTCCAACCTTGGACACCTAAATGAGGGTTAGACTGAAGAATCCTCATAAAAGCATTTGAAACTGTCCTGGACGTTATGATGCTTCACACATGTTGAAATATATAAAATCCAAGAAAAGAATAACAATTCATACTATAGATTATTAAATGATTAATGATTCTTCTCATTATATATTTATAGTTATTCATTAATTCAGCAAACTTCTGCAGGAAAAATGCGGATGGAAATGGGAACAGAGTACTGAAGTCAGGTGGGGCGAAGATGTGAAATAAGGGGCCAGCCTATAATCCCACACCTGTCAGAACAGCTATAAGCTCTCAAATGACAAACATCAGCATCGGCTAGAATGCGGAGAAAGAGAACACTCACGCACCATTGCTGGCCATGGGAACTGCTGCCGCCACATGGAAAAGAGATCGGAGGTTCCATGAACGCTTGGAAAGTGAACTCTATGGTGACCTGGCAATTCTAACTCTAAGCACTGATCCAAAGACATGCAAAACATAATGCAAACACAGATATGCACCCTGAGGTTCCCCACAGCACTCTCTATAATGGCCCAGACATCAAAGCAACCTCAGCAGAAATGGGGAAACGGCTGCATGAAGAGGACATGGATCATATGTACGATGGAATACTCTCTGGCCAAGGAAGAACAAAATCTCCCAAATGGCGACATGGTGAGAAAATCTCGAGATGGAATACGCTCAACGAAATAAGGCGAACTGAGCAATACACATACTCCATGCGAGTTCCCTCATTGTGCCTTGTAACTAAAACTAAATCAAAGAACAAGAGAGATACAGACTAACTGACAATGAAAAACCAACTGATGTTTGGAGGAAAAGATGGGTTTGTGGGGTGTGGGGGCTCCAGTGAAAGAGGTAAAAGAATTGAGACGTACAAAGTGGTAATGCTGCAGTAATCATGGAGATGTAAAATCTGCCATTGATAGTACAGGAAATGCTACTGAGAAGACTATGCCTAGTGTCAGCTGAGTACCAGACCAGTTGTGGGCCTTATTGCACAGATTGTATCAGTGTCCAACTCCTACGTGGTCCATCAAGAGCTAATATCAAAGAACATGAGAGGTACACTGTTGTTGTTAAAGATCATCATACTGCAAAGGGAAAAGACAACAGGGGCATTATAACTCTTGGCAACAGAAAACAAGACACCCTGCAGAAAGGAGATGCATGACTCATTGTCAGATGTGTACAGCATGGAAGGAAGAAGATGGGAAAAGATGTTTCATGAGAGTGGAAACAAAACAGAAGAAAAAGCGACATTTGCCTTCGACGAAATTGAAAATCAAGCAATGGCTGAAAACGATGAGAGCAATGAAGAAAATAGAGACATTTCATCACAATAAAGTTATCACTCCACGAGATAGCAGGCATGGAAATGATGATGCACCCAACAGTGGAGAACCTAAGAAAAGAACCTCCTGACTGACCGCCAAAAAGGGAGCCACCATAAGACACTTACAGTGAAGGATTTGAACACTCCTTTGACCTCAGTAGACTGACCATCCAGACAGAAAAGCAACTGGAAAACAACACTGTTCGATGACAGATGAGACCAGATAGACCGAGTTGATAGTATGAGAACAAGTCACCACCAAGCAGCAAAATAAACACTCTTAATTAACACACATAAAACGCTGCCCAGAAATGACTAGCATCAAACCACAGAGGATGTTGCAATCAGCTTCAGAAGACTAACGGCACAGCAAGAGTCTTCTTCGGTTTCTACGCACCAGGAAGGACTCACGTTCTTGAAACGTCCTCACCACCTGAGCTGTTTCGAGTATCAGGGAACTCCCCCTTCCCCAATAGTGATAGCCTTCTTCTCAGAAATGGAACAGAGTCCGACAATTTAGACGAAACCACCAAAGGTCCTGACACAGCATGGAAATCTCCAGAAAGTATGAACGAATGAATAAATTCATCAAACTCCCAAATTCCAAACGCACGACAAAACTGCCATCACCAAAATATCACGGTAATGTCAAAGAAACAGATAAAGAGACATTCCTGGCCGGCTTTATCCCATCGAGACATCTATTCATAGATGTCTCGATGGGATAAAGCCACCAAAATAGCCAAGGCTATCTCAATGTAAAAAAAAGGGACCACAAAAAAACCCACAACTCCAAGGTTCACCAATCAGACAAAGGACATAAGAACGTACCATGTGTAATAGAAGGAGACGGTAAAGACAGCCATTTCGAGGAGAGTGGCTGCAAAAAGAAGACACTCCCATGAAAAAAGAGAGAAAAAATGGAACAAACTTTTACAGGACATACACAAATTAGTTGAAGTGGACGACAGACTTCAACTGAAGACCGACAACCGCACAACTCCTAAAAGAAAACACAGGCTGTAAACTCTTTGGCATTCTTCTGAGCAAAGTCTCACTGGATCCGACTCGACAAGTTTCGGCAACTGAAGAAATAAAAGAAAAAAAACGGGGCTGCATCTATGTGAACAGCACTACATGGCAAACAAAATATCTACATACGTATCTACAACGAAGTGAGGATAGTCACAAATCACACCGCTCTGAAGCACTTAGGATTCACACTACCAAAAGAACACATATCATTTAACAGTAGCCAAAGAATCATGTTGAAAGGGGCCAGAGGACATGAACTGACATTTCTGCAAATAGGATATTCACAGGCCCAACACAACTAGGAAAATACAACCAAGGTGGCCAAGGTGAGAGATGCAAATTCCACCACAAGGAGATATGATCTTACACCTGTCAGAATGATTATCAGCTCTTAATCACAGGAATAGAGTATGTTATTCCAGGGCTGCAACATATATACCATATGTATACATATGAATGTAGATGCATATCAATACATGGTGGACTGTCAAAAAGAAAATACTGTGTTGTTTCCAGAAATTTGAGGGATGACAGGTCTTTAAAGGCACATCCTCTTCCTGGGAGTGTGGACATAGGTGTTTCTAGTGCCACAATTCAACATGGACCCTTCTCATACAGAGGTCCACAGACCCATTCGTAAAGCCTCTTCAGGGACTTGCTTTTTTAATTTGAAATCAGGCGTCTGCATTGGTGCCAACATCTTCAGCTCCTTCACCTTTCTTCCTCAGCTGGTCATGGTGGTCCTTTTACACTCATTCAAAAAAAGCAAACTAACACACAGAGAGAGGATCATTTAGTGAACAAGTGATAGAGTCGGAATTCAGAACCACAGTATTCTGACGTCTGCCTAAACTGAACCCTTTCCAATAGCGGGAGCATGCTATTTGCGCGTCTTCCTTGAAATAGAAGAGGGGAGGATGGCACAAAAGAAGGGTGAGCCAAGCATCCCTGAGTACGGGGTTTATGGGTGTCTGTGACTTCAGAATGAGGATATGAAAGTAATGATACAGAGTGAATACCCCAAGGAGCTCAATGTGACAGTCAGTGATTCCCAAATTCTGTACCCAAGTAGCCACAGATGACTGAATACTCCCCACTGAGCCCCAAGTCACTCAGAAGCCTGGCCATTTGGCACAAAAAAAAATTCTCAAAAGGATGCACTTTTTGCTCAGAACACAGGGCAATGAAATGTGTTTCTGAAGACTTCCTTTATACATGTGTGTGTCTATGTGTGTGTATATATATGTGTATATATACACACACACACATATATGTATATATATATGCATAAAAATGAATATATACATATCTCTGTATGTATGTGTGTGTATATATATGTGTATATATACACACACACACATATATGTATATATATATGCATAAAAATGAATATATACACATCTCTGTATGTATGTGTGTATGTATATGTATGCATATATATACACACACACACACACTAACACACACACACTATATATATAATGTGTGTATATGTTATTTTTTTCAAATACAGTGTGTTTTCTCAGAACATCTGGGAAGAAGGCTTTTCTAGGCACATCTTCCTCCCACGAATGCCGATAAAGCTGTTTCCAGAACAACAATTCAACTTGGATACTTCTCATCCACGGGTCCAAATTCCCTTTCTTGAGGCCTATATTTCTTCCTGCTTTTTAAATGGGAAATCAGATATCTGGACTAGAGCCAACATCTTGGGCTCCCTCGACGTTCTGCCTCAGCAGGTGGATCGAGGTCATCTCTTTATTCTCATTCAAAAAAAGAAAACTAGTTACAGAGACGTGAACACCCAGCTCAAAAGTGAGAGAGTCAGAATTCAGAAACACCATTCTCTGACGTCTCCCAGAACTGATCTCTATTCAACAGCTGAAAAATACAATTTGGGCATCTTCCCCGAGAAAGATGGAGGACTGCGAGAAACGAAGGAAGGGTGGGCCGAAAGATTTATGCACATGCAGTCTTTGAAAGGCTGTGAATTCTGCATGAGTATATAGAGTCTTGAGACACAGTGTGTAACCCACTGAACTGTGGGTGACAGTGAGTGCTTTTCAAACATTCTGAACCATCAGCCATAGATGACTGACGTTCCTACAGAACCCCAAGCTCTTTGGAATTCTGTGCAATTGCCGTAAGTGACAAGATTTTTGGAAGAGTGCATTTTGTGCTCACAATAGACGCAAAATGAGTGAGTTATACCCGAGCTCCCATATACATACATATACATATATACATATATGTATATGTATATATATATGCATATATATATAAGGTGAATTTTATTAAAAAGCACTGTGTTGCCTCAGGTCATTTAGGAACACATGTCTTTCTAGACACATCCTCTTCCCTAAAGTGTGGAAGGAGGTGTTTCCAGAGCCTCAATTCAACATGGACCGTTCTCATCCAGAGTTCCAAGGCCCATTTGTGGGGCCTCGACTCCTTCCTGCTTTGGAAATATGTTGATCTGAAGCCTGAGTTCAACTTATTAGAATTACTTCAAGATTATTTTGTAGCAATTTAGTGAACAAATTATTTTCCTTTGACAGCCATGTTTGTTGTTTCATTATTCAAACTCAGATTAATCCAAAAAGGGCCTTTCAAAATAGCTCCATATAAATCAGAGGTGTTAACAGAAATAAGACATCACCATCCTGATTTTTTGCAAGAAATTGCAGTCTGAACCAACCATGTACTGATGATAAAAGCCTCTGGTTGCAATAAACATTGTTCTTAAAAAATTTTGCATGATACTGCCATAAAAACAGACACATAACTCAATGGAACAGAATAGAGAGCCAAGAAATAAACCCATGCCTATATATTTACTTAATAAGACAAAGAAGGCAAGACACTACAAAGTGGTAAAACAATCTATTCAATAGCATATGATCTAGTAATTTTACTTCTGGGTATTTGCCCAAAGATTTTCGAAACACTAATTTGAAAAGACAATGCACCCCTAGTTTCACTGCAGCATTGTTTACAATAGTGATATAGAGAAGCAACCTAAGTGCCTACCTAGAGATAATTGGATGAAGAAGATGTGATAAGCATATACAATAGAATATTACTCTGCCATAGAAAAGAAGAAAATTTTCCATTTGTGACAACATGGTGAACCAGAAAGGTATTATGCTGAGTGAAATAACTAGGCAGACAACGACAAAGACCATATGAGAAATCTAAAAAACAACATAAGCAAACAAAACAATCACAAACACATAGATACACAAAGAAACTCTGCTATGCATCCATGGTTGCCAGAGGGGAAGGGATTTGGAAAGTGTGAAAAGGAGGAAGGGTTTAAGATGTATAAATTGATAGTTATAAAAAGTCACGGGCATGTCAAGTACAGCATAGGGAATATAGTTGATAATATTGCAGTAACTATGTATAGTGTCATATGGGTAACAGATTTATCAGGGTGGTTATTTCATACATTATATAGGTGTCTTATTAATATTCTGTACACCTAAAACTAATATAATATAGTAAGTCAACTGTGAAAAATAAATTTTTTTAAAGATGCTCCACTTCACCAGTTATAAGGGAAATGCAACCAAAACCACAATGAGATGGCACTTCACACCCGTTCAAATGGCTATTACCGATAAGAAAATATGTAGCAAATGCTGGAAAGGATGTGGAGGAAAGGGATCCTCAGACACTGCTGGTGAAATCGCACATTTGGTACAGCCACTATGAATAATAGTGTGAAAGTTCCCTAAAAAACTAAGAGTGTCGTGAGAAGCTAGGAAGTATAGGGACCTCCACATCTCTCCCCTTGAAGTTATGACAATGGGAAGAGCTAGAGTTCAGCAGATAATACACAGCCTGCACACAAGCACATCTGAGATGAGCTCTCAGAGCATCTGAAGGCAGAGGAAGGGAGAGGGGAAAGGAAAAGGAAACGGGGACAAGCGCTGCAGAACACAGCCCAAAAACCCTGCCATCTGTTATCTCATCGAAGCCCCGCACAGCCCGGACTGAGTGATCAGGGTTTCCGCACAGCAGAGGGCAGTGATCGGGGCAAAGAACGAATACTGAGTGTTAACAGCTATGTGTCAGCATCTGTCATTGCCAGGCAGAACGATGAGTCGGAGTCTGGCTGCCTCCCTCCCAGCCAAAGCTAGCAGTAAGCCACAGGGAAACTGCAGCAGCAGGTCAGAGGCACACACACTGCAGGGGGCCTGGCAACAGGCCCGAATGCACAGACGCTAGAAAACCAAAGCCTGGAGGCCAGCAACACTGGAAAGTTGAAGGACAAACAGACAGATGGACAAACACGCGCGTGCACGTTGTTGGCCCCCCAATCCACGTGAACTCTGTGCACTTGAGCCGATCTGAAAGGAAGCCATGCAGCACTGCTTCTGACTGTCAGGGCAGCACCAGGATTTCCTGGGCTTTCCAAGGCTTGGCTCCCCATCGCCCTTCACATTCTCCCACAGGGTGCAGCCCTGGACTCAGGTGACCTGGTCACAGAGGAGACATACAGCTCTCCCCAGGGAATAGAGGGCATTTTTATCCCAGAAGCAGAAATCCAGGAGGCTTAAAGGTCAAAAAGAAAAAAGAAAAAGAAAACAGAACAGACACAAATAAAATCAGAAATGAAAGCTTTGATATACACCACCGAAATACAAAGGATCATAAAGAATACTATGAAAGATTAGATAACATCAAAGCAATAACATAGAAAATATGGCCAAGTTCTTAGGCATATATAAATTTAGACTGAATCATGAAACTAGAAAATCTAAATAGCCCAATGGCATGTCAATAAAAAAAAAAAAAAACAGCAAAACCCTCTCAAAAAGTAAAAGTCCAGAACCAGAGGGCTTCACGAGTGAATTCTGCCAAATATTGAAAGAAGATTTCATTCCTGTTCTCCAAATATTCCAAAAAATTAAAGAGGCAATACTTCCTAACACATTTTATGAGGACCACATTACTCTGATACCATAACCTGGTAAAGATAACAAAAAGAAAAGAAAAATATAGTCGAATGTTTCTCATGAACACATATGCAAAAATCCTAACAAAATACTAGCAAATTGAATACAACAATAAATTTAAAACATTATACATCATGATGAAGTAGGCTTCATTCTAGGGGCATAAGAAGGATTATTTAATATATGCGAATCAATTAATATGACATGCCACATAGAATACAGAAGAAAAATCATATGATCATATGAATAGATGTAAAAAAACATTTGACAAGATACCACATCTTTTTATGATTAAGACACTTAATAAATAACAGGGACATAGAAGTACCTCAACATAATAAAGAGCATGTATGACAAACCCTCAACCAACCTCATACTTTATGGTGAAAAACTCAAAACCTTCCCTCTAAGATCTGGAACCAGACAAGGCTGTCCAGTATCATTACTGCTAGTCAATATAGTGTTGGAAGTCCTAGCTAGACCAATTGGGAAAAAGAAATAAAAAGCATTCAATATGGGAATGAAGAAGGCAAATCACATGAGTCTCTATAGAGAAAACCCCAAAGACTCCACTAAAAACCTGTAAGAAACAATAGGCAAATACCATAAAGTTTTGGAATACAAAATCAATATACAAAAACCCATAGCATTCCTGTACACTAAAAATGAATTTTCAAAAAATGAAAAAAATTTTATTATACAATTGCAAGAAAAAGAATAAAATATCTAGAAATAAACCTAACAAAGCATTTGAAGGACCTATACACTGAAAACTATAAGGCATTTTTAAATAAATTGAAGAAAACTCAAATAGATTGGAAGAATCAACAGTGAAAATCATCATAATACCCAAAGCA
This sequence comes from Cynopterus sphinx, assembly GCA_030015415.1. Lineage (NCBI taxonomy): Eukaryota > Metazoa > Chordata > Mammalia > Chiroptera > Pteropodidae > Cynopterus > Cynopterus sphinx. Next base: position 162,089 of record JAKZJJ010000049.1, read on the forward strand.
GTATACAGATTTCATAAAATCTGCATAGAAATCCCAATGGTATTTTTTAAAGAAAAAGAAAAAAATATCATCAAATGTATCTGGAGACACATACACACACACATGGACACACACACACACACACACACATGCACACGCACACGCTCATGCACACCCAAATAGCCAAAGCAATCTTGAGAAAGAAAACAAAGCTGGAGGCATCACTCTTTCTGACTCAGATTGTACTACAAAGTGACAAACAAAACATCATGATATAGGCAGAAAATAGACACACAGACCGATGGAACAGAATTGAGAGTCCAGAAGCAAACCCCCACATATATGGGCAAATAATTTTTGACAGAATTGCCAAAAAAATAGAGTGGAGAAAAGTCTCTTTAATAAATGTTCCTGGGAAAAGTGAGAAACCACATGAAAAAGAATGAAACTAGATTTCTGTCACCATATACCAAAATTAACTAAAAATGTTTCAGAGACCAGAATATAGTACTGAAACTATATACTGCATAGAAGAAAACATAGCAAGTCAACTCAGGGAACTTGGGCTTAAAGAAGATTTCAGGAATTTGATCTCAAAGGCAAGAGAAAAGCAAAAACAAACAAACAAACAAGCAAATAAGTAAATAATGGGGCTACATCAAACTGTAAATCCTCTGCATTGCAAAAGAAACCTTCGACAAGACAAAAGAGGCAAACATCCAAATGGAAGAAGAGATTTGCAAACAACACCTTCAATAAGGGCCTCATATTCAAAATATACAAAGAACTTATACAACATACAACTCAACAATAAAATAGCAAGCAATCCAATTAAAAAATGGGCAGTGGACCTGAATAGACAGTTCTCCCAAGAAGACATGGAAATTGCCAACAGGCATATGAAAAGATGCTCAGCTTCACTAGCTGTTATGGAAACGGAGATCAAAACAACAATGGCAAGCCATCTCACACCTGTTAGAATGACTTTCATCAACAGGGCAAGTAATAACAAGTGCCCTGAAGAAAACAGTTTGGTGTTTACTCAAAAACTAATAGGATTACCATATGACTCAGCAATCCCTCTGCTGCTTTTTTTTATCCAAGAAAAACCTTGAAAACATTTATCTACATTGATGTGTGCACCCCAATGTTCACAGCAGCATTACTCACAATGGCAAGGCCACAGAAACAACCAAAGTTTCCTATGATAGATAATTGGATAAAGATGATGTGCTATATGTCTCAAAGAATATTACTGAGCCATCAGAAAGGATAAAACACTAGAAATCACAACATGATTGCATCTTGTGATTTATCTAGCTAAGCAAAAGAAGTCAGACAAAAAAGGTTGAGAACTCTATGATTTCACTTGTATGCAGGACATAAAACTCAAAGCAATAAACATGACAAACAGAGTCATGGAAATCGTAGATTAGTGGTTACCTGAGGGAAGAGGGGAGAAGGAGGTAGATAGGGGTGAAGGAGGTCAAATATATGGTAGCAGAAGGAAACTTAACTTTGGGTGAACACACAATGTAATATATGGATGATGTATTATTTAATTATACACTTGAAACCTATAGGGATTTGTAAACCAATGCCACCCCAATAGTTTTAATTAAAAAAAAACTTAAAAATTAAAGAACTACCACCTGACCCATAAATCCCTCTTCTGGGTATTTACCCCAACATTTTGAAAACATTTATAAATATGTACCCCTGTATGTCCACTGCAGCATCATTTACAATAACCAAGTCACAGAAACAACTTCAGTGTTCTTCGACAGATGATGGGATAAGTACAACAGACTACTACTCAGCTCACACATTAACACCAAAAAGATGAAATATTGCCATTTGCACCAGCATAGAGAGATCATGGATAGCTATTTGCAACATCATGGATGGATCTTGCTGCGTCCAATGAACAAACAAAACAAAAACAAACTCAGAGAGACAATGGAATGGTAGTTACTACAGGGGTGGGGGAGGGCAAAGAGAGAAAGCGGGTCAAAGGATAGTGACGGAAGGAGACGTTGAAAGGTGACTACACAATAGAGCATACAGATGTTATATTATAAAATTGTAGACCAGAGATTTATATGTGTTCTGAGCCAATGTCACCCCAAATAAATCTGATTTAAAAAGATAGGAAAAAATTATTTGAACCCAAAACAAATTCTAGGGACTTTCATCACTTTCTTGCTGATATTCACAAATTTCCTCCATCTTACTCAGTTTGTTAAACATGAGATTCACTGCTTTTGCATCTGCTTTAGTGTGACATGACAGGAACACAACTGCCACCAAGTGCATTTCCAAAAGGGCGAAATTTCAATACAAGCTCTCAGTGCCAGATCAATTGTATCTCCCTGATAATTTCGGAATCCCAGTATCTTGGATGACCGTTTTTCCCTTCCTCACTTCCTCAGCTGACTTTGCTTTATAATCCGTTGATAAATCAATCCAAGAGTCTTCATGTTTTTAGCATAACGTGGAAGGGCCACATAGAAATTGGTGACAGGGAGAGAGGAACTTCGGGAAAGAGTTGGTGCTGAGTGAGTCTTTGTATCCATGGGGATAATGCACTAGGGAGAAGACAACAGTGCAGTGGGGAGAGGACAGTCGTGCAGGATCGGAGCCTCTGAATAGGTAGAAGGGGTGGGGTGACGTGGGGTCATTGGCGCGAGTGAAAGCAGTGATTTTCCTTTTACAGTAAAATGGGAAGCTAGCTAGATGATGACACATAACAGATTTGGTCTCCCTCTCCTCGACTACCAGGAAAGGCATGAAATTTTCTGCTTCTGATGACTACTCTGATGATTTGTGATGACTCTTGGTCCTTACTAAATCTCACTATGGTGTATCCTCAGAGGCAAGGCCCTGCCTTTTATCGTCTCTAGATACGCAGAGCTTAGGCCATCCAGCATAGAAACATCCATCAAGTAAATATTGTTCCTCTTCATTGTTGCCTTCATGAAAGTGATGGCCCTACCATTTCCCAAGGCACGTTGACATTTTTACCCTGAAGCCACCAATTCATGTGCCTTCATGGTCTATTGGACATGCATTTATTTGATTCTATTCACACCGTACAATTGTTAAACGATGTACAAAAAGTACAAAAGCCTAATGCATTTTCCCAACCAGTTCAGAGCTGAGGTTCAAAAAGGGACCACCACAGTAAGTGACTAGAGGCGTCAAGATGAGCTGCTCAAGCCACACTGCCTGTCACATGATGTATTTAATGCTGTAAATGTTGCCACAGGAGAACCTCTTGTCCTTGCAGCGGCCACACAGCTCTAGCCGGTGAGGCCTCCTTAGATCCATGTTTCTTTTCTTCTGAGGACAGGAACAACGGGACTGTGATCAGGTCCTTAGAAAACAAGAAACAATGTGGACACTATGTGATCCAATTAGGGTTTCAAATGTAACTCACAAAGCAAGATCCTTTTCCCCACAACCCCCACCCGGCTATCTTTGCCCTGCTTTGTATCCTGTGAGAAGGCCAAGTCGCACAAAAACACTCGCATTCCATTAGATGATGTACATCTGTCAAGATGAATGATCAGAGATGATTGGAAGAGTGTCGCTGAGCTAAGATGACACAGAAGTACTGCAGAGGGCTTCACCACACAGATCTTCACATGCTACCCGGAGAGGAGGCTGAGGAGCAGTAGGTGAGCAGTAAGTGATTCAGCCACCTACACAGACATCCAAAAACACCAGCACTCACCAGCGGCCCTCAACCAGCAGCATTTTGTCCTCCAGCAAACTCCTGGCAAAATCTGAAGATAACTCTGGTCACATCACTGAGAAGGATGTCTGTTCTAGAGGAAGCTGGGTTTTCTGTTCTGGACATGCCTTCTCATTACTAGAACTTAGGTTCTTTTTAACCATTATTCTATCTTCTGATCAAGACCACTCTGCATGGAGTGTGGTGAAATTCCCCACCTGCCTGCACTCCCAATCCCGTTCGTCACCGAGGTTGATAATGTTGGCTCCATTTTCTGTATCTGTAGTCAAACAGAGAAAGTCCAGGTTTTCCTTCCAAATTATGAAAATAGGCCTTTTCATTTTCCACAATGAAAATGTGATTTATTAGATAATCTACGAAATGTCTATCTTCCACCCACCTACTCTTAAGCATGTGCCCTCATAAGAAAATTCTAATACCCAGTACTCACATGGTGCTTCCTTTATGAATCGTTCTATCCAGCACTTTACATAGATTAATTTGATTCTCATAATACCCTTATAAGGGAGAAAGGCTTGGGGAAAAAAAATCGGGGCTTACTCTAAAGGTAGTTTTGTTTCTGGCAATGATGAATTATGTACATTTGAACAAGCCTACTTAGGACAACTGAAAAAACTGAGCTAAATAATCATTTCTTAAAGAAACTATTTAAAGTCATTAGAGAATTGTCAAATCATTAGAGAGAAAAAAATAGAGAGTCTGACATTTTTCGTTTTTTTTTTTTTTTCTCTAATATTACCTGCCAATTCTGGGAGAAAGACAGTAGGAAACTTCAAATGACTAACAAGTTGATAAGACTTTGTAACCATTTTAAATATGAAAAAAGGAAAAACTTGGAAGACCACTCGATTTTTGAGTTGGGACCCAGAAAAACTATACCCCAAGGATGAGGATGAACCAAAAATTGACCAGGCTTCACATATTTCAAAGCCCAGATTCAAAACATCAACTCAACTGGAAAAGAGAGACATGAAATGGTGAGGTTTCCCATCACCTGGCAGAAGCAAATCTTCTGTAGAAGATACTAGTCTAGGACTCCATTATCAACATAATTGTTCATATGTAATATCTTTCACTTAATCAGAGATAATCAGGTATATGAGGAGACAGATCACATTGAAATACCAAGAAAATGAAGAGGCTACCAACAGAATCACAGGGGATTAAGTTAATGGCTCATCTGATAAAGATTTTAAGAGAGTAAGACTGATATTTCCAGCAGAAAACTGGAAGTCATTTTTTCAAAAAGACAAAATGACATTACTGTTTCACTTGACCAAATTGTTGTCTTACTGAACTTTTCTGCTCTGTAACGTGAGGATAACGTCAACCTAAAAACTTAGATTATAGTAGATAGTGCACATAAAGCCCCTAGCCCAGAGTGTGGCATATAATAAAAGCTTAATAAAGTTTACCTATTAAATTATGACATCCCAACTATACACTGAGTGTTTGAAGAAAAACATACACCACTACATAAATCCACCCCCTAAGGTAAATTCAATCAATTTTTCTCCCATTCCCCTCCAAAAAAACCCAGAACTTGTTTTTCCTCAATTATTATAAAAATAAAAGCACAGAAAATCAAAACCTCCACATAGATATTCAAGTCTATCAAACACTAATGTTATGCCACAGAAACTTCATATTGAGAATGGAGGCCTTAGAGACACAATGGAAGTGTTCCACAGGCTTACCTGACACTTTATGGCTTCTACTTGGTAAGGGTGAAAACTCAACCTAAAAAGAAACTTGTCTTTCTTTAATTCAAGTTGACATGGACCCTGGGCTCCCAGTTCCTAAGTAGCCTGTTCCTTCACCTGTCACTTGCTTTTGCCCAACCTCTACCCTGAGGTCGTAAGCGCTTCTGGTGCAATCGTTACTTTTTCTTACTCTTTGAATTTCATTTGCCTTACTTGTAAGATTGCGATCCTACTCCTGACCTTCTCTGTAATTCTGATGACTACCCAACAATGCACATGAAGACTTCAATGGGAAGCAGCTGTCATTTCACTATGGTACAGGCCAAACTGTTGGCCTTGTTCTTTCTTCTGTTTTTTTTTTTTAAGCACCTGCTTTAATTTATTCCCAGGATTTCCCACTTTGATCTTCAAATCACCCACAGTTACCCACCCAACCACATGAATGCTAGGCTTTGAGCATTGCCCTGTGCACACATCCACCCTGCATTACTGCTGAGATCCTCTAATTTAGCCTTTCAAGTCCCGCTTGGACAACGAGATGCCCTGAGCCCCTCCACCACCTGTCCTCTCTTCAACTCCACAGGATTAATGATCCCACTTTTGTGTTATTTCTGAACCACGTCCATACCATGAGTACCATTCATTGCACTTGTCACCATATCGCATCCTGTATTCATCACTCCTATCTAAATAAATTTTTTAAGGATGAATTCTATGTCTTCTTTTTGGTACTCCATTGTCTTGAAGTATTGAAATTAGACACATTTTTTTATTCTCAAAAGAATGAGTTATCCTAGTTTAGTTTAAAAATCCATTTACTTCCAGTGTCCAGTAAATGGCTAGTGTGAAAGTCATGTTCTCATTCATTCTTAGCATTCCTCTCCCTCTACCATCCTTTAGCTGAAAATGTAGTATCTAAAAACACAACAGCACAGTTGACTCAAACTCCGGTGTTTGTAGAATTTAATGAAACAGACCAGGTGTAAAATGTTACACACTCAAGAAAGTGCATATACTCAGTGAAGAGAGGGAGAAGCTGCTTGGCTCTGGCTGACTGGTCTCACACTGAAACTAGAGTCTATGGAGTTCAGAATCTACTCCAAAAAATGGGGAAATGCAGATTGGGAAGTCTTGCCCAATCTCAATAAGTTCACAAATATTCAAATTAAGGCTGCTTAGCCTAAAATAATCCAACAGGCTATCCTTTATAATAATTTCTCTTTTGCATGGCACAGGGAATGCAGTTAGCATTAAGTCGATTGCTAAGTGGAGGGCCGGGAAGGGAGGGAACAATTGGAGAAATATTTTTATGAACAATATAGATATCTAACCGATACTCGAAATGAATTGAAATAAATTTATTTGAAAAATGTCTCTTTTGCCCCACCTCTTAGACACACTGTAGAAATGTCCTAGCCTGAGGCCCGAACTCATTCAAATACATCAACTAAGGTGATAAAGTTCCATTGTACATACACAACACAAGTTCATCTAAATAAACTGACATTTTGTCCAACGGCACTCTTGAACCCAAGAGATCACCAGGCCATGCTTCAGCAGCCTCTGGCACACACATGGACTGTCTAGTTTAACCCACACTTTTGCTGAACAAATATGACGTGCCCAGCACTGAGGATGCCAAGGTGAGTTAGATGGCACTCAGTCACACGCCATTAGGAAACACTTTCATTCTCCACTCAACATCTGTGCTGCCCCATCCTCCTCCACATCACACTCATTTGGCTCCTCTTGTTAGTTTTAGAAATGCACCACATGTAAGCACTCTCCCATCAGGTCGTACAATCTTTACAGTGAAAATGGCCCTATTTCTGTACCAAAAACTGCAAAGAAAGAAGAAAAGCCTTTTATTATCTTGGGTGGAGAAAGCTAGATCCTTCTTTGCTTGTGGCTTTGTATATGAAATGTAAAAAGCCCCTTAAACCTCATTTACAGCTGTTCTCAAGGTTACTACAATCATTTAGCCTCTCATCTCTAAAGGATTACTGAGATTCTTCTTGTTGCCATCTCATGCTTCTCCAACTCATTTTCCACAATGCTACTAGCCATCTGCCTCAAATAAAAATTGGATCACACATTTGACAGATTTGAAACTCTTCTTTGTCTCCTCATTACCAATGGCAGTGGTTACCAGACTTTTCATTCCCATGTGATTACAGCTGGCACCTTACTTTACTAACTGACAAAAGATGCAGGTCATGTACACATATGTTTTCAGAGCATCCTCCTTCATCTGAGGAAGAGGGGAAGGCTTTGCTCCCATTATCCCAGGAATGGACAAGAGGAAAGCGAGGCTGGGACTCAAAGACAGGGACAAAGGAGAGGAAGTACACCTGGAAGCAAGGTTTCCTGAGCTGGACAGTGAAGTCTCCTGGGCCTAATGGCTCTCCCTTTCCCTGGGACTCTGGGCATCTTCTTCCTCCGACTTCTTCTGCACCTCTGGCATGGTGCCAACAGCTACTGCTGGCTGACCTCCTCGGGACCTGAAAGCAACTTGGTCCCCTCATCCTCCCAGTCCTTCCATGTCCAGGACAAGCCCCGGCAGCCCATCACTGCAGAACAGAAGCCAAAGGCTGGGAGGGCTGCCCTGGGACCTGTGTTGTCTCAAGGGGAGCAACTGCAAAGGTTGCAGAGCTCCAGAGAGCCCTGAACAGACCTGTCCACCCATGGGCTCACCTGCACGCCCACCTCCTTGTTGTTGGTCTTGCATAGGCAGAGGCTCAGGCTGGGATTCATCCGGGCCAGGATGGCCTTAAGCTGTGGCCCCTTGTAAGGGTTGGTGCAGTAGCCTGGGGCAGGCGTGCACACCAACAGCCCTGATCGTGCCAGGAAAGTGGGGACGCCAGTGTTCTGCCTGCATTTCGGCTCTTTGTGCTCAGAGTCTGGGTTGGCCCCAGGGCAGGGTGTTCCCGTACTGTGTCCCTGGTATAGGGCATAGGGAATACGAACAAAGTGCACTGGGCTCCCAGGCACAGCGCAGTATCTTGGTGCAGGGTGTGTGTCCTTGAGCCACCTGCCACCTTACCCGTCTGTTCTAATTCTCCTGGCCAGTTCGGTTCAAGCTCATTCCTACGTTCTCCATTTATTTCAGATTCTGATGGGAGCTGCTGCCCATTACCGTCATTGATGGGGGGAGGAGGGCTACCTGCCTGCAGAGGCATAACTGTCACCTGATTCCAATGGCTCCACACTGTCTCTTTAACTCGCTGCTCCTGAATCTTTTTTTCCAAGCTGTTTTTCATTTCTGAATTATTGGCACACTTACTTTAATTAGTAATCCAATTATTTCCCTAGTAACGCACTATTTTATACATCCTGTTTTAAAGCACATAGCAAAATGAAAACAAGCAGCCTTATATGAGGAGAGTCTAAGGAAGAAAGCACACATGGCAGAGCTCATGCATGTTGAGACCACAGGAGAGAGGAGCATGAAGTCAGGGGGTGGGGAAGGCAGTACACAGAGACAGTAATTGTCATTTCAGAGGATTGTATGACATGAGTAATGTTCTCCCTCCACTACTAGTGAGCATCCCTAAAAACATTGGGGGTGAAGGAAGCACATTGTTCTGTATCTGAAATGGGACCAAATGACAGTAAGGCATTAGATTCAAGTATAACAGATCAGAAGCCCTTTGGGAATGAAAGTGAAGCAGTGTGTGAAGCATTTTTACAGTCTGCAGCAACTAGATGGTCACCACTGACCTGCTCAGGTCTCAAAGGAACCCAGATGGAAAAAAACAACCCCTACTGCATAGTTCTTCTCATGACCAAAATAATTCAGAAAAAGATCGAGTAGGCACAGAGAAAGAATGTACCGACTTCATTACTTTAGAAAATTCTTGGCCATGTATTTCAGGTGTACTGGAAATGGAGACACTACTAAGCGAGGAAACAGTGGTAAATAACAGAACTGACGGCCACATCTTGAATCTCCCACTCGTGCGGTAAAGCATGAGCTGGCTGACACTTCCCTGATGGCTTCTCCACTTCAGGGTATCGAAAAGTGTGAATTCAGGATCAGCGAATTGCCTGAGGAGACATCCAGTTCAGTTTTCTCAAATAATATGACTGATCCTGATTTTAAAGTACAATCTGAAGCCTCTGATAGCGGATCGGAAATACACACTCTACTCACAGAAAGACAGTTCTTTATGTTCAAGTTGTGTTGGTGGAAGCTGGCCAGCTGCTATCACACACACTCCTGTGGCTTTGAAGAATACGGGTTGAATATCCACTTTGCGAAAGAAAACTAGAAAGGTTGTTTGTGCTCTAATGATGAAACATCTCATCAAGGACTAAAAATGCAGAAAGGCCAGGAATCAGGACTGAGTAACCATTCAGCACAATTTGAAACAGACGCTTTTGAAGGACCACCCACAGATACTAATGCCAATTCAGGTACGTGTGTGTGTGTGTGTGTGTGTGTGTGTGTGTGTGTGTGTGTGTTTACACGCGCTGGTGTGCTCATCTTTTTGCGCCACTCCAAGGCCAGCAGGGCCAGGAGTGCCCAGGGTACCAATGTGCAGCGTCGAGACATGGTGCATAGGGAGGACTACGATGGGTGTAACATGGGCCACCAGGGCCATCTTTATATGCTGGGGCCTCACGGTGCAGTGAGCCTTGCCTCACACCCCGCTGGACTTTGCTGGGTGGTGACGTGGGACCCCAGACTCTACTTCTTTCTTCCTGGAACTGCAACAGGATGCAATATGGTTGGTGTGAGTTGGGGGAGGGAGAAGCCATGACGATGACAAGGGTCCCCTTGTACAGCTAAGCATGGGGTGGAGAGGCACCCAGGCCCCTGGGCGCTTCATCCTGTGGTTTCTGGAAGAGCCAGCCCTGGATCCTCATCCCAGTGCAAGATGAGTCCTGCTGTGTCCCCATTGTGACCCGGAAAGAGTAGAGGGCCCAGGCATCCAAGTGCACAGAAAGTCTGAACCAACCACTGTGCCGTGTGGTTGTGTCGCACACACATGCAGCACCTGCGACACGCCGGCCCTGTGCCAGCAGCAGGCCCAGAACGTGGAGCACTCCCACAAGCAAATGCTCAGCTTCTGTGTCGTGGGTACAAGTAAGCACAGAGGGGTGTGGGAAGGGGGTGCTTCAGATAGAGACAGCAGCGAGGACACACGGTGACACCTGACAGTGATTCAGCCGCAGTGTCGTTTCTCCAGAATCACCACATGGGCCTGTGGCGTGTGCATGCAGAACACAGACGAGGGATGGGGAAGGGTCAGCTGGGCAAACATAGTAAGCTGAGGGGACCTCAGGTGGAAAGGGGTGAGGCCAAGTCAGAGCATCAGGCAGAAAGGCAAGAGGTCCGTGTGGCTGGAGGTCACAGAGAGGAGCGAGGAGCACAGGGCTTGTGGATCACTTCATGGTGGGGATGTGGCTCTACTGAAGAGGTAGGAGTTAAGGGACAGCTGTGAGCACGCTCTTCCAGCTGCCGGCGCATTGTTGGTAATGCAGGTTTCCAGGTACCACCTTGACAGGTTTCCCTGGGCCAGGTTGCAGCCAGGAAACCTGGGGATCTCACTTGGAGAACTCTAGAAGCCTCCCAAATTATCCCTAGGTCTTCTGGGTCAAGATTTTACAATTCAAAGGTTCCAGGGTCAAGATTGCGTTTTTAAGACATTCCCACTCTTAACGTGCCCTTGAGGACAAGAAGACTACAGCCTGGCTCCATGGCCTCGGGGCTGAACTGTCTGCAGGAAAGTAGGCTCAGGTCTGTTTCTCAAATTTGAGGACTCAGAGCCTGACCCAAACGTGTGTAATCTTCCCCTCTTGTCACCGCACGTTTTCTCAGGGCGTCAATTTCTTCACCTGTAAAATGGGGCTCCACCTGGTGCTGGAGGTGTAGGTTCAAATTAGAGGCATTCATTTAACAAATGCACAAGGGGCACCAGTCGCCTGTGCCAGGTGCTGGTGACATAAGCAGGGCCATTACTTGCCCAGTTCATGGGGTCAGTGTCACTGTGGTATTTCTACTGTGTTCAGTTCTAAAATCTGAGAGTCTGGCTTCTTTAGGGCCCTAGATCTGGAAGTTCCAACACACTGTACGTCACTGGCGACTGGAGCCAGAGGGTGAAGGTGGCAGGTGCTGCTGCTCCAGAAATCCATCTTTGAGTTAACTTTGATGTGCCCAGTCACACTCGCTCAATTGAGGGGCATCCACTGGGTCTTAAAGATCTGCCGATGCTACAGGCTCCATGTCCAGCGGTGGCCCCATCCCTAAGTCCCTGACCCTATCACGGAAGTGGACCCTTGTGGGTAACAGTACAGGATGGAGGCTGGGGTGAGCTTTTCTATGGAGAATTCTGAGGCAGTGGTCTCTGTGGCATGACCTTGGAAAATCATCTTTAAGTTTCTTCTTCCTCAGCTTAAAGTCAGGGTGATGACAGTACCTGCCTCAGAGGACTGACTGCATGTGAGAACTTAGCAAAGCAACAGCTGAACAGATCCTCCATGGAGGCAGGAGAGAGCAAGGATTCAGATCCTGAAGGTAGGCGTCCCGGGGAGTTGGGTGAAAATCCCGGCTCTGTCTCTGACTGGCTGTGTGACCGTGGGCTGGTGTCTGCACCTCTCTGATCTTCTGTCTACTACATGTGAGCGGTACTAACTCACGGATTGTTGTGAGGAAGAGAAAAGTGTGCACATAGCTGTGCTTGGAAGAGCAGGGGCCACTGGTACTGCGGTGGTTGAGAGAAAACGGGACAAGGAGTTTTGCGGACATATATGTGAGTGACAGGAATAAAGGAAGGGGTGAGTGGAGGAAGGGGAGGAATTCTTCCAGGAGGCCCTCCCTCATTCATCACCCTCCCTCATGCACCCCCAACAGTTTCCTGATTGGAGAAGACGGGCTCATGTATGAGGGCCGGGGCTGGACATGAAGATGGCACACTCAGGCAAAGGCTGGAACCACAGATCCATCGGCATCACCTACATGGGCAGCTACATGTCTGAGTGACTATTGAGCCGACGGTGCTGGGGGCCGACCCAATCCTGGGGGACAGCACACAACCCTGTGTAATCGTTGAGAGGCTGCCACCTACAAGCCTTGTGACCTTGCTCAAGTGACTGCTTTTCCGAGTTTCATTTCATCCCTTGGGTAATAAATATTTCAACCACACAGTACTGATGAGGATTACTTCATCTGTAGAAAATTTCCTCTGCTGACCCATGGCTCCGAGCAGTTTTCGGTGAGAGCATTGCTGTGGGTATGACCCAGGCATGGTCCTGGCACCCTGTCCTCCAGGGTGCGCCCCGCACCCCTTTTGGGACAAGGTGAGCTTGCTGTCCAGGGTGCTCAGCCAAGCCCAGGTTTCGCTCTCTCACTTTTGCCTCCTCCCACTGCCGGGATGTGACGGGTGCAGGGACGAATTGTTTTCAGGTCCGGGGTCCACCCTACGCCCCACCAGCACCTCCCTGCATAACCGGCCAAGCTGAGAGTCCAGCTCGTACTTCTCTGACACCAGGGGACAGAACCAGGGGGTGCATGTGAGGGCACCCCCGTCACCACCAATCCTCGTCAGTGGTCCTTGTGCATCATTTCTTTCACCTCATGATTCGTGGCCCCACGGCTCCTTCATCATCATCGACACCACTGGGAGGATACAGCCCTGGGAATCCTACTTCCAAGATGTCACCCTTTCCTTCGCACTCTCACAGCCACGCCCTGGTCCAGGCCCCAGGTCCCCTGCTCCCAGGCAGGACGCTCCACCTCCCGCTCACAGGAGGACACTCCAAAATGCAGACCAGACGAAATAGCAGGCCGCCTCCAAAAAGCTTCCTTCAGACAAATACATACACACAAGGCTCTTTGAAACAGCACTCTTTGTAAGAGCAAAAGTGTGGAATTGACCCAAGTGTACATCCCAGAGAACTGGTTGAGTTTCTGGGCTCATCCACTTACCTGAGTCCCACAAGACTGTACAAAGGAATAAGAAAGATCTCCATGGCCTGTCATCAAGGGACAACCAGATGGAAGTTTAAAAACAGTCCCAGAAAATGTTTAGTGTGTGCCCTTATGTAAAAGAGAAAAAGGAATTACAAATTACACATGTTCCTATTTCCAAAATAGATAAGGCAAAATCAAAGTTTTAAAAATAAGTTACTTATGATAAATGGACGGACAGAATTGGCAAACTGGATACAAGATGGACCCCTCTGAATGTAACCAATTTTTAAATTCTGACTTTGGAACTGTGAAAATATTCTCCTCACTGAACAAGCCCCATGCCCTATGATCTCGGGACATAAGCAAGGTCAGGCCTCCTTAGTACTTAGATGGAAGACCACCAAGAAAGACCAGGGGCTGTAGCCGTACAATATTAAGGTAAGGAATGTTAAGCTGACAAGATCCATGCAATGTGTGAAGTCAACGAAGAGCTGCCTCACCCATCCAAAAAAAGAATAATAATAATGATAATAAAGAAACAGAAAAGAGAATATGCTACAAAAATAAAGTTTAACAGAAGCAATCACTGAAATGCTTAAAAGGGACTCAAACTCATTTGTATATTGACTTGGTGGCAGACTGGAAAATTATTTCATCAATGAAAAAATTTCTTTTTAACTTTAGCAAGTAATTTTCTAAAGAAATCTTAAATTAATTCAGTACTCTCATTAAGAGCATTTGCATTGGTATTATCAGGATAAAGCATATACATGATTATGAATTGTGTTGCTATTACTAGAAATGAAGATTTTTCAGCATGAGAAAAGACATACAAAGGAAAGAGGTTAAAAGCACAGATATCCTTTTTCTCTTTCTACAAATGTGTCTAGTTTCTGTCTCTTTCCACCTCATATCACCTAAGAGCAATGTCAACTCAATGGCCATAAACACCCCTTAACACGAGATGTGGTCACTAAGTACAATTTCCTACTAACAGGAACCAGTGTTTCTTGGAACAGTTACTTCTACCAGCTCTGGGCTGGAAAATCCAAGATATCTCGACATGCCACAAAACAGAAACATGTGTGGTGGGCTGAATATTAGCCTCCCAGAGACATCCATGTTCTCATCTCTGGAAACTGTGAAAGTTAAATTAATTGAAAAAGAAAACTAATAGATCTGATTAAATCAAAGACTTTGAGATGAAGGGGCTATCAAAGTAAGCCCTAAGTATAATCTCAGGTATCCTTATAGAAGAGTGGCTGAGGGAGATTAGACACAGAAGAGGAGAAGGGATTGTGACTACAGAGGCAAAGATTAAAGTGAAGTGGCCACAAGCCAAAGATTGGTGGCAGCCACCAGAAGCTGTAAGAGGCAAGAAATGGATTCATCTCTGGAGCCTCTGAGGAGAGAACTACCCAGTCAAAAACTTGACCTCAACCCAGTAAAAGTGATTTCAGACTTCTGGCTGGTGGAATAGAAAAGCATTTAATTTCTGTTGTTATAAATCACAAAGTATGGAATTTCTCATGGCAGCAATAGGAAACCCACATATCATCTACAAATTTACATTCGTGAGTACATAATAATAGTACAAACTGAATAAAACTCAACTATTTTCATGCAGGACATAAGAAAACCAACTCATTATTCTGACAGAAGCTAAATAAAGTGTGGGGAGGCAAACATTAATCATGACTTTCCTACAAGAAATGTACCTCAGAGAAACCACACAGTTGACACAAGAATGCTTTCCTTATCGAAGAAATCCAGCTAACAAAAGAAGAATTATGGAATTAGCTCCTTACCTTTACCAAATCATAATGAAAAATCTATCTGTCCATGGGTCATCAATAATTACCAAAACTATATATTAACTCAATTTTTTTTTTACCTTGCCTGAAAATTAAAATCAATTAGGGATCTGAAAAACATAAAGATACCTAAGTTTTTGGCAACACTTTGAATTTACTCTTGTAAGCAAGAGTAAGACAACATTGTCCTGGAGGTCCTATCCAGTGCATGCAGGCAATAAAAAGAAATGAAATTAAGCATTGAGAAGGAATTAACAGAGCGGTCATTTGCAGATGATGACAAAAACTGACAATCAGAAAGAATCTACACATGAATTATGAAATAACAAATCTAACTGAAGTTGGTAGACACAAACTCAATATAGAAATATCAATTATACTCAAATCAACATGATTGATATTTAATGTAAAGAATCCATTAACAAGATGAAAAAAAATCTAACAACAAGGGTTAATGCAATGATATTCCTGAGACATTAAATAACACCTAATTAGACTAATTCTTTCTACAGAGTACAAAACTACTACAGTATGGATAAAGATTTCAGCTCTCCCTAAATTGTTCTATAGATTTAGCATGATACCAACAAGTTGTATGTGCTTGTACTGAAAAAATCTATTACTTCTACTATTTATATGGAAATGCAATTGGCCAAGAACAACCAAAAGAATCTTCAAAAGAAAAAACAAAAGTGAGAGGACTGGCTCTACCCAACATCGGACTAATTGTAAAGCTGCTGTCATGAGTAGAGTATGGTGCTGGCACCAGGTGAGACAAATAAGCCACTGGACTCCAGAGCACAGAACCTCACCTATGAAGAAACACTATTTGTCATAAAGGTGACAATGGATGAGCAGTAGGATAAGGACACTCTTTTTGATAAATGGGCCTGGGATGGATGATTGCCTAGTCAACGAAAGGACCTCTGCCTCATGAAATGTCAATCCCCGGTGAACTGTAGGTGTCAGAATTATAGATGTTGATGTAGGAGAATGTCTTCGTGACACTGGGGCAAAAGGAAACAGAGACAGAACATTAAAATTACTAACTCCAAAGGAAAAATGTCTCAATGAGTCTACTTAAAAATGAAGAACCTCTGTTAATCAAAAGACATCTACATTAAGAGAGTGAAAATACCCGGGGAAGCCAAGAAGGAGAGTTTCCAAACCACATAAATTCAAAAAAAAGGTTAATCTCCAGACTATGTAAAGAACTCCTAGATATAAATAAGAAATGGGTGAGCACAGGGAAAAAAAATGATTGTGAACAGGCAACTCACAAAAATGGAAACCCAACTGGCAACCAAATGTAAGAAAAAGTGCTTAGCCTCACCAGGAATGAGAGAAATGTAAACAAAAACCACCCAAAGGTGCTGGGCTGAACAGAACTTTCTAAGACAGGGATCCATCTCTCACTATGCAAAATCACCAGCCTCAGCACCAACTGACAGAAGCAAAGTGTCTTCTGAAAAACCTGAACTGGGTTTAATAACTACTTCATCAGAAATATAGAAAATACAGGAACACATTAACCATGAAGATCAAATCCACAAAATCTGGACTGTGGGAAACTCTACAGGGTAAAGGAACTAACTTCTTACACTACTGAGCAGCAGGAAAAAACAAGTTACTCGAATCCATTAAAAGAGATTTAACAGACACATCGACAAATTGCACTATTTGGCTGAATTGAAACGTTTGTTAATTCACAGAAGACATCTGGGAGATAATCAGAGAAGTGTCAACAAGTACACACACAAGAGAGTTTTGGCAATCCTGCCATATGTGCTAACGGTGCTTCTGTTTTTATCATAAATGTGCCTGTATGTTAAAGATAGATTCTGGAGTATATATAGAGGAGAAATGATGTCTGGGATTTGCTTCTCAGGAGAGAGTGGGGAGTGCAGATGGAACAAGATGGATAAAACTAAGAGGACATTTGAAACACATGCACATTACCCTACTATCTACTCCTGTGTGTGCTTGGAAATTTTACTAATAAAACATTTTTATATATATTTGTGGCTCACAAATCTCTCCAAAGAGCTTCCCTTTTGGCTCCTTGTAGCTGTCCTCCCACTCCCTGCAAGGGTAGCTCATTCCTCCTTGAATTCTCCAGTGACTGTTCATCCTTCAAACATCACCTCACATGAAAGCCTGTCTGCCCCCGTCCAGGCCCGGTTGTGTCCCTCTGTTTTCTGCTCTCCGACTGTCTGTGTGCTCCCTACCAGTGGCCAAGTTGGTCATCAGAGAGATAGATGATCTGTGTTCTGTCTATATCACTACCCCCAGCTGTGTGGCCCTTGGGAAGGAACCTGGGATCTCCCATCAGGTGCCTGCATCAAGCGCTGCCCCACTGATGATGAGCTGAAAGACCATGGGTCTTTCAGTTCACAACTCTGTGGAGGGATGTGACAATAAGACCTGCTTGGAGGTGGTGGGACTCTAGGACAAGGGCTTAGACCATGTCTGGCACTGAGAAAGGGCCCAGACAATATTAACTGGTGCTGGGCAGCATGCCTGGCACACAGTAGGAAATCATTAAAAGTTGGGTAAATGAATGAATGAACCTAGAGTCTTCCTTAACTACCAGGCTCCAGACTGGGAAGAGAAAAAGCAGCATGGAACCGGCTGTGAGAATCTCAGGGCAGGGGTCACGTCTGTGTGACCAGCCTGAGAAACACATGTGCACGCACACACACACACACACACACACACACACACACACACACACACACCTACTAGACCGGAGCGCAGACCTGAGGCTGAGTTGAAAGTGAAGCTGACCTTGCTCCCAGCACTCTGCCAAGATCCTCCAGTAAGACTCACAGGCTTCCCCAGCTCCAGAGGCTCCCAGTCATGGCAGGGCTGAGGACAGGTCCCCCATGTCAGCATCGAGTGGTCCTATCTGGCTGGCAGGGGCCCACTGTGCACAGCGGCTAAGTGAAACAGTGTGGTCCTGGCATCATTTGCCTGGGTTCAAGGTCTACAACAGCCATATTACTCAGTGTGTCTGACCTTGATAAGTCCTCTAACCTCCCTGTGCCTTTATTTCATACTCTATCAAATGGGGAAGTGGCAAGGCCTGTTCAGTGAGAATCAAATCACCTAAGATGATAAAAGCACTGAGCACAGACCCTGGCCCAAAGCTAAAAGCTCACAAACATTGGCTTCTGGTATATTTATTATTATTATTATTATTATTATTATTATTATTATTATTATTATTATTAATTACTGCTGCTACCACTAAAAATATTCTTAGCCCTCCCCATAGAGTGGGATCCCTCCATGTGGAGACTTAGTCCCTCACACTGCAGGAAATCAGCGTGGGAGAACCTTTGCTCTTGGCTCCCCACTCCTGCTTCCTCATGCTCACCACACTCCACCCTAACATGAGTCCTCACAGGTGTTGCTCCCTCTGTCCAAATCCCCTCTTCACCCCTCTGTATGATCCACCCCTTACCCCATCGGGTATGGGTCCTGGCCTCCTGCCACCCAGGCTATTCCCAACGAACACTATCTCCCTCTGCAATGACACTTGCAGGTGCTGGTGTGAACCCAGCCGGCTGTCCCCTCAGGGTCATGTCTAGGAGACGCAGTGGAGAGGCCAGCACAGAGAAGGCTCTGGGCAGAGCGCCCGGCCCGCCCCTCTTTGCACGTGCCACCCTCTTGGCCTGGGTAGCCCTCTTCCCAGGCAGGGTCAGGGCCCCTTCTGGGACGCCTCATCCCACCCACTCAGAGTCCTCACTGTCTGCAGACATATCCATCCCTTGCACTGGACTGGGAGTCCCAGGAGGGCAGGGCCAGGATCATCTTAGTGACCACTCTGTTCCCAGAACCACCCAGCATGAGGTGAGTGCAGGAGAGAGGCTCAGAATAAACACCTGGGGTCGAGGGCCAGCCATCCTCCCAACAGGGCTAAGAATCATCAGGCCGCATTGTAGGATGGGATGTTCCCCGGGCCCTACTGCCCCCCATTCCAGACTCACTTCTCCTTCAGGTGGCAGATCTCGGAGCCCTGGGTGTCCCCAGGGTCCTGGTGGTCCAGACCCCAAAGGCATTCCAGGTCCTCGTTCAGAGTGCGAACGATTTTCTGGAGGACCACAGGGAACAACTGCCCTGGTACAGGAGGGGCTGCGGGTAATGAATCCTGAGGATTAGACCCTTGGCATCTCAGAGGCCAAGGGTCCCCCAAGGGCACTACCAGACCCCAAGAGACTGAGAGCATGAAAACATACCATTCCAGACACCTCACCTTACTTGAGACTCAGGTCCTAAACGCGACTTCCAGCCCATCCCTATCCCCATGCCCCACGCCCCCTGCACCAGTCACCACCGCTACGACTCTCTTATAGAGTGATTGTGGAACCACTGGGTCATGTTCTTGCAGCCATGCCAAACCCTGAGAATTTGAGGTAGGAGATTCTAGAAGGCCTGACCCCTTGGGGGCCAAAAGGTAGGACATATTGTGTTAATGCTGCACCGGGTGCTGTTCATAGAACTGCACTTGGTAGCATGATCCCTTCGCCCCAGAAAATCAGGGATCTATTAACTATGGGAGCAGACAATGTCCCCGGCTACCCAATCACCGATTCCAATGCCTTTCTCCCTTGCAGCCACCTGCTAAAGTACAGAAAGTTAGATAGTCATTGGCCCAGCATTTCTTGCATGTTACTCCTTCTGGCCAAATATTATGGAAGTGACCATTTCTGGCTGAATAGGATAGAAAATCTAATGCGAGTCTTCTGAGAACACTTTGGTTTTCCTGATAAAAGCAATAGGTACAATATACAAGCACATCTCTGTTCCTCTCCATCTTGCTTTGATGCAGATGCAATGCCTAGAGGTCCAGCAGCTATTTTGGATGAGAATGAGATAATGATGAAGTGAAAATCCAACACATTAAGGATGACAAAATAAAAGAACAAATGAAAAACAGGAGACCAAATTCCTAATGCAATTACTGAGTTTCCACCTCCTCCCTTGACACCTTCTTAAGTGATATACTGTGGTTTGGGTAAGGCACTAGTAATGACTATTGTGCCACTTGTCACCAAAAACAGTATTAAGTAATACAAACTTGAACACTGAAGTTTCCAAAGGCAAGGCTGAAGCAAAGTTTTCACCTTGCCTTGGGTACCTAAGTTTTCTTAGTCTAACCACATCCTCTCCTACCTGACCACCAGCAGTAGGCTAGAGTCAGCCCCTTGTCGCAGCTGTCAAAGTGCACAGAGTAGATGAGGATCAGGTAGCACTTGCAGTTGAGCTGGGTGGATCTCGAGGCCAAGGGGCCTGGGTAGCCCCCCAACTTGCAGTTCCACAGGGACTCCAGATCTGTGTAGGTTAGCACGTCAAGGGTAACGAACTTTTCCTCTGTTGAGAGAGGATGGAAGAAACTGTGACAAGACCCAGGGCACACAAACCACAAGAACAGGCCACACCTCCAGGAGCCCAGGCCACACCCCCACGAGTCCAGGCCACAGCCCACAAGCCCAGGCCAAAACCCCTCAAACCTGGCCACACCCAGGCCAGCTCTCTTGGCTATGTGGCCTGTCCCAACTGAGGCTGATGAGCAAGATGGCCCTGTCCAAATTACTCGCAAGAGGCCATTGTCTGGGAGAAACTGAAGAGAACCGAAATCCTCCACCACAGGAGATGGCTTAAAACTATAGCTCTCCAGGTGTTGTCTGCAGACCCCTTGGTGTCCCTGTGACCCTTTCTGAATGTCCAAGAAATCAAAACAATTAGTATAATAACAAAATGTCATGTGCCTTTTTTGCTTTATTGACATTGGCAGTGATGGTGCAAAAGTTATGGGTCAATACGCCAGTGCCCGTGAGCAGAAATTCAAGTGGTGGCATCAAATGTGCTGGTGGTCACCGTATTCTCTACTGCCAAGCACTCTCATTGGGGAGCCAGAAGGTAGAAGGAAACAATTAAATAAATACATGACAGACAGACAGATGAAACACAGAAAGTGAAACCTGGAAATCGCTTTGACGACACTGAAAAAATTGTTAATTTGACAGAACCTCAACCCTTGCACACACAGCTTTGTACTGCTCTGTGTCAAAACGGGTAGTGGGTGTCCTGCTGCTCACTAAAGTGCGGATGTCATCTCAGAAAAAGCACATATGTAATCGAGTTTGAAGCTAAGCTGGCCACTTTTCCATGGAACGCTAATTTTACTGGAAAGAATCACTGCCAAACAAAACTTGGGTTATGCAGACTTGGGTGTCTAGAAGGCATTTTCTCAAAAATGAACTATGAGCCTGCCACATCAAGAAAAAGAGCTAACGGTATCTGTTGGCAATGATAAAATTTCCATGTCAGAGTGAATATTCTATTTTGGAAAACCACCTCCCACTGTGTGCCTGACAGCCTCTCAGTGTTAAAAGACCTTCCTGGTGAGGTCTGTGACGATGTTAACAAATGTGACTTTCTGATGCTGTAAAATGACCTACGTCTGCATTTGGAAGGTCAAGGCAGCTCATAGGTGATGCTACAGAATGGGTAAAAGAGGCATACGACGTGCAAGATGCAGCAGTAGGTCTTAGCATAACAGCACATGATGCTCCTTGATGTGGTTTCAGATTCTACCTCAAAACCAACCCATAAAAAATGACCACCTATCGCATTTTTTCTGCATTAGCAAAGAAGGACGGATACTATTACCTGAAAAAGTTATGAAAGGACTTCCTTTCTTACTACAGAACTTCGTGAGGCACATTTTTCTGCATATGCTTCAAACAAAGCAGAGAAGAGAACAAGTGCAGAAATTGTGAGAATCCATCAGTTTCCCATGAAGCCGGAAAATTAAAGAAATTTGCAAAAATGTAAAATGATGCTACGTTACTTCCTAATTTGTTTTAGAGAATATATTTTTATATAAATGTTATTGAGATTAATATGGAAGAGATTTATCACTGTTATTTTAAATGAACTCAAAGATATCTTTAAATTTCTCTGAATTTCTAATATGACAAATATTGATTGATAGATAAATACTACATAAATAAAGCTTTTTGGTGTCCTCAATAATTTTTCATTGTAGAAAGGCATTTTTAGATCAAAAAGTGTGAATCTACAGCCATGCCACCCTGAACATGCCTGATCTCATCTGCCATGCCACCCTGAATGTTCCCAATCGTGTCTCAGAAGCTAAGCAGGGTTGGGCCTGGTTAGTACTTGGATGGGAGATGACCTAGGAAGACCGGGTGCTGTAGGCGTAAAAAACAGAAGTTTGAGAACCACTGGGTAGTGAAGTAATGAGGCATGGGAACAAGGCAATACAAAGCAAATGCTAATGAGGATGACAAACTCAAAAATTTGATGACAACAACAACAATAATAATAAACGATACCTGTAAAGCAAGTATTATGAGCCAGGCATTATTCAAAGCTTTTAACACATAACTCATTTAATCTTCACAACGCTAAAAAAAAAATAAATGCAGACTGCTATTATTCAAACATGACAGAGAGGGTTGCTCTGGCACAGAGGGTAAGTCACTGGTCCCAGCTCCCGGCTCATAGCAGTGATGAGTCAGAATTCAGAGTGCGTGCTCTTGGCCATTATGCTATTTTGCCTATAGATTCTCAACCCTAACAGTTGGTGGGACACAGGAAGGAGATGCTTAGGGACTCTGTTTCTAAGTCACATATTACTATGGTTCACAATGCCAAAGCGCATGTTTTCTCTTATATCAGAGAAAGAATGCACAAATGGCATCTAAATAACAACTCTGTCACTCTAAGTTCCAATCGAGTTTTTCTTTTCCTATCAACCCTTTAACTACTTGACATTATATACTGTTGAAATGATTTTCTCTTCCACTAGAATGTCACCTATATGAAGACAGAGATTTTGTCTCTTTCATTCACTGCCATATCCCCAGGGGTGACAATAGTGCCTGACACACTGAAGATGCTAAGGAAATGCAATAAGTGATTGTCTCTATTCACTGACATAACTAAATTTTTATGAAATACTATTGAATCTTTTAGAAATAGGTTGAAGGATACCTTAGGGAATACAGCAACTACACATAATTCTAGGTCTACAAATGCGCCCACACACCTTCCCACGTGAACAGAGCATGTAGAAATGACCGGACTGATTTCCTCCAAATCATTGCCAGGAATGAGTATTAGGAGTGGAGTGAATTTTCCTTTCTTTTTACATTTGTTTCTCTGTACCTAGGCGTTAATACATGACAATGTCTCTCAGAATCAGAAGAAGCCATTCACATTTGGGAAAGAAGAAAAAGAGAGCCCTGCTCCACAATGAAAGAGAAGGAAAAGGGTCTTGCAGACATTGGATGGTCAGCTACCCCCAAGAAACCTGGGGCGCAGTAACCTCCCCCGCCCGAACCCCGACCCCACCTGGGTGAGGGCCAACTCCAGCATGTGACAGAAGACGTTGAACTGTTTGAAGTTCCTCATCTTGTGAGACAAATCTTAGATGACAGGGTGTGGAGAAAAGTCTTTCCTTAGGCCTGACCATAAGTCTCACCCAAGGGCAAGACACCGGAGCCTTCTAACTTTCCCTGACACCATTGCCTCTGGTATGAGTGAGGAGTCCTACACCCTTCCCCACCTTCAAGCTTCTTGTCAAATAGAAGAGGCATTGGGCAGGATGCAGTTGGCTTCATATTCTAGAAGAAGGTGATCCCGGGGAAAACAGAAGAGCCCACCCAGGTAGGCACACTCACAGTTGGCATGGAACTCTCCCCACCACTGCTCAGGTGTCATGCAGTCCTCCACCTCCAGGCCTAACTCCTGCCCACAGACCCACACTACACACCGTGCTCCACACCTCAGAAGACATGGTCAACTGCAGGCTAGCTGGAGGGTCCATGACCAGTGTAACTGGAGAAAGGGACGAGACAGAGACCAAGAGGTGAAGAGAGTTCAGGTTTAGCAGCTTGAAAGCCAGAATTCGCACCCAGGTTCCACCAGTTAGCAGCAGTGGCACCTTAGAAAAGAGACTTCCTCTCTGTGTGCCTAAGTTACCTAACCTGAAATATGGATCCAATAACAATAACAACACCTACCTTAGAGACCTAACAGGATGGTTAGATTGAAGAATCCTCATAAAAGCATTTGAAACTGTCCTGGACATTACAATGCCCAACACATGTTGGAATATATGAAATCCAAGAAAAGAATCACAATTCATACTATAGATTATTAAATTATTAATGCTGATACTCATTATATATTATAGTTATTCATTAATTCACAAAACTTTTGCAAAAAAATGCAGATGGAAAGGGGAATAGATATTGAAGACAGGTGGGGCAAAGATTTGAAATAAGTGCGCCTATATCATCTCACACTTGTCAGAACAGCTATAACCTCTCAAATGACAAACAACCGCATCGGCTAGAATTCTGACAAAGAGAACACTCACGCACCATTGCTGGCCATGGAAATTGCTGCCACCACATGCAAAGAGATCAGAGGTTCATGAACGCTTGTAAAGAGAACTCTATGATGACCTGGCAATTCTAACTCTAGGCACAGATCCAAAGACACACAAAACACTAATGCAAACACAGAGATGCACCCTGAGGTTCCCCTCAGCACTCTCTATAAGGGCCAAGACATCAAAGCAACCTCAGCAGAAATGGGGAAATGGCTGCGTGAATAGGACATGGATTATATGTACGATGGAATACTCTCCGGCCAAAGAAGAACAAAATCTCTCCATTTGCGACACGGTGAGAGAATCTCGAGAGAGCAATTACGCTCAATGAAATAAGTCGGACTGAGCCATGTGAGTTCCCAAACTGTGCCTTGTATCTAAAACTAAATAAATGAACAAAAGAGATACAGATTCATTGATAACAAAAAACCAACAGATCTTTGGCAGAAAAGATAAGAATGCGGTATGGGGGGGGATCCAGTGAAAGAGGTAAAGTATTAAGACATACAATGTGGTAATGCCGCAAAAATCACGGAGACCTAAAATCTGCCATTGACAGTACAGGAAATGATAGTGCGAAGAGTATACCAAGTGTCAGCTGAGTAACAGACCAATCGTGGGCATTATTCCAGAGATTGTATTAATGTCTAACTCTGACGTTGTATCATAAGAGCTAATATCAAAGAACACAAGAGGTCCACTCTTGTTTTAAACATCATCATACTGAAAAGGGAAAAGATAACTGGGGCATTATAACACTTGGCAACAGAAAACAAGACAGGCTGCCGACCAGAGACACATGACTCATTGCCGGACGTGTACAGTCTGGAAGGACGAAGATGAGAAAAAATGTTTTATGAGAGTGGAAACAAAACAGAAGGAAAAGCAATATTTGCCTCCGACGAAATAGAAAATAAAACGATGGCAGTAAACAACAAGATCAAAAAGAAAAAAGAGAAAAATTTCATTACAATTAAGTGATCACTCTGCCAAGAAAGCAGGCATGTAAACGTCAATGCACACAACAGTGGAGAACCAAAGGAAAGCACCTACTGATTGACCTACAGAAAGAGAATGACCATAAGACACTCAAAGTGAAGGACTCGAACACTCTGTTGACTTCAATGGCCCAACCATCCAGACAGAAAAGCAACTGGAAAACAACAGTCGGCGATGACAGATGAGACCAGATAGACCAAGTTGATAGCATGATAACATGTCACCACCAAGCAGCAAAATATACACTCTTAATCAACACACACAAAACGCTGCCCAGAAACGACTGGCATCATACCACAGAGGAGGTTGCCCTCAGCTTCTGAAGGCTCATGGCACAGCAAGAGTTTTCTCAACTTTCTACGCACCAGGAAGAACTCACATTCTTGAAATGTCCTCACCACCATGAGCTGTATCAAGGATGAGGGCACTTCCACCAAAATAGCGATAGCCTTCTTCTCAGAAATGAAACAGAGTCCGAAAATTTAGGCGGAACCACCAAGGCACCTGACACGCCAAGGAAATCTGAAGAAAGAAGGAAAGAAAGAAAAAAGGCATCACACTCCCGAATTCCAAATGCACAACAAAACTGCCATCACCGGAATAGCGAGGTTATGGCAAAGAAACAGATAAATCACATTCCTGGGCGGATTTTTTCCATCAAGACATGTATTCATAGATATCTCGATGGAAGGAAACCGCCCAAATGGCCCAGGCTATCTCAATGTCAAAAAAAGGACCACAAATAACCCCAGCACTCTATGGTTCACTAATCAGACTAAAGACTCAAGAATATACCACGTGTAATGGAAGAAGACTGTAAAGACAGCCTCTTCGAGGAGAGATGCGGTGAAAAGAAGACATTCCCTTGAAAAAGAGAGAAGAGAATTGAACCGACTTTTGAGAGGACATACAAAAATGAGTTGAAAGTGGACGATAGACTTCAGCTGAAGACTAGCAAACACACAACTCCTAAAAGAAAACAGGCTGTGAACATTTTAGCACTTGTCTGAGCAAAGTTTCACTGGATCTGACTCAACCTGTCATGGCAACAAAAGAAATACAAGAACAAAAAAGGGGCTGCATTGATCTGAAAAGCGCTACATGACAAAGGATCCACAAGACGTCATCCAACCTGCCAATTGAGAGGCGATAGTCACAACTCACAGGGCTCTGAAGCGGGTAGGATTCACATGACAGAAAGTACACATACCATCTAACAGAATCCAAAGAAACATGTTGAAAAGGGGCCAGAGAAACAGAAAAGAATTTTCTGCAAAGAGGAAATACACAGGGCCCATAGAATTAGTTAGAGATGCTCAAGGTCACCAAGGAGACATATGCAAAGTCAAGCCCAAGGAGATATCATCTCACACCTGTCAGAACAGCTGTTGGCTCTCAATCGACAAACAACAGTGTCGGCTCGGATGCTGAGAAAAGGGAATGCTCATGCACAGTTGCCGGCCATGGAAATGGCTGCTGCCACATGCAAAAGAGTTCAGAGGTTCCTCGAACGCTTGAAAGGAGCACTCTCTGAAGACATGGCAATTCGACATCTAGGCATTGCTCCTAACACGCGTAAAACACTGACACAAAGAGAGAGATGTACCCTGAGTTGCCCCGCAGCCCTCTCTATAATGGACTAGCCCTCAAGGCAACCTAAGTGGAAATGTGGAAATGGCTGCATGAAGAAGACGTGGATCATACGTACAACGACACACTTTCCGGCCATAAAAGAGAACAACCTCTCCCCACGGGCGACGCAGTGAGGGAATCTCTAAAGAGGATTAGGCTTGACGAAATATGTTGGACTGTGCAATACACATGCTCCATGCGAGCTCAATCATTGTGCATGCATTGTATCTCAAACTGAATAAATGAACAAAAGAGATACAGACTCATTGAAAATGAACAACCAACTGAGGGTTGGCAGAAAAGATGGGCTTGCAGGGTCTGGGGACTCCAGTGAAAGAGGTGAAGGAATTGAGACATACAAAGTGGTAATACCGCAGTAATCATGGAGACGTAAAATCTGCCTTCGTCAGGAGAGTCAGTGCAACAGCGAAGATTACTTCTAGTGTCAGCTGGGTAGCAGACCAATCTTGGGCCTTATTGCACAGATTTGATTAATGTCTAACTCCTGTGTTGTACCTCGAGAGCTAATATCAAAGACCAAGAGAGGTCCACAGTCGTTGTTAGAGATAATCATACCAGAAAGGAAAAAGACAACAGGGGCATGAGAACTCGTGTCAACAGAAAACTAGACAGGCCGCCTACCACAGATGCTAAGTCGATTGCAGGACGTGCCCATTCTGGAAGGAAGGAGATGGGAGAAGTTATTTCATGTGAGTGTACACAAAACAGCAGGGGTGTGGGCGCGATAATAACCTCCGACGAAACAGACGATCAAACAGTGACAATGAACGACAAGAGCG
Organism: Cynopterus sphinx; assembly: GCA_030015415.1. Lineage (NCBI taxonomy): Eukaryota > Metazoa > Chordata > Mammalia > Chiroptera > Pteropodidae > Cynopterus > Cynopterus sphinx. The sequence continues at coordinate 190,121 of JAKZJJ010000049.1, forward strand.
AACGGAAAAAAGAGAGACTTCTCATTGCAGGAAAGCGGTAACTCCGACGAGATAGAAGTCATGTCAACATCGATGCACCCAACAGGGAGAACCTAAGTAAAGCACCTCTTTTCTGACCTACAGGGACAGAGCAACCAGAATGCACTCACAGTGGAAGACTCGAACACTCCATTGACCTCAGTGGCCTGACCATCCAGAGAGAAAAGCAACTGGAAACCAACAGTTTTTGATGACAGATGAGACCAGATAGACCGAGTTGATATTCGGAGAACACGTCACCCCCCGAGCAGCATAATCAACACTCTGGTCACACACACGTGGATCGTGTCCCGGAAGCGACGATACATCATGCCACTGAAGACGTCTCCATGAGTTTCAGAAGACGAACAGCACAGCAAGTGTCTTCTTCTGTTACCACACTAGGAAATGAGACATCGGGACAAGAAAAACAAACCAACACACCACAAAAAGCGAGACGCCAAATAAGATGCTACTGAACAACACATAGGTTAACAACAAGATCAAGGCAGAAGTCAGAAGCTACCTTGAGATGAATGAAGACACGATGACTCAAAATCGATGGGACACACTGAAGGCAGCTCTCAGAGAGAAATTCAAGGCAATACAGGCTCACCTCAGTGAGCAAGAAATGTCTCAAACACAGTCTCACTTAAAGTCAGACCTCAAGAAATAGAAACAAAGAGGAAACAAAGAAGGGCAGAATTACCAGAGAATATCAATGACGACGCAGAACAGTTAGAGGCCAACATTCCACAGTCTACAAACATAAATCCATTTCTAGGAGAACGTCTCCTTCCAAGACAAGAATAAGAAGACACTGGAATTCAAAACACACCAATCAGTACCGACGAAATGCAAGCCATCATCAACCAACTCCCTACAAGTCAAAGACCCAAGGCAGGTGGTTCCGCAGGCCTATTCTACCTAAATGGAAAGAGCTGATGCCGATCCTTCTGAAACTATTTCACTTCGAAAGACTGAGGAAAGAGGATCTCCTTCCATCTCATTGAACAAGGTGAGCCCTGTCCTGATACCAAACACAAACAACCATCTCAGAACCAAAGAAACCTACAGGCCAATATTCTTCACAAACAGGCATGTCACATTTCTCAACAACATCATGGCACACGGGAAGGAAAAGACACTAGAGGATGACACTGGATGACTGAGTGAGACCCATGGCATAAACACAAGAATGGTTCTTCGTCCATGAACCAATCAATGCGATACATTAAAAAATGAACGGTCAAACATGGAATGGCAAAAGAGCTCAACGTCTTTGACAAAACCATCCCCTCAGGACAGAAAGTCTCAGCAGAGCGGGTATGGAGGACATAGCGTAATGTCACAAGGGCTAACTCGGACGAACCCAAAGCGAATTCTTCCATTGTGAAATGCTGACATATCCCGAAGATCACGGACATGACAGGGATTTCCACAATCTCCACTTTGGTGTCACATGGGCCTGGGAGTCCTGGGGTCAGCAGAAAACAAGTCCCCGAAGCCATCACAATCACAACAGAAAAAGGACAGCTACTACCGGCAGATGATGGGACATGACAAGGAGGAGACCCGAAAACGCCACAGGAAAACATTCGCAAATGATGAACAAAAACACACATTTGTGTGATGAAAGGTCCCCACACAGGGGTCTCTTGCATTTCTCTACACAACTAGGAAACTGTCAGAAGGAGACATTAAAATGATCCCATTCACGTGGCATCTGAGAGCACAAAATGCTGAGGAAGAAATGGAAACAGGGAAGAGATCAGAACCCAGAGAAATGTAAGACACTGAAAAAATTGAAGAGGATCTAAAAAAATGGAAAGAGGTATCGTGCTCGAGGGATGGAAGGAATAAAATTATTGAAACGTCCTCACCACAATAAGCCCTATCGATGATCAGGGCACTTCCCCCAAAATAGCGAGAGCCTTATCTCAGAAGTAAAACAGAGTCTGGAAATTTGAACAGAACCACCAAAGAACCTGATGCACCATGAAAATCTCCAGAAAGAACGAACGAAAGGAAAAAGGCATCAGACTCCTGAATTCCAAATGCATGACAAAACTGCCATCACTAAAATAGCGCACTAATGGCAAAGTAACAGATAAAGACACATTCATGGGCTGTTTTATTCCATCGAGACATCTAAGAATACATGTCTTGATAAAATAAAACCACCCAAATAGCCCAGGCAATCTCAATGTCAAAAAAGAGACCACAAAAAACCCCACAAATCCATGGTTTACCAATCAGACAAAGGACACAAGAACATACCACGTGTAATTGAAGGAGACGGTACAGACAGCCACTTCGAGGAGAGACGCGGTGAAAAGAACACATTCCCGTGACAAAAGAGAGAAAGAATTGAACCATCTTTTTACAGGACATACACAAATGATTTGAAAGTGGACGACAGACTTCAACTGAAGACTGACAACCACACAACTCCTAAAAGAAAACACAGGCTGTGAACTCTTTGGCACTCATCTGACCAAAGTCTCACTGATCCAATTCGACACGTGACGACAACAAAAAAAAAATAAAGGCACAAAAACGGGGCTGCATCGATCTGAAAAGTTCTACACGGCGAACAAAGAAACCGCAAGACGTCATCCAACCTGCCAACTGCTAGGCGACAGTCACAACTCAAACCACTCTGAAGCGGGTCGGATTCACACTACAGGAAAACACATACCATGCGACAGCAGCCACAGAAACACATGGAAATGAGGCTGGAGGACCAGAAAAACCATTTCTGCAAAGATGACCTATGCAGGGCCAACAGACCTAGGCAGAGACGCTCAAGGTCGCCAAGGAGACAGATGCAAAGTCAACCACAAGGAGATATCATCTCACACCTGTCAGAACAGCTATCGGCTTTCAATCAACAAACAACAGTGTCGCTAGGATGCTGAGAAAAGGGAATGCTCACACACCGTTGCCGAACATGGAAAGTGCTGCCGCCACATGCAAAAGAGATCGGAGGATCCTTGAACGCTTGAAAGAAGCTCTCTCCAATGACTTGGCAATTCGATATCTAGGCATTGTTCCAAAGATGCCCAAAACACTGATGCAAAGAGAGTGATGTACCCTGAGTTGCCCCGCAGCACTACCTATAATGGATTAGCCTCAAGGCAACCTCAGTGGAAAAGCAGAAATGGCTGCCTGAAGAAGACGTGGATCATACGTACAACGAAAGCCTCTCTGGCCATCAAAGAGAACAACCTATCCTCATGGGCGACAAAGTGAGAAAATCTCTAGGGAGGATGACATTCAATAAAACAAGTCGAACTGTGCAATAGACATACTCCATGTGAACTCACTCAGTTTGCATCGAATCACAAACAAAATCAAAGAACAAAAGAGATACAGACTCATTGACAACGACTAACCAACTGATGGTTGGTGGAAAAGCTGGGCTTCTGGGGTGTGGGGGCTCCAGTGAAAAGGGTGAAGGAATTGAGAAGTACAAAGCGGTATTGCAACAGTAATCATGGAGACGTCAAATCTGCCCTCGACAGTACAGGAAATGCTACTGCGAAGACTATACCTAGTGTCAGCTGAGTACAAGACCAACTGTGGGCATTATTGCACAGACTGTATCAGTGTCTAACTCCTACGTGGTCCATCAAGAGCTAATGTCAAAGAACATGAGAGGTCCACTGTTGTTGTTAAAGAGCATCATACTGCAAAGGGAAAAGCCAACAGGGGCATTATAACTCTTGGAAACAGAAAATAGGACACCCTGCTGACTAGAGACGCATGACTCATTGCCGGACGTGTACAGTCTGGAAGGAAGAAGATGGGGAAAGATGTTTCATGAGAGTGGAAAAAAGACAGAAGGAAAAGTGATATTTGCCTCCTACGAAATAGAAAATCAAACAATGGCACGAAATGACAAGAGCAAAAGGAGAAAAAAGAGACATTTTATCACAATAAAGTGATCACTCTGACGAGATAGTAGGCATGTAAAGTCGAGGAACCCAACAGCGGAGAACCAAAAAAAAGCAACTCCTGATCAACATACAGAAAGGGATTGACCATAAGACATTCATAGTGAAGGACTGGAACACTCCATTGACCTCAGTAGACTGACCATCCAGAGAGAAAAGCAACTGGAAAACAACAGTGTTCGATGACAGATGAGACCAGATAGACCAAGTTGATTGTATGAGAACATGTCACCACCAAGCAGCAAACTAACCACTCTTAATCAACCTGCATAAAACGCTTTACAGAAACGACTAACATCTCACCACAGAGGAGGTCGCCTTAAGCTTCAGAAGACTCATGGCACAGCAAGAGTTTTCTTTGGTTTCTACACACCAGGAAGGACTCACCTTTTTCAAAAGTCCTCAAAACCCTCAGCCGTATTGAGGATGAGGGCACTTCCCCCCAAATAGTGAAAGCCATCTTTTCAGAAATGGAACAGAGTCTGAAAATTTAAATGGAAACACCAAAGGGCCTGATGTGCCACAGAAATCTCCAGAAAGAACGAAAGAAAGGAAAAAGGCATCACACTCCCGAATTCCATACGCACGACAAAACTGCCATCACCAAAATAGTGCGGTAATGGCAAACAAACAGTTAAAGACATATTCCCAACCGCCCAAATAGCCCAGGCTATCTCAATTTAAAAGAAGAGACCACAAAAAACACCACAACTTCATGGTTCACCAATCAGACAAAGGACATAAGAGTATACCACGTGTAATGGAAGGAGATGGTAAAGACAGCCTCTTCGAGGAGAGATGCGGCGAAAAGAAGACACTCCCCTGAAAAAAGAGAGAAATAAATTAAACCGACTTTTTATAGGACGTACAAAAATAAGTTGAAAGTGGACTACAGACTTCAACTGAAGACCGACAACCACACAACTTTTAAAGGACAACACAGGGTGTGAACTCTTTGGCATTCATCTGAGCAAAGTCTTACTGCATCCAACTCAAAAACGCAACAGAAGAAATAAAAGAACAAAACCAGGGCTGAATTGATCTCAAAAGCGCTACACGGTGAACAAAGAATCGACATAGCCTACTCCAAGCTGCCAACGGTGTGAGGATTGTCACAAATCACACCGCTCTGAAGCACCTAGGATTCACACTACCAAAAGAACACATATCATTTAATAACAGCCAAAGAAACATGTTGAAAAGGAGTTAGAGGACCTGAACACACATTTCTGCAAATAGGACATACACAGGGCCAAGAGACCTAGGAAAAGATGATCAAGGTGTCCAAGGTGACAGATGCAAATTCAACCACAAGGAGATATCATCTCACACCTGTCAGAATGGATATCAGCTCTCAATCACAGTAATAGAGTATGTTATCCCAGAGCTGCATCATACATATAATATACATATGTATGAATATAGATGCATATCAATACATGGTGGACTGTCAACCAGAAAACACTGTGTTGCTTCCAGAAATTTGATGGACGGCAGGCCTTTACAGGCACATCCTCCTCCCGGGAGTGTGGACGTAGGTGTTTTCAGAGCCACAAGTCAACATGGACCCTTCTCATACAGAGGTCCAAAGACCCGTTTGTAAGCTATGTTCTGAGAACTGCTTTTTCAATTTGAAATCAGATGTCTGCATTCATGCCAACATCTTTGGCTCCCTCACCTTTCTGCCTCAGCTGGTCATGGTGGTCCTTTTAAACTTATTCAAAAAAAGCAAGCTAACACACAGAGAGGAAATCACCTAGCAAACAAGTGACAGAGTCAGAATTCAGAACCACAGTAGTCTGAAGTCTGCCTAAACTCAACCTTTTTCAATAGCGGGAGCATGCCATTTGGGCGTCTTCCTCAAAATAGAAGAGGTGTGGATGGCACGAAGGAAGGGTGGCCAAGCATCCCTGAGTATGGGGTCTATGGGTGGCTGTGACTTCTGAATGAGGGTATGGAATGTAATGATACAGAGTGAGTACCCCAAGGAGCTCAATGTGACAGTGAGTGCTTCTCAAATTCTGTACTCAAGTAGCCACAGATGACTGAACACTCCCGACTGAGACCCAAGTCGTTCAGAAGCCTGGGCATTTGCCACAAGAAAGAAATTTCTCAGATGGATGCACTTTTTGCTCAAAACACAAGGCAATTAAATGTGTTACCCGAGACTTTATATATATATATATATATATATATATATATATATATATATATATATATATGTGTGTGTGTGTGTGTGTGTGTGTGTGTGTGTGTACATATATATATACACACACACATATATATGTATGTATATATACATAAAAATGAATATATATGCATCTATGTATGTATATATGTGAACATATATAAAGCATATACATACATACATACACACATATATACATATATATACATATACATACACACATATATACACATACATACACATATATACATATACATATACATACATACATATATATACATATACATACATACATGTATGTGTGTGTGTGTGTGTGTGTGTGTGATTTTTTCAAAATACATTGTGTTTTCCCAGAATATTGGAAGACAGGCTTTTCTAGGCACATCCACCTCGTAGGAATGTCGACGAAGCTGTTTCCAGAACAACAATTCAACTTGGACGCTTCTCATCCAGGGGTCCAATTTCTTCTTGAGGCCTATATTTCATTCTGCTTTGTAAATGGGAAAGCAGATATTGGACTGGTGCCAACATCTTGGGCTCCCTCGACCTTCTGCCTCAGCTGATTGATAGTGGTCATCTCTTTATACTAATTTTAAAAAAGAAAACTAGTTACAGAGACGTGAACGCCCAGCTCAAAAGTGAGAGAGTCAGAATTCAGAACCACCGTTCTCTGACGTCTCCCAGAACTGACCACTTTCCAACAGCTGAAAAATACCATTGGGGCTTTTTCCCCGACAAAGATGGAGGGCTGTGAGAAACGAAGGAAGGGCGGGTCAAAAGAGATTCATGCTCATGCAGACTTTGGGTGGCTGTGGCATGAGGATATAGAGTCTTGAGACACAGTGCGTAACCCACTGACCTGTTGGTGACAGTGAGTGCTTCTCAAACTTTCTGAACCATGCAGCCAGATGACTGACATTCCTACAGGGCCCAGAGCTCTTTGGATTTCTGTGCCTTTGCCGAAAGTGACAGGTTTCTCGGAAGTCTCCAATTTCTGCTCACAATACACGCGAAATGAGTGAGTTATACTTGAGCTCCCATATATATAAATATATATAAATAAAAATTATACACACACACACATATATGCATATATAAATTTGGTGGTTTTTATTAAAAAACACTGTGTTGCCCCAGAACATTTAGGAATACAGGTCTTTCTAGGCACATCCTCTTTCCTAAAGTGTGGACGGAGGTGTTTCCTGAGCCTCAATTCAACATGGACCCTTCTCATCCAGACTTCAAAGGCCCATTTTTGAGGCCTCGAATCCTTCCTGCTTTGTAAATGTGTTGATCTGAAGCCTGACTTCAACTTATTAGAAAATCTTCAAGAATCTTTTGTAGCAATTTAGTGAACAAATTATTTTCCTTTGACAGCCATGTTTACTGTTTCATGAATCAAATTCAGATTAATCCGAAATGGGCCCTTCAAAATAGCCCCATACAAATCACAGGTGTTCAGAGAAAAAGGACATCACCATGCTGATTTTTTGTAAGGTATTGCAGTCTGAACCAACCATGTACTGATGATAAAAGCCTCTGGTTGCAATAAACATTGTCCTTAAAAAAATTGCATGGTCCTGGCATAAAAACAGACACATTGTTCAATGGAACAGAATAGAGAGCCAAGAAATAAACCCATGCCTATATATTTACTTACAATGACAAAGAAGGCAAGGCTCTACAATGGTGTAAAGACAATCTATTCAATAGCATATGATCTAGCAATTTTAATTCTGGGTATTTGCCCAAAGATTTTCGAAACACTAGTTTGAAAGGACAATGTACGCCTATTTTCACTGCAGCATTGTTTACAATAGTGATATAGAGAAGCAACCTAGGTGCCTACCAATAGATAACTGGATGAAGAAGATGTGATAAGTATATACAATATAATGTTTATCTGCCATAGAAAAGAAGAAAATTTTCCATTGGTGACAACATGGTGGACCTGAAAGGTATTCTGCTGAGTGAAATAACTAGGCAGAGAACGACAAAGACCATATGTGAAAAGTAAAAAACAACATAAGCAAACAAAACAAACACAAACACATAGATACAAAAAAGGAACTCTTCTATGCATCCACAGATGCCAGATGAGAAGGGATTTGGGAAGTGGGTGAAAAGGTGGAAGGGATTAAGATGTATATATTCGCAGTTATAAAAAGTCACGGTGATTTCAAGTACAGCATAGGAAATACAGTTGAAAATATTGCAGTAACTATGTATAGTGTCAGATGAGGTAACAGATTTATCAGGGTGGTTATTTTATAAGTTATGTAGGTGTCTAATAACTATGCTGTACACCTAAAACTAATATAATATTGTAAGTCAACTGTCATTGAAAAATAACATTTTTTAAGATGCTCAATGTCACCAGTTTTAAGGGAAATGCAACCAAAACCACAATGAGATATCACTTCACGCCCGTTCAATTGGCTCTTACCAATGAGACAAGAGGTAGCAAATGCTGGCAAGGATGAAAAGGAAAAAGATTATCAAACTCTGCTGGTGAGATTACACATTTGGTGCAGCCACTATGGATGATAGTGTGGAAGTTCCTCAAAAAACTAAGAGTATCGCGAGAATCAAGGCAGCATGAGGGACCTCCTCATCTCTCCCCTTGAAGTTATGACAAAGAGAAGAGCTACAGTCCAGCAGATAACACCCAGCCTACACACAAGCACATCTGAGATGAGTGCTCAGAGCATCTGAAGGCAGAGAAAGGAAGAGGGGAAAGGAGAGGGAAAGGGGGACAAGCCCTGCAGAACACAGCCCAAAAGCCCTGCCATCTGTTATCTCATCGAAGCCCCGCACAGCCCGGACTGAGTGATCAGGGTGTTCCTTGCAGCAGAGGGCAGTGAACGGGGCAAAGACCTAATGCTGAGGGGTAACAGCTATATGTCAGCATCTGTCATTGCCAGGCAGAAAGATGAGTCAGAGTCTGGCTTCCTCACTCCCAGGCAGAGCTAGAGTGAGCCACAGGGGAAACTGCAGCAGCAGGTCAGAGGTACACACACTGCATGGGGCCTGGCAACAGGTCTGGATGCATGGAAGCTAGGCAACCAAAGCCTGGAGGCCAGCATCACTGGAAGGGTGACGAACAAACAGATAGGTGGTCAAACACACGCGTGTGCACGTGCACTTTCATGGTCTCCTAATCCACGTGAGCCCTGCACACTTGGGCTGTTCTGGAAAAAGCTAAGCAGCACTGCATCTGACTATCAGGGCAGCACCAGGATTTCCTGGGCTTTCCAAGGCTTGGCTCCCCGTCGCCTTTCACATTCTTCCACAGTGTGGAGCCCTGGACTCAGGCAACGTGGTCACAGAGGAGACATACAGCTCTCCCAAGAGAATAGAGGGCATTTATATCCCAGAAGCAGAAATCCAGGAGGCTTAAAGGTCAAAAAGAAAAAAAAGAAAAAGAAAAGAGAACAGACACAAATAAAATCAGAAATGAAAGCTTTGATATACACCACCAAAATACAAAGGATCATACAAGAATACTATGAAAGATTAGATGTCATCAAATCAAGAACAGAGAAGAAATAGCCAAGTTTTTAGGCATATATAACCTTATTAGACTGAACCATGGAACTGGAAAATCCAAATAGTCCAATGGCCTGTCAATAGAAACAAACATCAAAACCCTCTCAAAAGTAAAAGTCCAGAACCAGAGGGCTTCACTAGTGAATTTGGCCAAACATTCAAAGAAGATTTCATTCCTGTTCTCCAACTGTTCCTAAAAATTAAAGAGGCAATACTTCCTAACATATTTTATGAGGACAACATTACTCTGCCACCAAAACCTGGTAAAGATAACAACAACAAAAAAAAAATGACAGAAAACTATAGTCGAATATTTCTCATTAACACAGATGCAAAAATCCTAACAAAATACTAGTAAACTGAATACAAGAATAAATTTAAAGCATTATACATCATGATCAAGTAGGCTTCATTCTAGAGGCATAAGAAGGATTGTTTAATATATGCAAATCGAGTAATGTGACACACCACATAAAATACAGGATAAAAATCATATGATCGTATTGATAGATGTAAAAAAGCATTTGACAAGATACCGCATCTATTTATGATTAAGACACTTAATATATAACATGGGCACAGAATTACCTCAACATAATAAAGAGCATGTGTGAGAAACACTCAGCCAACATCATACTTTATGGTGAAAACTCAAAACCTTCCCTCTAAGATCTGGAACAAGACACAGCTGTCCAGTATTGTCATTGCTATTCAATATACTGTTAGAAGTCCTAGCTAGAGGGATTAGGAAAAAGAAATAAAAAGCATCCAATCTGGAAATGAAGAAGTCAAATTATCATTTCTTGCAAATCACATGATGCTCTATAGAGAAAACCCCAAAGGCTCCACTAAAAAACTCTAGCAAACAATAGGCAAATACCATAAAGTTTTAGGATACAAAATCAATATACAAAAACTCATAGAATTCCTGTACACAAAAAATGAATTTTCAGAAAATGAAAAAAAAAAATTCATTCTGCAATTGCAACAAAAAGAAGTAAATATCTAGAAATAAACCTTACAAAGTATGTGAAGGACGTATACACTGAAAATTATAAGGCATTTTAAATAAATTGAAGAAAACACAAATAGATTGGAAGAATCAACAGTTAAAATTCTTATATTACCCAAAGCAATGTACAGATTTCATGCAATCTCCATAGAAATTCCAATGGCATTTTTTAAAGAAAAAGAAGAAAAATTTCATCAAATGTATATGTAGACACACAAACACAAACACACAACACACAAACACACATGCACATGAACACGCACATACACACCCAAATAGCCAAAGTAATCCTGAGAAAGAAAACAAAGCTAGATGCAACACTCTGCCTTACTTCAAATTATACTACAAAGTGACAATCAAAACATCATGATATTGGCAGAAAAACAGACACACAGACCGATGGAACAGAATTGAGAGGCCGGAAGAAAACCCCCGCATATATGGGCAAATAATTTTTGACAAAGGAGCCAAAAACATACAGTGGAGAAAAGTCTCTTTAATAAATGGTGCTGAGAAAACTGGGAGACACATGAAAAAGATGAAACTAGATTACTGTCACCATATACCAAAATTAGCTAAAAATGAATCAGAAACTTGAATATAGACCTGAAACTATATACTGCATAAAAGAAAACATAGCAAGTCAACTCAGGGAACTTGGGCTTAAAGAAGATTTCAGGAATTTGATCTCAAAGGCAAGAGAAAAGCAAAAACAAACAAACAAACAAACAAATAAATATATAAATAAATAAAATAGGGGCTACTTCAAACTGAAAAGCTTGTGTACTGCAAGGGAAACCTTCAACAAGACAAAAGTGGCAACCATCCAAATGGAAGAAGAGATTTGCAAACAACACCTCCAATAAGGGCCTCATATCCAAAACATACAAAGAACTTGTACAACATACAACTCAACAATAAAATAGCAAAAAATCCAATTAAAAAATGGGCAGAGGACCTCAATACACACTTCTCCCAAGAAGCCATGCAAATGGCCAACAGACATATGAAAAGATGCTCAGCTTCACTAATTGTTATGGAAATGGAGATCAAAAAAACAATGACAAGCCATCTCACACCTTTTAGAATGGCTCTCATCAACAGGACAAGTAATAAGAAGTGCACTGAAGAAAACAGTATGGAGCTTATGCAAAAAAATTATAGGATTACCATATGACTCAGCAATCCCTCTACTGTTTTTTTTTTATTTCATCCAAGAAAATCTATGAAAACATTACTCCACAAAGATGTGTGCACCCCGATGTTCACAGCGGCATTACTCACAGTGGCCAGGCCATAGAAACAAAGTGTCCTATGATAGATAACTGGATAAAGAAGATGTGCTATATGTCTCAAGGAATATTACTAAGCCATAAGAAAGAATAAAACACTGCCACTGGCAACATTATTGCATCTTGTGATTTATCCTGCTAAGCAAAAGAAGTCAGACAGAAAAAGTCGAGAGCTATATGATTTTACTTATAAGCAGGACATAAAAGTCAAAGCAAAAAACATGACAAACCGTAGATTAGTGGTTACCTGAGGGAAGAGGGGAGAGGGAGGTAGATAGGGATGAAGGAGGTCAAATATATGGTGGCAGAAGGAAACTTAACTTTGAGTAAAAACAAAATGCAATATATGGAGGATGTATTATTGAATTATTCACTTGAAACCTATATGGATTTGATAACCTATGCCACCCCAATAGTTTTAAATAAAAAAAAAAACTTAAAAAATTAAAAGAACTACCACCTAACCCATAAATCCCTCTTCTGAGTATTTACCCCAACATTTTGAAAACGTTTATAAATATATACCCCTGTATGTCTACTGCAGCATCATTTACAATAGCCAAGTCACAGAAACAACTTCAGTGTCCTTCGACAGACGATGGAATAAGTACAACAGACAACTACTCAGCTCACACATTAACACCAAAAAGATGAAAAGAAATATTGCCATTTGCACCTGCATAGATAGATCATGGATTGCTATCTGCAACAACATGGATGGATCTTGTTTGATCCAATGAACAAACAAAACTAAAACAAACTCATAGATACAATGGAATGGTAGTCACCACAGGGGTGGGGGAGGGCAAAGAGAGAAAGGGGGCCAAAGTATGGTGATGGAAGGAGACTTTGGAGGGTGACTACACAATAGAGTATACAGATGTTATATTTTAAATCGTACACCTGAGATTTATATGTGTTATGAGCAAATGTCACCCAAAATAAATCTGATTTAAAAAGAGAGAAAATAAATCATTTGAATCCAAAAACAAATTCCAGGGACTTTCATCACTTTCAGGTGATATTCACAAATTTCCTCCTTCTTACTCAGGACATTAAAACTCGATTCACTGCTTTTGCATCTCCTTGAGTGTGACATGACAGGAATACACCTGCCACCACATGTATCTCCAACAGGGCCAAATCCCAAAACAAGCTTCCAATGCCAGCTCAATTGTACCTCCCTGATAATTTCGGATTGACAGTAACTGGGATGACCATTTCTCCCTCCCTCCCTTCCTCAGCTGACTTTGCTTTATAATTCATTAAGTAAATCAACAAGTCTTCACATTTTTAGCATAACGTGGAAGGGTGATATAGAAATTGGTGACAGAGAGAGGGGAACTTAGAGAAAGGTTTGGTATTGAGTGGGTCTTTGTATCCGTGGGGATAATGCGTTAGGGAGAAGATATCAGTACAGTGGGGAGAGGACAGTTGTGCAGGAGCGCAGCCCCTGAATAGGTAGAAGGAGTGGGGCCAAGTGGGGGCATCAGGCCCAGTGGGAGCTGTGATTTTCCTTTTACAGTTAAATGGGAAGCTAGCTAGATAACAACACGTAACAGATTTGGTCTCCCTCTCCTCGACTATCAGGAAAGGCATGAAATTTTCTGCTTCTGATGACTACTCTGATGATTTGTGATGACTCCTGGTCCTTACTAAATCTCACTATGGTGTATCCTCAGAGGCAAGGCCCTGCCTTTTATCGTCTCTAGATACGCAGAGCTTAGGCCATCCAGCATAGAAACATCCATCAAGTAAATATTGTTCCTCTTCATTATTGCCTTCATGAAAGTGATGGCATGACCATTTCCCAAGGCTACATTGACATTTTTACCCTGTAGCCACCAATTCATGTGCCTTCCTGGTTTATCTGACATGGATTTATTTGATTCTATTTACAACATACAATTGTTAAACAATGTACAAAAACTACAAAAGCCTAATGTGTTTTCCGAACACGGTCTGAACTAAGGTGCAAAAAGCAACCAGCACAGTAAGTGACCAGAGGCGTCTGGGTGAGCTGCTCAAGCCACACTGCCTATCACATGATGCATTTAAAGCTGTAAATGTTGCCACAGAAGAATCTCTTGTCCTTGCAGCGGCCACACAGCTCCTGCTGGTGAGGCTTCCATAGATCCATGTGTCTTTTCTTTTGAGGACAGGAACAACAGGACTTTGAACAGATCTTTAGAAAACAAGAAACAGTGTGGACACTATGTGCTCAAACAGGGTTTCTAATGCAACTCACAAAGCAAGGTCATTTTCCCACAACCCCCACCCCACCTTCTTTGCCCTTCTTTGTATCCTACGAGAAGGCTAAGTTGCAGAAAACCACTCGCATCCCATTAGGTGATGTGCTTCTGTCAAGATGAATGATCAGAGATGATTAGAAGAGCATCGCTGGGCCAAGAGGACACAGAAGTTCTGTTGAGTGCCCTCACCATGCAGGTCTTCACATGCTAGGCGGGGAGGAGGCCGAGGAGCAGTAGGTGAGCAGTAAGTGATTCAGCCAGCTACACAGACACCCGAAAACCCCAACATTCACCAGTGGCCCTCAACCAGCAGCATTTTGACCTCCAGCAAACTCCTTGTAAAATCTCGAGATAACTCTCGTCACATCACTGAGAAGGACGGCTGTTCTAGAGGACTCTGAGTATTCTGTTCTGGACGTGCCTTCTTGTTACTAGAATGTAGGTTCTTTTTAACCATTACCTCATTCTATCTTCTAATAAAGACCACTCTGCATGGAGCCTGGTGAAAGTCCCCACCTGCTCGCCCTCCCAATCCTGTTAGTCACCGAGGCTTATAATGACGGCTACATTTTCTGTGTCTGTAGTCAAACAGAGAAAGTCCAGCTTTACCTTCCACATGGTGAAAATAGGCATTTTTCTTTTCCAGAATGAAAATGTGATTTATTAGATGCCCTACTAACTGTCTATCTTCCACCCACCTACTCTTAAGCATGTGTCCTAATAAAAAAATTCTAATAACCAATACTCACATGGTGATTCCTATATGAATTGCTCTATCCAGCAATTTACACAGATTAATTCGATTCACATAATACCCTTATAAGGAAGAAAGGCTCGGGGAAATACAATCATGGATTACTCTAAAGTAGCTTTTTTCTGGCAATGATCAATTAGGTACTTTTGAACAAGCCTACTTAAGACAACTGAAAAAACTGAGCTAAAAAATAATTTATTAAAGGAACTATTTAAGGTCACTAGAGAATTGTCAAATCATTAGAGAGAGAAAAAAAAAGAGGTAAGCCGGACCTTTTGGTTTTTTTTCTCTCTAAAGTTACCTGTTTTTTCTGGAAGAAAGACAGTAGGTTACTTCAAATGACTAATAAGTTGATAAGGCTTTGCAACCATTTTAAATATAAAAAAAGAAAAAGCTTGGAAGACCACTAGATTTTTGAGTTGGGACCCAGAAAAGCTATACCCTAAGGATAAGAATGAACTAAAAATTGACCAGCCAACACAGATGCCAAAGCCCAGATCAAAACATCAACTCAACTGGAAAACATGTTAGGTATCCCATCACCTGCCAGAAGCAAATCTTCTGTAGAAGATACTACTCTAGGCCTCATTTTTCAACATAATTGTTCATATGCACTATCTTGCACTCAATCAGAAATAATTAGGTATATGAAGAGACAGTTTACATTGGAAAAACAAGGAAATGAAGAAGCCACCAACAGAATCACAGGAGATTAACATAAGGGCTTATCTGATACAGATTTTAAGAGAATAAGACTGATAATTCCAGCAGAAAGCTGGAAGTAATTTTTCAAAGAGACAAAATGGTAGAGCTGAAAAATGCAATAACTTACATCATTAAGTCAGTGGATGAACTTCATAGCTGACTCAAAAGAGCTAGGGAAAGAATCAGTAAAATGGAAGAAGCTTAGTAGGTAAGATCTGACCTGAAGCAGGGAGAAAGAAATGTATAGGAAATACAGAAAATAGCATGAAAAATATAAGAGACATAGCAAGAGGTCTATTATGAGGACTTGAAAGAAAGGATGGGGCAGAAGTAATATTTCAAAAGATAACGATTGATCGTATTCCAATAGTGATAAAAAACTTCAAGCTATAGATTCAAGAAATACTATGAATCCTAAGCATGATAAATGCAGAGAAACAAGGCATATTAGTTGTGAAGCTGCTCAAAAGCAAAGCAGAGAGAAATAACTCAAAAATAAGCAGATTTAAAAGGAAAGGAAGAGTGGGGGAGGGATTATTTCCGAAAACCTACTAAGACTAATGGCCACCTTTGCCGCAGTGCAGAGCCCTAGAGAGCAGAAAGAAAACGACTGCCAACCTGAAACTTCTATGACCAGCAGAAATGGTTTTTTTTCTAAGTTATCCTAACAAATAAAAAATGCCATCCTCAGAACTGTACTACAGGAAATATTAAAATGTGTTCTTCATGTCAAAGTTGGTCCCTGCTACAAAAAGGACCTGAGAGCAGCAGAGAGGATGAATGCAGCTAAATCTAGATGTATATGTGTCCTGTGAAGTTTAAAATTAAAATGTCCAACAGTGGCACCATGTAAGTCAGGATTAAGTGATAAGGAGTTAGCGTCCTATGGTCACTGTCAATGAGGTAAGATTAAGAATTTACATTGAATGTGATGAATCAGAGAATTATGTTTAATCTCCAGGGCAACAACCAGAAGAACAGTAAAAAATGAGTAACTACCAAGATTATAGGGGAGGAAGAGGAATTCTTTTTCAAATCAATTCAAGTGAACACAAGAAAGAAAAAGGAGTAGAATACACTTAAATACAATTTAATAATTCTATGAAACATATTGAGAATATCAGACTAGAAAATGTAAAAATGCATCATTTTCAAATTACTAGACTCTTTCTTAATCTAGAAATGCTTAGTTGAAAATATATTTGTCACTCAACAAAGGATTTGTTGTTTTAAAGAAATACCTCTTATTTATGAAAATCAACTATGTCACACATTTCTGAAAAGCTGAGAGAACTTTCCTGCAAGGTATTTTGGAAATAAGCTAGCACTCAATCCACAATGACCAGGTACACCTAATTCTGCGATTTCCGGGGCACTGGAGACGGAGTGGGATCCGATCACAAATTACAGTTACTGTTGAACCTTAACCAAATTGTTGTCTTACTGAACTTTTTTGCTGTGTGACGTGAGGATATCGCCAACCTCAAAACTTAGATTATAGAACATACTGCACATATAGCCCCTAGCCCAAAGTGTGGCATATAGTAAAAGCTTAATAAAGTTTACCTATTAAATCATAACATCCAAACTATACATTGAGTGTTTGAAGAAAAACACATGCCCCTACAAAAATCCACCCCATAAGGCAACTTCAATCAATTTTTTCTGATCCCCCTCCAAAAAACCCAGAATCTGTTTTCCCTCAAATATTATAAAAATAAAAGCACAGAAAATTGAAAACTCCTACATAGATATGCAAGTCTATCAAACCCTAATGGTATGCCACAGAAGCTTCACATTGAGAATGGGGGCCTTAGAGAGACAATGGAAGTGTTCCACAGGCTTACCTGACACTGTATGGCTTCCACTAGGTAAGGGTAAAAACTATTCTGGCACTTTGAACAGAGCTGTTTGAAGCAAAGAGAAAGAGAAACTTGTCTTTTTAAATTCAACTTAACATGTACCCAGGGCTCCCAGTTCCTAAGTAGCCCATTCCCTCACCTGTCACTTGCTTTTGTCCAACCTCTACCCTGAGGTCATAAGCTGTTCTGGTGCTATCCCTACTTTTTCTTACTCTTGGAATTTCATTTGCCTTACCTGTCAGATTGCGATCCTACTCCTTAGCTACTCTGTAATTCTGATGACTACCCAACAATGCACATGAAGACTTCAATGGGAAGCAGCTGTCATTTCACTCTGGTGCAGGCCAAACCCTTGGCCTTCTCCTTTTTCCTGTTCTTTTAGCCACTGCTTTAATTTTTTCCCAAGATTTCCCACTTTGATCTTCAAATTACCCACAGTTACCCACCCATCCATGTGAATGCTCTGCTTTGAGCATTGCCCTGTGCACACATCCACCTTGCCTTACTGCTGAGCTTCTCTGATTTAGCCTTTAAAGTCCTGCTTGGACAACGAGATGCCATGAGCCCCTCCAACTCCTGTCCTCTCCTCAAATCGACGGGATTAATTATTCCCCTTCTGTGTTATTTCTGAACCATGTCCATATTGCGGGTACCATTTATTGCACTTGTCACCAAATCATATCCTGTCTGCATCACTCCGATCAGAATAAATTACATAAGGATGAATTCTATGTCTTCTTCTTTGTACTCCAGTGTCTTGAAGTATTGGAATTAGACACATTTTTTTTTCTCGCACGAGAGAGTAATATTAGTTTATTTTAAAAATTCATTTGCTTCCAGTGTCCAGTAAATGGCTAGTGTGAAAGTCATGTTTCCATTCATTCTTAGCATTCTCCTCCCTTTAACACCCTTTAGCTGGAAATGCAGTATATAGAAACACGACAGCACAGTTGACTCAAACTCCAGTGTTTGTAGAAGTTAATGAAACAGACCAGGTGTAAAATGTTACACATCAAGAAAGTGCATATACTCAGTGAAGAGAGGGAGAAGCTGCTTGGTCCTGGCCGACTGGTTTCACACTGAAACTCGAGTCTATGGGGTCCAGAATCTACTCTGGAAAATGGGAAAAAGCAGACTGGAATGTCTTGCCCATTCTAAATACATTCACAACTATTCAAATTAAGGCTGCTTAGCCTAAAATAAGCCAACAGGCTACACTTTACAATAATTTCTCTTTCTCACGGCACAGGGAATGCAGTTAGCATAAATTCGATGGCTAAGGGGAGGGACGGGAGTGAGGAAACAATTGGGGAAATCATTTTATGAACAATCTAGATACCTAACCGATACTCGAAACGAATTGAAATAAATTTATTTGAAAAATTTCTCTTTTGCCCCACCTCGTGAACACATTGTGAAAGTTTCCTAGCCCTGAAACTCGAACACGTTCAAATATACCAACTAAGGTGATAAAGTCCCAGTGTACATACACAACACAAATTCATCTAAATAAACTGACATTTTGTCCAACGGCACTCTTGAACCCAAGAGAACACCACGCCATGGTTCAGCAGCCTCAGGAGCACACGTGGACTGTCCAGTTTAACCCACACCTTTGCTGAGCACCTATGATGTGCCTGGCACTGAGGATGCCAAGGTGAGTGAGATGGTATTAAGTCACACTCCACTAGAAAACACTTTCTTCCTCCACTCAGCGTTTGTGCTGCCCCATCCTACTCCACATCCCACTCATTTGGCTCACCTTGTTAGTTCCAGAAATGCACCACACGTAAGCACTCTCCCAATGGGTCATCTAATTTTTACAGTGAAAATAGCCATATTTGGGATCCCAAATCTGCAAAGAAAGAAGAAAATCCTTTCATTATCTTTGGTGGAGGAAGCTAGATCCTTCTTTGCTTGTGGCTTTGTATATGAAATGTAAAAAGCCCATTGAACCTCATTCACAGCTGTTCTCAAGGTTACTACAATCATTTAGCCTCTCATCTCTCAAGGATTACTGAGATATTTCTTGTTGCCATCTCATGCTTCTCCAACTCATTTGCCGCAATGCTACCAGCGGTCTGCCACAAGTAAAAATCAGATCACACGTATGACAGATTTGAAACTCTTCTTTGTCACCTCATTACCAATAGCAGTGGTTGCCAGACTTTTCGTTCCAATGTGCTTACTTTACTAAGTGACAAAACATGCAGGCCATGTACACATAGGTTTTTGAGCATCCTCCTTCATCGGAGGAAGGAGGGAAGGCTTTGCTCTCATTATCCTAGGAATGAACAAGAGGAAAGTGAGGCTGGGACTCAAAGACAGGGACAAGGGAGAGGAAGTACAGCTGGAAGCAAGGTTTCCTGAGCAGGTCGACTACATCTCCAGGGGCCTCCTGACTCTCCCTTTCCCTGGGACTCAGGTCATCTTTCTCCCCCAACTTCTCCTGCACCTCTGGCGTGTTGGCGATGGCTACTGCTGGCTGACCTCCACGGGATCTGAAAGCACCTTTGTCCCCTCATCCTCCTAGTCCTTCTGTTTCCGGGACCAGCCCCAGCAGCCCATCGCTGCAGAACAGATGCCCCAGCCTGGCAGGGTGCCCGGGGGTCTGTGTTGTCCCAAGGAGAGTTACTGCACAGGGTGCAGGGCTCCAGAGAACCCTGCACAGACCTGTCCACCTGGTGGCTCACATGCACAGCAACCTCCTTGGTGTTGGCCTTGCATAGGCGCAGGCTCAGGCTGGGGTTCATCCGAGCCAGGATGGCCTTAAGCTGTGTCCCCTTGTAAGAGTTGGTGCAGTAGCCTGGGGTGGGCATGGGCACCAGCAGCCCTGACTGGGCCAGAAAACTGGGGGCACCAGTGTTCTGCCTCCAGTTTGGCTGTTTCTGCTCAGAGAGTCTGGGCTGGCGCAGGGCAAAGTGTTTCTATACTGTGTCCCCTGCTACAGGGCATAGGGAACACAAACAAAGTGCTCCATCTTCTCAACCGGTGCACAGGCACAGCGCAGTATCTTGGTACAGGTCGTGTGTGTCCGTGACATACCTGCCACCTTCACCGGCCCCTTGTAATTCTCCTGGCCAGTTCGGTTCAAGCTCATTCCTACGTTCTTCATTTATTTCAGATTCTGATGTGATCTGTTGCCCATTAACCTATTGCTGGGGGGAGGAGATGTAACTGCCTACAGAGGAGTAACTGCCACCTGAATCCAATTGTTGTGCACTGTCTCTTCAGCTCGCTGACCCTGAATCTTTTTTTCCAGGCTGTTTTTCATTTCTGACTTATTGGCACAAGTGCTTTAATTAGTTATCCATTTATTCACCTAGTAACGCACTATTTTAGAGATCCTGTTTTAAAGTGCATAGCCAAATGAATACAGGCTGACTTATACAAGGAGGGTCTAAGGAAGAAAGTACACATGGCAGAGCTCATGCATGTTGAGACCACAGGAGCGAGGAGCATGAAGTCAGGGGGGTGGAGAAGGCGGTACACAGAGAGAGAAAGTATCATTTCAGAAGATTGTATGACACGAGTAACGTTCATCCCTCCACTACTAGTGAGCACCCCCAAAAACAGTGGGGGTGAAAAAATCACATTGTTCTGTATCTGAAAACGGACCAAATGTCAGTAATTTATTAGATTCAAGTATAATAAATCAGAAGCCCTTTGGGAATGAAAGTGAAGCAGTGTCTGAAGCATTTTTACGGTCTGTAGTCACTAGATGATCACCACTGACCCTCCCGGTGCTAAATGGAAGCCAGCTGGAAAAAAACACCCCTACTGCATAGTTCTTCTTGTGACCAAAATAATTCAGAAAAAGATCTAGTAGGCACAGAGAAAGAATTTACTGACTTCATTACTTTAGGAAATTCTTGGCCATGTATTTCAGGTGTACTGAAAATGAAGACGCTACTAAGCGAGGAAACAGTGGTAAATAACAATTCCGATGAGCAGCGTCTTGAATCTCCCACTCGTGTGGTAAAGCATGAGCTGGCTGACACTTTCCTGATGGCTACTCCACTTTGGGGTATTAAAAAGTGTGGATTTGGGATCAGAGATTTGCCGGAGGAGACATCCAGTTCAGTTTTCTCAAATAATATGACTGATCCAGACTTTAAAGAACAATCAGAAGCCTCTGAAGTTGGATCGGAAATACACACTCTTTACTCACAGAAAGACAGTTCCTTATGTTCAAGTTGTGTTGGTGGAAGCTGGCCAGCTGCTATCACACACACTCCTTTGGCTTTGAAGAATACTCTGAGAAAGAAAACTAGAGAGTTTGTTTATGCTGTAAATGATGAAACATCTCATCAAGGACTAAAAATGCAGAAAGGCCAGGAATCAGGACTGAGTAACCATACAGCCCAATTTGAAGCAGCCACTTTTGAATGCCACCCACAGTTACAAATGCCAATCCAGGTACGTGAGTGCTTGTGTGCATGTGTGCATGTGTGTATGTGTGTTTGTGCGCACGCGTGTGCTCATCTTTTTGCGCCACTCCAAGGCCAAGCTGGGCCCAGGGTACCAGTGTGCAGCATCAGGACTTGGTGTGCAGAGAGGCCTGCGATGAGTATAACATGGGCCACCAGGGCCACCTTTATATGCTGGGGCCTAAGGTGCAGTGTGCCTTGCCTCACACCCCGCAGGACTTCGCTTGGTGGTGATGTGGGACCCCAGACTCGGCTTCCTTCTCCCCTGCACAGCAACAGGATGCACTGTGTTTGGGTCTGAGGTGGAATGAGGGATAATCCATGACCAAGACAAGGGGCCGCTGGCCCCCTGAGCATGGGGTGGGGAGGCATTCAGGCAACTGGGCTCTTCACCCTGTGGTTTCTGGAAGATTCGTGGCCTGCATCCTCACCCGGGTGCAAGATGAGCCATGCTGTGGCCCCATTGTGACCCGGAAAGAGTGGAGGACCCAGGCATCCAAGTGCACAGAAAGTCTGAACCAACCACCGAGCCGCGTGTTGGTGTTCTAAATGGAGGGCTGCACCTGCGACACGACGGTTCTGTGCTGGCAGCAGGCCCAGAATGTGCCGCACTTCCACAAGCAGACGCTCGGCTTCTGTGACGTGGGCTACAGGTAAGCATGGGGGGGGCGGGAAGGGGGTCCCCCAGCAAGAAACAGTGGCATGGACACCTGGCGACACCTGACACAGTAGACTCAGCCGCAGTGTCGTTTCTTCGTATTCACCACATAGGGCTGGGGCGTGTGCAGGCAACACACAGATGTGTGAGGGGGTAAAGGACAGCTGGGAAGCATAGTAAGCTGAGGGGACCTCAGGTGAAAAGGGTGGGGCCAAGCCAGCGGGTCATGCAGAAAGACCAGAGATCAATGGGGCTGGAGGTCACAGAGAGGAACGAGGGTCACAGGGCTTGTGGGTCACGTCACGCTGTGGATTGTGGCTCTACTGAAGAGGCAGAGATAAGGGACAACTGTGAGCATGCTCTTCCAGTTCCCAGCGCCTTATTGGTAAGGCAGGTTTTCAGGTGCCACCTTCATGAGATTCCGTCGGGCCAGGGTATAGCCAGGAAATCTGGGGATCTCACTCGGAGTACTCTAGAAGCCTCCCAGAGTACCTCCAGATCTTCTGGTTCAACATTTTACAATTCAAAAGTTCCAAGGTCAAGATTGTGTTTCCAAGACACTCCCACTCTTAGCGTGCCCTTGAGGACAAGAATACCACAGCCTGGCTCCATGGCCCCGGGCCTTAACCACATGCAGGAAAGCAGGCTCAGGTTTGTTTTCAGATTTGAGGACTCAGAGCCAGACCCAAATGTTAGGAATCTTCCCCTCTTGTCAACAAGTGTTTTCTCAGGGTGTCAATTTCTTTACCTGTAAAATTGGGCTTCCGACTGAAACCACCTGGTGCTGGTGGTGGAGGTTTAAAGTAGAGACATCCATTTAACAAATGCCCAACGGGCATCAGTTGCCTGTGCCAGATGCTGGAGACATAAGCAGGGTCATTAGTGGCCTAGTTCTGGGAGCCAGTGTCACTGTGGTATTTCTAGTGTGTTCAGATCTGGTTTCTGAGAGTCTGGCTTCTTAAGGGGCCTAGATCTGGATGTTCCAACACGCTTAGCATCACGGACGACCAGAGCCAGATGGTGAAGGTGGCAGCTGCTGCTGCTGCAGACATCCATCTTCATGTTAACATTGATGTGCCCTGTCACACTCGCTCAATCAAGGGCGTCCACTGGGTCTTAAAGATCTGCTGAGGCTACAGGCTCCATGTCTAGTTGTAGGCCTATTTCTATGTCCATGACCCTGTCACGGAAGTGGAACTTGGGGGGTAACAGTACAGGATCGAGGCTGGGGTGAGGCCCGAAGAGCTTCTTGATGGAGAGTTCTGAAGCAGGGGTCTCTGGGGCATGACCTTGGGCAAATCATCTCTAAGTCTCTGCTTCCTCAGCTTAAAGTCACAGTGATGACAGTACCTGCCTCAGAGGATTGAGTGCATCTGAGGACTTAGCAAAGCAATAACTCAACAGATCCTGCAGGAAGGCAGGGGAGAAAAAGGATTCAAATTCTGAAGGTGGGAGTCCCGGGGAGCTGGGTGAAAATCCTGGCTCTGTCCCTGACTGGCTATGTGACCATGGGCAGGTGAGGTGTCTCCACCTCTAAGATTCTCTGTCTACAGAATGGACTAACTCACGGGTTGCTGTAAGGATCAGAAAGGTGTGCAGAGACCTGTGCTTGGAAGAGCAGGGGCTACTGTCATTCCGGTGGTTAAAAAAAAATGGGACGAGGAGGCTTGGGAACATGTGTGTGAGTGACAGAAATAAAGGCAGGTGTGAGAATAGGAGGGAGAGGGATTCTTTTTCCAGGAGGCCCTCCCTCATTCATCACCCTCCCTCATGCGCCCCCAACAGTTTCCTGATTGGAGAAGATGTGCTCGTGTATGAGGGCCTGGGCTGCACCATCAAGGGGGAACACTCAGGAGAAGGCTGGAACCACAGATCCATCAGCATCACCTTCATGGGCAGCTCCATGGGTGAGTGACTATCCAGCCGACAGGGCAGGGTCCTGACCCAAGCCTGGGGGACAGCACAGAACCCTGAGTAATCATTGGGAGACAGACACCTACAACCTATGTGACCTTGCGCAAGTGACTGCTTTTCCTAGTATCATTTCCTCCCCTGGGTAATAACCATTTCAACCACACAGTCCGGATGAGAATTAATTCATCTGTTAAAAAGTTTCTCTGCCAGCCGATGGCACCGATTAGTGTTTGGTGAGAGCATTGCTGTGGGTAGTACAAGAGTTCAGGGGGAAGCGGAGAAGCACCAGTAATGATGACAGCTGGCATTTGCCAACCAGGTACTGTTCAATAGGCTTTAGATGAGGCATATGATCACATAGTCCGTGGCAGGGACCACTAGTCTTTCCTTTCAAAGATGAGGAAACTGAAGCACAGAGCAGCTAAGTTAGGGCCAGGGAGTGGCAGAGAGGGATCTGGGCCCTGGTGTGCCAGCTGGGAGAGCACAATTGGGACCGCTGCCCCACACTCCCCCTGTCCTCTGATGAAGTCCCAACTCCACTCCGGCCTCTGCCCCACCCAGAGCGGACACCCCCTCCCAGGGCCATCAGGGTGGGCAAGCATCTGCTGGCTTGTGGTCTGCCTCAAGGATTCCTGCGCCACAACTACAAGGTCAAAGGACACCACCAAGTTCAGCAGATGCTCTCGCCAGGAGACCAGCTGTACCAAATCATTTAGACATGGCCAGGACACTCCATGTCAGGGCTTATTTTCACTTCGTCAGAAACCCACCACCCCCAAACAAGGTCAGCTCCTACTGTACTCCCGTGTCCTGCTGGCCCCAAACTTTCCTTCCACCAAGACCCCAAATGTGCCCCCACCTCCCAGCGCTGTGTCGCTGCTACTGCTCAGAACCTAGAGAGGCCTTGACTCTGAACCAAAATCCCAGACACCCTAGCTCAGAAACAACATCACAGCTCATAACCCAGAGGTCTCAGGTGCAGGAGGAATTGGCACCAATCAGCTCAGATGTCACCAACGGCCGCTTTGGGGTCATCCCAGGCAGTGAACCACCATGTGAGATGCCTCTCTCCACCCCATAGTCAGAGAATCCCTGTGTAGCATCTCTCTTGGACTGGGCTTCTCTGGGGACAGGCTTCTCAGGACACCCCACCGTTCTCCCCTTACACTGCTTTAGTGTATGGGAATTTTTCTTACATCTGGACCCCATCCTGTCACTCAATTACTCACGTGCGCAGAAATGCACACAGGTGTCAACTATAGCCCACCCCGCATGCAATTCGCACATGTCCCCCCTTCTCAGGACTCTTCAGTCATCAGCTAATAGACCCCAAGGGCAAATAGGTTCATTTACAAAACACACAGACAGCCAGCTCAAGGGCAGGTGTGGGGCAGGTGCGGATGAAGTGGCGCGAACTCCCCCTTGATCTCTCTCTTCTTCTCTATGTCTTCCAGGAAGGCTGTGGGGTCGGAATGTTGCACGTGACCCCTGGACCCTGGGACTGGGAACAGGGGTCGGGGTCCCTGTTCCCGCCCCCGCTGTTCCATGCGGGCCTTTGGCCTCCTTCAGATCCGGACCAGGGAGGGACTAAGGGGGAGTCCGAGTCCCCAGGCCAGGACACAGCTCGATCCGAGCTCCTTCCCGCCGGCACCAGCACCGCACCCTCGGGTCCGTCCTATCGCCGTGGCCTGTCACCCGCGCATTGCCCCAAGTCCTCATGCACTCTGCCCCTCTCTGAGTCCCCCAAACTCTCCCCCCAACTCGCGTCCCTTCCCTATGTTCCCTGCTCAGGGCCTGCCTCCAAGGTCCCCCAGAGCTCATGGGCTCTCCCCAAGGTTCCCCGTCAGCCCCGGGACAAAATCAGCCCAGGCTGCCAAGATGCTCATCAGGGGCTCTGCGCCCTGTATCCCAACTAGGCCCTAGGGCCCCACGCCTCCCCAGGTCTCACATGCAGGCCCCACGTCCTGATACTGCATGCTCAGCCCCAACCACCTCTGCACAGACCCTGCCCACCGCGGCCCAGAATGGGAGCCTCCTGTCTGAAGGTGGTCCCTTAGGCCAACTACCCTGCATCCATCGCCCCCTGAGGCACCCTGCTCCACCTCCAGAGGTCCCACCCCTAGCCACCAGCAGGTGGGGTCCCGCAACCCTGTCCTCCCTGGCCATGCCCCACACAACCTTTGGGAGCAGGCTAGCATGCTGTCCAGGATTCTCAGCTGCGCCCTGGCTTGCCTCTGCCGCCTTCGCCTCCTCCCGCAGCCGGGACGCCAAGGGCTCAGAGACGAGGCTGTTTTCCAGTCTGAGGTCAATCCCCTACCCTGCCAGAACCTCCCTGCACGAACCACCCAGCTGAGCCTCCAGTTTGTGCTTCTCTGACACGAGGGGACAGGAAAGACGGCAGGGCCTGGGGGTGGGTGTGTGGACACCCCCGTCATCTGCACTCCTAGTCGGTGGTCCTTGTGGACCATTTCTCCTCCCTCACAATTGGCGGCCCCACCACTCTTTCATCGTCATCCACATCACAGGGCGGACACAGTCCTGTGAGTCTACTTCCAAGATGTCACCCTTCCTTCCTCCGCACTCTCACAACCTTGCATTGGTCCTGGCCTCAGGTCCCCTACTCCCAGCCAGGATGCTCCACCTCCCAATCAAAGGAGGACACTTCAAAATGCAGACGCGACCAGGTCACAGGCCGCGTGTAGAAGGCTTCCTCCAGACAAAGACATGCACACAAGGCTCTTTGTGACAGCAATATTTGTAAGAGCAAAAGAATGGAAATGACCCAAGTGTACATTTCGGAGAACTGGTTGAATTTCTGCGGCACATCCACTCACCTGAGTCCCACACGACTCTACGAAGGAATAAGAATGCTCTCCATGTCCTGTCATCAAGGGGCAAACAGATGGGAGTTTAAAAACAGTCCTGGACAATGTTTAGGGTGTGTCCTTATGTAAAAGAGAAAAAGGAATTACAAATTACACCTGTCCCTATTTCAAAAATAGATAAGGCTAAAACAAAAGTTTTAAAATGTAAGTTACCTATGAAAGATAGATGGACAGAATTGGCAACCTCGATACAAGATGGACTCCTCTGAATTTACCCAATTTTCAAATTTTGACTTTGGAACTGTGAAAATATTCTCCACACTGAACAAACCCCATGCCCTCTGATCCTGGACCCTAAGCAAGGTCAGGCCTGCTTAGTACTTGGATGGAAGAACACCTAGGAAGACCAGGTGCTGTAGTCATAAAAAATAAAAGGTATGGGATTGTAAGCTGACAAGGTCCTTGGAATGTGTGAAGTTAACGAAGAGCTGCCTCACCCCCACCCAAAAAATATTAATAATAATGATAATAAAGAAACAAAAAAGAGAATATGCTACACAAATAAATTTTAACAGAAGCAATCGCTAAAATGTTTAAAAGGGACTCTAACTCATTTGTATATTGAAGTTGGTGGCAGACTGGAGACTTATGTCATCACTGAAAAAAAATTTCTTTCAATTTTAGCAAGTACTTTTCCAAAGAAATCTTAAATTTATTCAGTACTCGCATTAATAGTAATTGCATTGGTATTATCAAGATAAAGCAAATACATCATTATGAATTGTGTTACTATTACTTGAAATGAAGATTTTTCAGCATGAGAAAAGACATACAAAGGAAAGAGGTTGAAAGCACAGATATCATTTTTCTCTTTCTACAAATGTGTCTAATTTCTGTCTCTTTCCACCTCAAAACACCTAAGAGCAATGTCAAGCAAATGGCCACAAACACCCCTTAGGACCAGACTGTGGTCTCTAAGTACAATTTTTTCCTAACAGGAACCAGTGCTTTTTTAAGCAGTTACTTCTACCAGCACTGGGCTGGAAAGTCCAAGATATCATGACATGCCACAAAACAAGGGAGCCATGTGTGGTGGGCTGAATATTAGCCTCCCAGAGACATCTATGTTCTAATTTCTGGAATCTCTGAAAGTTGCCTTACATGGAAAGAAAGAAAAAAGCTAATAGATCTTATTAAATCAAAGGCTTTGAGATGAAAAGGCTATCAAAGTGGGCCCTAAGAATAATCTCAGGTATTCTTATAGAAGAGAGGGTGAGGGAGATTAGACACAGAAGAGGAGAAGGGATTGTGACTACAGAGGCAAAGATTGAAGTGGAGTGGCCACAAGCAAAACACTGGTGGAAGCCACCAGAAGCTGGAAGAGGCAAGAAATGGATGCACCTCTAGAGCCTCTGAGGAGAGAACTACCCAGTCAACACCTTGACCTCAGCCCAGTGAAAGAGATTTCAGACTTCTGGCTTGTGGAATGAAAAAACATTTAATTTCTCTTGTTTTGAACCACAAAGTTTGGTATTTCTCATGGCAGCCACATGAAACCCACATAACATGAACTAAATTTACATTCGTGAGTACATAATAATAGTACCAACTGAATAAAACTCAACGATCTTCATGCAGTACATAAGGAAACCAACCCATTATTCTGAGAAAAGCTAAATAAAGAGGGGAAAAAACAAGCATTAATCATGCCTTTGTTATGGAAAATGGACCTCAGGGAAATCAAACGGTTGACACAAGAATGCTTTCCTTATTGAAGAAGTCCTGCTAACAAAAGCAGAAATATAGAATTAGGTCATTACCATTACCTATACCTAATGAAAAACCTATCTGGCCACGGGTCATCAATAATTACCAAAACTATATGTTAACTCAGTTGTTCTCACCTTGCCTGAAAATTAAAATCAATTAGAGATCTGAAAAACATACAGGTACCTACATTTTTGGCAACACTTTGAATTTACTCTTGTAAGCAAGAGTAAGACAACATTGTCCTGGAGGTCCTAGCCAGTGCATGCAGGCAATAAAAAGAAATAAAATTAAGCATTGAGAAGGAATTAACACAATGGTCATTTGCAGATGATGACAAACACTGACAATCAGAAAGAATCTACACATGAATTATGAAATAACAAAGCTAACTGAAGTTGCTATACACAAACTCAATATACAAATATCAATTATACTCAAATCAACATGATTGATATTGAAGGTAAAAAATCTATTAACAGCACCATGAAAAACAATCTAACAACAAGGGTTAATGGAACGATATTCCTGAGAAATTAAATAAGACCTAAATAGACTAACTCTCTCTACAGACTGCAACACTCACTACAGTATGGATAAAGATTTCAGCATTCTCTAAATTGTCCTATAGATTCAAAATGATACCAACAAGTTGTATGTGCTTGTACTGAAAACTCTATTCATTCTACAATTTATATGGAAATGCAATTGGCCAAGAACAGTCAAAAGAATCTTCAAAAGAAAAAACAAAAGTGAGAGGACTGGCTCTACCCAACATCGGACTAATCGAAAAGCTTCTGTCATGAGTAGATTATGGTGCTGGCACCAGGAGAGAAAAATAAACCACTGGACTCCAGAGCACAGAACCTCACCTGTGAAGAAACACGATTTATGATAAAGGTGACAATGGCTGAGCAGTAGGATAAAACACTGTTTTCATTAAACGGGACTGGGATGGATGATTGGCTAGTCAATGAAAGGACCTCTGCCTCATGAAAAATCAATCTCCAGTGAATTGTTGGAGTCAGAATTATAGATGGTGATATAGGAGAATGTCTTCATGACACTCGAGCAAAAGGAAACTGAGACAGGACATTAAAATTACTAACTCCAAAGGAAAAATGTCTAATGAGTCTACATAAAAATGAAGAACATGTGTTGATCAAGACACTTACATTAAGAGAGGAAAAAGACCCAGGGAAGATAACAAGGAGAGTCTGTGAACCACAGAAAATTCATCAAGGGGTTTATCTCCAGACTATGTAAAGAACTCCTAGATATCAATAAGAAATGGGTGAGCAGAAGGAAAACAAAAATGACAGGTGAACAGGCAACTCACAAAAACGGAAACCCAACTGGCATCCAATCATAAGAAAAGGTGCTCATCCTCACCAGCAAATGAGGGAAATGTAAACAGAAACCACCAAAGGGGCTGGGCTGTAGAAAACTTTCTAAGAGAGGTAGCCATCTCTCAATATGCAAAGTCACCAGCCTCAGCACCTTCTGAGAGAAGCAAAGTGTCTTCTCAAAAACCTAAACCGGGTTTAATAACTACTTCATCAGAAATATAGAAAATAGAGGAACACATTAACCATGAAGATCAAATCCACAAAATCTGGACCGTGGGAAATGCTACAGGACAAAGGACTTGGCTTCTTCCACTACTGAGCAACAGGAAAAAAAGGGGGTTCTCGAATCCATTAAAAGAGATTTAACAGACACATCGACAATTTGCACTGTATGGCTAAATTGAGATGTTTGTTAATTCACAGAAGACATCTGGGGGATAACTGGAGAGGTATCAAGAAGTACACACAGTAGAGAGTTTTGGCAGTCCTCTCATGTGTGCTAACGGTTCTTCGGTTTTTATCGTAACGGTCACTATATGTTAAAGACAGATTCTGGAGTATATATGAAGGAGAAATGATGTCTGGGAATTGCTTCTCAGAAGAGAGTGGAGAATGTAGATGGAACAAGATGGGTAAAACATAGAGCACATTTGAAGCTGGGCACAAGCACATGCACATTACACTACACTCTAGTTATGTGTGTGCATGGAAATTTTCCTAATAAAACATTTTTTTTGTATATATCTGTGGCACCCTAAGCTCTCCCAAGAGCTTCTTATTTGGCTCCTTGTAGCTGCCCTCTCACTCCTTGCAAGGACAGCTCATTCCTCCTTGAATTCTCCAGTGACTGCTCATCCTTCAAACATCACCTGCACGGAAGCTCACCAGCCCCTGGCCAGGCCCAGTTGTGTCCCTCTGCTCTCTATTCTGCGACTGTCTGTGTGTCCCTGCCCTTCGGCCGAGCTGGTGGTCATCAGGGAGATAGATGATCTGTGTTGTGTCTGGATCACTACCCCCAGCTGTGTGGCCCTTGGGCAGGAAACGAGGCTTTCCCATCTAGTGCCTGCATCCAGCGCTGCTCCACTGATGACGAGCTGGGAGACTAAGGGCGTTTCACTTCGCATCTCTGTGGAGTGATGTGACAATAAGACCTGATCAGAGGTGGTGGGACTCTAGGACAAGGGCTTAGACCATGTCTGGCACTGAGGAAGGGCCCAGAAAATATTAACTGGTGCTGGGCAGTATGCCTGGCACACAGTAGGAAATCATTAAAAGTTGGATGAATGAATGAATGAATCCTGGAGTCTTCCTCAACTCCCAGGCTCCAGACTGGGGAGAGGAAAGCAGGCATGATCCATCTGTGGGAAGCTCAGGGCAGTGGCCATGTCTCTGTGACCAGCCTGAGAAATATACGTGCGTGCACACACACACACACACACACACACACACACACACACACACACACACCTACCAGACTGGAGCACAGACCTGAAGCTGACCTGAAATTGAAGCTGACCTTGCTCCCAGCACTCTGCTGAGATCCTCCAGGGAGACACACAGGCTTCCCCAGCCCTAGGATCTCCCAGTCATGGCAGAGCTGAGGACAGGTCACCCATGTGAATACCGAGTGGTTCGTCCTGGGCTGGAAGTGGCCCACTGTGCACAGCGGCTAAGGGAACAGGGGGCGGGGCCTGGCAACATCTGCCTGGGTTCAAGGTCTACACTGGCCATATTACTCAGTGAGACTGACCTCGAGAAAATCCTCTAAACTTCCTGAGCCTCCGTTGAATCCTCTATCAAAAGGAGACGTGGCAATGCCTGCTCAGTGAAGATCGAATCAACTAAGATGATAAAGCACTGAGCAGAGTCCCTGGCACACAGCTAAAAGCTCGCAAACATTGTCTCCTGGTATACTAATTTATTATTATTATTATTATTATTATTATTATTAATTACTGCTGCAACTACTAAAAATATTCTTATCCATCCCGAATGTGTGGGATCCCTCCAGGTGGAGACTGAGCCCCCCACACCACAGGCACTCAGAGTGGAAGAACCTTTGCTCTTGGCTTCCCTCTCCCGGTCCCAAGTGTTCACCACACCCCACCCTCACACGAGGCCTCACATGTGCTGCTCCCTTTGTCCAGAACGCATCCTCGCTCCTCTGTACGATCCATCCCACACCCAATCGGGCAGCGGTCTTGGCCTCCTGCAACCAGGCTATTCCCAACGAACCCTATGTCCTTTTGCAATGACACTTGTAGTTGCTGGTATGACAACAGCTGGCTGCCCCCTGAGGGCCATGTCTATGAGGTGCAGAGAAGAGGCCTGCACAGAGGAGGCAATGAGCAGAGCGCCCTGTCCACCCTGTCTTTGCATGTGCCACCTCCTGGGACTGGGCACCCCTCTTCCCAGGAAGGGTCAGGGCCCCTTCTGGGGCCCCTCACCCCACCCAACTGAGCCCTCACTGTAAGAAGACAGACCCAAGCCCTGCACTGAACTGGGAGTCCCAGGAGGGCAGGGCCAAGATCATCTTGGTGACCACTTGGTTCCCAGCACCACCCAGCATGAGGTGAACACAGGGGAGAGGGTCAGAATAAACAACTGGGGATGAGGGCCAGCCATCCTCCTGACAGTGCTAAGAATCATCAGCCCCGCAATGTAGGATGGGATGTTCCTTCAGCCACAAATGCCCCCCGTCCCAGAATCACTACTCCTACAGGTGGCAGATCTCAGAGTCCTGAGGTTCCCCAGGGTCCCGGTGGTCCAGTCCCCAAAGGTAGTACAGGTTTTCCTTCAGAGAGCGAATGATGCCCTGGAGGAACATGGGGTCCAGCTGCCCTGGAATGGGAGGGGCTGCGGGTAATGAATCCTGAGGTTCAGAACAATGGCATCTCAGAGGCCGAGGATACCTCAAGGGTACTACCAGGCCCTGAGAACCTGGGAACATGAAACGCACCATTCCAGACACCTCACCTTTATTGGAGCTCAGGTCCTAAATGCACCTTCCAGCACTCCCTGTCCCCACGCCCCACATCCCCTGCACCAGTCACCACCCATATGACTCTCTTGTAGAGCGACTGTGGAACGACTGGGTCATGTTCTTGCAGCCATGCCAAACCCTGTGACTTCAAGGTAGGAGATTCTAGAAGGCCTGACCAGGGTCCCCCCTTGGGAGCCAAAAGGTAGGGCATATTTAGTAATTGCAGCACAGGGTGTTGTTCATAGAACAACACTTGGTAACATGATCCCTTCCCCCCAGAAAATCAGGGAGCTATTAACAATGGGAGCAGACACTCTTCCCAGCTACCCAAAAGCTGATCCCAATGCCTTTCTCCCTTGCTGCCTCCTGCTAAAGGCCAGACAGTCAGATAGTCATTTGCCCAGCATTCCTTGCATGTGACTCTTTCTGGCCAAATATTATGTAAATTACCATTTCTAGCTGAATAGGATAGAAAATCTATTGGGAGGCTACTGAGAACACTTTGGTTTTCCTGATCAAAGCAATAAGTACAATACCCAAGCACAGCTTTGTTTCTCTCTCTCTTGCTTTGATGCAGACGGAATGCCTAGATATCCAGCAGCTATTTTGTAACAGAAAGAGATAAGGATGAAGTGAAAATCCAACACATTAAGGATGATGAAATACAAGAACAAAGGAAAAACAAAAGACCTCATTCCTAAAGCAATTATTGAGTTTCCACCACCTCCCTAGACACCTTCTTAAGCGATATACTGTGGTTTTGTAAGACAGTAGTAATGACTATTGTGCCACTAGTCACCAAACACAGTATCAAAACATACAAAGCTCAACACTGAAGATTCCAAAAGCAAGGCTGAAGCAAAGTTCCCACCTTGCCCTGGGTACCTGGGGTTCTATCCTACCTGCCCACCAGCAGCTGTCTAGAATCAGCCCCTCATCACAGCTGTCAAAGTGCACAGAGTAGATGAAGATCAGGTAGCGCTTGCAGTTGAGCTGGGTGGATCTCAAGGCCAAGGGGCCTGGGCAACCCCCCATCTTGCAGTTCTGTAGGGACTCCAGATCTTTGTAGGTCAGCAGGTCAAGGGTGACAGATTTCTGCTCAGTTGAGAGAAGATGGAAGGAGCTGGGGGAAGACCCAGAGCACACAACCCACTAGCCCAGGCCACACTTCCAAGAGCCCAGGCCACACCCCCACGTGTCAGGCCACAACCCCCAAGCCGAGGCAACATCCCCACAAGACCAGGCCACACCCAGACCAGTTCTCTTGGGTACCTGGCATGTCCCAACTGAGGCTGATGAGCAAGATGGCCCTGTCCAAGTTACTGGCATGAGGCCATTTTCAGGGAGAAACTGAGAAGAACCGAAATCCTCCACCACTGGGGACGGCTTAGAACTATAGCCCTCCAAGCATTGTCTGCAGACACCATGGTGTCCCTGTGACCCTTTCAGAATGTCCAAGAAATCAAAACAACTTGTATAATAAAAATAAGATCATGTGCCTTTTTTGCTTTATTGACATTGGCACTGATGGTGCAAAAGTTATGGGTCAATACGCCGGTGCCCGTGAGCAGAAATTCAGCTGGTGGCATTGAATGTGCTGGCGGTCACCGTATTCTCCACTGCCATGCAGTCTCAGTGGGGAGCCAGGAGGGAGATGAAAACAAGTAAATAAATTCATGATAGACAGATGAAACACAGAAAATGAAACCTGGGAATGGTCTTGACAACACTGAAAAAAATTGTTAATTTGACAGAACCTCAAGTCTTGCACACACAGCTTTGTACTGCTCTGTGTCAAAACGGGTAGTGGGTGTCCTGCTGCTCACTAAAGCGTGGATGTCATCTCAGAATAAGCACATATGCCATCGAGTTTAAAGCTAAGCTTGCTAATTTTCCATGGAATGCTACTTTTACTGAAAAGAATCACGGCCGAACAAAACTAGGGTTATGCAGAACTGGGTTTCTAGAAGGCATTTTCTCAAAAATGAACTGTGAGCCTGCCACATCAAGAAAAACAGCTAACGGTATTTGCTGGCAATAATAAAATTTACATTTTAGAGCGAACATTGTGATTTGGGAAAACCACCTGCCACCATGTGCCTGACAGGCTCTCAGTGTTAAAAGACCTTCCTGGTGAGGTCTGTGAGGATGTTAGCAAATGCGACTTTCTGATGATGTAAAATGAAATACTTCAACATTTGGAAGGTCAGAGCAGCTCATAGGTGATGCAACAAAATGGGTAAAAAATGCAGACGGTGTGCAAAATGCAGCAGTAGGTTTTAGCATAATAGTACACAACATTCCTTGATGTGGTTTCAGATTCTACATCACAACCAACCCATAAAAAATGAAGACCTGTTGCATTTTTTCTGCATTAGTAAAGAAGGATGTGTACGATTATCTGAAAAAGTTATGAAAGGACTTCCTTTCCTACCACAGAACTTCGTGAGACACACATTTCTGCAAAACATAGAACAGAACAACTGCAGAAATTGTGAGAATCCAGCAGCTTTCCATGAAGCTGGATAATAAAAAGAGATTTGCAAAAATGTAAAACGATGCTATGTTTCTTATTAATTTGTTTTAGGGAATATATTTTTCATAAAAATGTTGAGATTAATATGGAACAGATTTATTACTGTTATTTTAAATCAAATCAAAGATATCTTAAAATTTCTCTGCATTTCTAATATGACAAATATTGATTGATAGATAAATCCTACATAAATAAAGCACTTTGGTGTCCTCAATAATTTTTCAGAGTAGAAAGTAATTTTTAGATCAAAAAGTATGAATCTACAGCCATGCCACCATGAACATGCCCGATCTCATCTGCCATGCCAGCCTGAATGTGCCCAATCATTTCTCAGAAGCTAAGCGGGGTTAGGCCTGGTTAGTATTGGATGGGACATGACCTAGGAAGACCAGGTGACGTAGGCGTAAAAAACAAAAGTTTGAGAACCACTCGGTTAGTGAAGTAATGAGGCGTGGGAACAAAGCAATACAAAGCAAATGCTAATGTGGATGGCATACTCAAAAAGTTGATGACAGCAACAACAATAATAACAGACGATACCTGTATAGCAAGTATTATGAGCCTGGCATTATTCTAAGCTTTTAACACATAACTCATTTAATCTTCACAATGCTAAAAAAGAAAAACAAATTGCAGACTGCTATCATCCACACATGACAGAGAGGGTTACTCTGGCACAGAGGGGAAGTCACTGGCCCCAGCTCCCAGCTCATAACAGTGATAAATCTGAATTCAGAGTGCATGATGTTGGCCATTATGCTATTTTGTCTATAGATTCTCGACCCTAAGAGTTGGCGAGACAAAGGAAGGAGATGCTTAGGGACTCAATTTCTAAGTCACATATTACTAATGCCACAATGACACAAGCGCATGTTTTCTTTGTAATCAGTGAAATAATGCACTAATGGCATCTAAATAACAACTCTGTCACTCTACGTTCCAATCGGGTTTTTTTTTTTCTTATCAACCCCTTAACTACTTGACATTATATACATTTTAAATGTTTTTCTCTCCCACTAGAAGGTCACCTACATGAAGACAGAAATTTTGTCTCTTTCATTCACTGCCATATCCCCAGTGGTGACAATAGTGCCTGACACACTGAAGATGGTAAGGAAATGCAATAAGTGATTGGCTCTATTCACTGACATAACTAAATTTTTATGAAATATTACTGAATCTTTTAGAAACAGGTTGAAGGATACCTTAGGGAATATAGCAACGACACACAATTCTAGGTCTGCAAATGTGCCCACGCACCTTCCCACATAAACAGTGAATGGAGAAATGACCGGACTGATTTCCTCCAAATCATTGCCAGGAAAGAGTATTAGGAGTGGAGTGACTTTTCTTTCTTCTTTACATTTATTTCTCTGTGACTTGACTTTAATACGTGAGAATGACTCACAGAATCAGAAGAAGCCATTCACATTTGGGAAAGAGGAATAAGAAAGTCCCGCCCCTCAATGAAAGAGAAGGCAAAGGGTCTTATAGACATTGGATGGTCAGCTACCCCCAAGAAATTTGGGCACAGAAACCTCCCCCGCCCGACCCTGGTCCCTACCTGGGTGAGAGCCGACTCCAACATGTGACAGAAGATGTTGAACTGTTTGAAGTTCCTCAACTTGTGACTCAAATCTTCAATGACTGAGTGTGGAGCAAAGTCCTTCCCAAAGGCAAGACACTGGAGCATTCTAAGTTTCCCTGACTCCACTTCTTCTGGTCTGAATGATGAGTCCTACAGCCCTCCCCACCTTCGAGGTTTTGATTAAATAGAAGAGGCATTGGGCAGGATGCAGTTGTCTTCATATTCTAGAAGAAGCTGATCTCGGGGAGAACAGGAGAGCCCACGCAGGTAGGCACACTCACAGCTGGCATCGAACTCACACCACCCCTACTCATCTGTCATGTAGTCCTCCACCTCCATACCTAGCACCAGCCCACACAGCCACACTCACACAGCATGATCCACACCTCAGAAGACATAGTCTACCTGCAGGCTGGCTGGAGGGTCCATGACCAGGGTAACTGGAGAAGGGGACGAGACAGAGACACAGAGGGGCAGAGAGTTCAGGTTTATCAGTGACATAGCCAGAATTCTCACCCAGGCTTCACCACTTACCAGCAGTGGCACCTTAGAAAAGAGACTTTCTCTCTCTGTGCCTAAGTTACCTCACCTGAAATATGAGTACAATAACTGTACCAAATTTAGAAACCTAACAGGAGGGTTAGATTGAAGAAACTACATAAAAGCATTTGAAACTGTCCTGGATGTTATGATGCCCAACACATGTTGTAATATATGAAAACCAAAAAAAGAATCACAATTCATACTATAGATTATTAAATTATTAATGCTTATACTCATTATATATTTATAGTTATTCATTAATTCACCAAACTTTTGCAGGAAAATTCCAAATAAATGGGGAACAAAGTGTTGAAGCCAGGTGGGGCAAAGATTTGAAATATGGGGCCCGCATATCATCTCACACCTCTCAGAATAGCTAGAAGCTCTCAAACAACAAACAACAGCATCAGCTAGAATGCTGAGAAAGAGAACACTCACGCACCATTACTGGCCATGGAAATTGCTGCCGCCACATGCAAAATAGATCGGAGGTTCTGTGAATGCTTGGAAAGAGACCTCTGTGACTACCTGGCAATTCTAACTCTAGTCACTGTTCCAAAGACACATAAAACACTAATGCAAACACATAGATGCACCCTGAAATCCCCCACAAAACTCTCTATAATGGCCAAGACATCAAAGCAACCTCAGTAGAAATGGGAAAATGGCTGCGTGAAGAGGACGTGGATCATATGTATGATGGAATACTCTCCAGCCAAAAAAACAAAACAAAAGCTCTCCATTTGTGATACGTTGAGTGAATTTCGAGAGAGGAATACGCTCAACGAAAGAAGTCGGACTGAGCAATACACATACTCCATGCGACCTCCCTTATTGTGCCTTGTATCTAAAACTAAATAAATGAACAAAAGAGATACAGATGCCTAGATATCAAAAAACCAACAAATCGTTGGTGAATAAAATAGGAATGTGGGGTGCGGAGGTTCCAGGTGAAAGAGGTAAAGGAATTGAGACATACAAAGTGGTAATGCTGTAGTAGTCACGGAGATGTGAAATCTGCTGTTGACAGTACAGGAAATGCTACTGCGAAGATTATGCCTAGTGGCAGCTGAGTACCAGACCAATCGTGGACATTATTGCACAGATTGTATCAGTGTCTAACTCTTACATTGTACCTCGAGAGTGAATATCAAAGAACACCAGAGGTCCACTCTTTTTGTTAAAGATAATGATCATACTGCAAAGGGCAAAGACAACAGGGGCATTATAAATATTGACAACAGAAAACAAGACTCGCTGCCAACCAGAGACATACGACTATTTGCCGGACGTGTACAGTCTGGAAGGAAGAAGATGGGAAAATATGTTTCATGAGAGTGGAAACAAAACAGAAGGAAAAGTGATATTTGCCTCCAACAAAAGAGAAATTCAAACAGTGGCAGGAAATGACAAGAGCAAAATGAGAAAACAGAGACATTTCATCACAATAACGTAATCACTCCCACAAGATAGCAGGCATGTAAACGTCGATGAAACCAACAGTGGAGAACCTAAGCAAAGCACCTCCTGACTGACCTATAGAAAGGGAGCGACCATAAGACACTCACAGTGAAGGAAGCAAACACTCCATTGACCTCAGTAGACTAACCATCAAGACAGAAATGCAACTTGAAAACAACAGTCTTTGATGAAAGATGACACCAGAGACACTGAGTTGATAGTATGAGAAAATGTCACCACAAAGCTGCAAAATAAGCACTCTTAATCAACACACATAAAATGCTGCCCAGAAACAACTGACATCACACCACAGAGGAGGTCGCCATCAGCTTCAGAAGACTCACGGCACAGTAAGAGTCTTTTTCAGGTTATACGCACCAGTAAGGACTCACATTCTTGAAACCTCCTCACGACCCGGAGCCCTTTTGAGGATCAGGGCACTTTCCCCAAAATAGCGAGAGCCTTCTTCTCAGAAATGGCACAGATTCCAGAAATTTAGATGGAACCACCAAAGGGCCTGACGCGCCATGGAAATCTAAAGAAAGAACGAAATAAAGAAAAAAAAGCATCACACTCCCAAATTCCAAACGCATGACAAAACTGCGATCACCAAAATAGTGCGGTAATGGCAGGGAAACAAATAAAGACACATTCCATAGATGTCTCGATGGAATAAAGCCGCCCAAGAAGCCCAGGCTATCTAAATGTAAAAAAGAAGACCACAAAGAACCCTGCAAATCCATGGTTCACCAATCAGACAAAGGACACAAGAACATACCACATGTAATGGAAGGAGACAGTAACACAGCCTCTTTGAGGAGCGATGCGGTGAAAAGAAGACACTCCCGTGGGGAAAAAAAAAAAGAATTGAACCAACTTTTTACAGGACATACACAAATGAGTTTAAAGTGGAATACAGACTTCAACTGAATACCGACAAACACACAACTCCTAAAGGAAAATGCAGGCTGTGAACTCTTTCGCATTCGTCTGAGGAAATTCTTACTGGATCCGACTTGGCAAGTTATGGCAACAGAAGAAATAAAAGAACAAAACCGGGGCTGCATCGATCTGAAAAGCAGTACATGGCGAACAAAGAATCAACATAACTTACTCCAAGCTGCCAACGGAGTGAGGGTTGTCATAAATCACACCACTCTGAAGCACTTAGGCTTCACACTACCAAAAGAACACATATCATTTAATAGCAGCCAAACATTCATGTTGAAAGGGGGCAGAGGACCTGAACAGACATTTTTGCAAATAGAACATACACAGGGCTAATAGACATAGAAGACAATCAAGATGTCCAAGGTAACAGATGCAAATTCAACCACAAGGAGATATCATCTCACACCTGTCAGAATGGATATCAGCTCTCAATCACAGAAATCGGGTATGTTATCCCAGAGCTCGCCATATATATAATATGCATATGTATGAATGTAGATGCATACCAATACATGGTAGACTGTCAAAAAGAAAACACTGTGTTGCTTCCAGAAATTTGAGGGATGACAGGCCTTTCCAGTCACATCCTCCTTCCAGGAGTATGGACATAGATTTTTCCAGAGCCACAATTCAACATGGACCCTTCTCATACAGAGGTCCACACAACCATTCATAAGGCATCTTCTGTGACTTGCTTTTTCAATTTGAAATCAGACGTCTGCATTGGTGCCAACATCTTCAGCTCCCTCACCTTTCTGCCTCAGCTGGTCATGGTGGTCCTTTTACATTTATTCAACAAAAGCAAACTAACACACAAAGAGGGGGTCACCTAGCAAACAAGTAACAGTCGGAATTCAAACCACAGTAGTCTGACGACTGCCTAAAGTGAACTCTTTCCAACAGTGGTAGCATGCCATTTGGGCATCTTCCTCGAAATAGAAGAGGGGTGGATGGCACGAAGGTAGGGTGGGCCAAGCATCCCTGACTACGGGGTCTATGGGTGGCTGTGACTTCAAAATGAGGATACAGAAAGTAATAATACAGAGTGAGTAACCCCAGGAGCTCAATGTGACAGTGAGTGCTTCTCCAATTCTATACCCAAGTAGCCACAGATGACTGAAGACTCCCCACTGAGCCCCAAGTTGCATAGAAGCTTGGACAATTGCTGCAAGAAAGAAATTTCACAGTAGGGTGCACTTTTGGCTCAGAACTCATTGCAATGAAATGTGTTACCCGAGACTGACTATATATATATATATATATATATATATATATATATATATATATATATATATATATATGCATAAAATGAATATATATGCATCTATGTATGTATATGTGTGCGTGTATGTAAAGCATATATATATAAAGCATATATATGTATATATACATATATGTGTGTGTATGTGTGTGTGTGTATATATATGTATGTATGTGTGTGTGTGTGTGTGTGTGTGTGTATATATATATATATATATATGTTTGTGCGTGCGATTTTTTGCAAAATACAGTGTGTTTTCCCAGACCATCTGGGAAGACAGGCTTTTCTAGGCACAACCTCCTCGCAGGAATATCGAAGAAGCTGTTTACAGAAGAACAATTCAACTTGGACCCTTCTCATTCAGGGGTCCAAGTTCCCCTTTTTGAGGCCTATATTTCTTCCTGCTTTGTAAATGGGAAATCAGATATTGGACTGGAGCCAACATCTTGGGCTCCCTCAACGTTCCGCCTCAGCTGGTTGATCGAGGTCATCTCTTTATACTCATTCAAAAAATAAAAACTAGTTACGGAGACATGAACACCCAGCTCAAAAGTGAGAGAGTCAGAATTCAGAACCACCATTCTTTGACGTTTCCCAGAACTAACCTCTTTCAAACTGCTGAAAAATACCATTTGGTTGTCTTCCCCAACAAAGATGGACGGCTGCAAGAAACGAAGGAAGGGCGCGCTGAAAGATCCATGCTCATGCAGTCTTTGGGTGTTTGTGAATTCTGCATGAGGACATAGAGTCTTGAGACACAGTGCATAACCCACTGAAATCCTGGTGACAGTGAGTGCTTCTCAAACTTTCTGAAGCATGCAGCCATAGATGACTGGGATTCCTACAGAGCCCCAAGCTGTTTGGAATTCTCTGCATTTGTTGCAAGTGAAAAGTTTCTCAGAAATTGGCATATTGTGCTCAGAATACATGTGAAATGAGTGAGTTATACCCGAGCTTATATATATATGTGTGTGTGTGTGTGTGTGTATCTATATCTATATCTATCTCTATTTATATCTATATCTATATCTATATCTATATTTATATATATGTGTGTGTATCTATATCTATATCTATAGATATGTATATACACCCACACACATATATATGCATATAAATATATGCATGTATATATATGCATATATATGCATATATGCATATATGCATATATACATACATACATACATACATATATATATATATATATATATATATATATATATATATATATATAAGGTGGTTTTTATTTTAAAAACACTGTGTTGCCCCAGAACATTTAGGAATACAGATCTTTCTAGGCTCATCCTCTTCCATAAAGTTTGGAAAGTGGTGTTTCCAGAGCCTCAATTCAAAATGGACCCTTCTCATCCAGAGTTCCAACTCCCACCTGCTTTGACTCCT
Organism: Cynopterus sphinx; assembly: GCA_030015415.1. Lineage (NCBI taxonomy): Eukaryota > Metazoa > Chordata > Mammalia > Chiroptera > Pteropodidae > Cynopterus > Cynopterus sphinx. The sequence goes on from JAKZJJ010000049.1 coordinate 233,379, forward strand.
ACCTGCTTTAGAAATGTGTTGACCTGAAGCCTGCCTTCAACGTTTTAGAAAATCTTCAAGAATCTTTTATAGCAATTTAGTGAACAAATTATTTCCCTTTGACAGCCATGTTTTCTGTTCCATGATTCAAATTTCGATAAATCTGCAATGGGCCCTTCAAAATAGCCCCATACGAATCAGAGGTGTTCACAGAAAAAGGACATTTTTGTAAGGTATCACAGTCTGAACCAGACATGTACTGATGATAAAAGCCTCTGGTTGCAACAAACATTGTCCTTAAAAAAAATTGCATGGTACTGGCATAAAAACAGATACATTGTTCAATGGAACAGAATAGAGAGCCAAGAAATAAACCCATGCCTATATACTTATTTAATATGACAAAGGAGGCAAGACTCTACAATGGGGTAAAGACAATCTATTCAATAGCATATGATCTAGTAATTTTAATTCTGGGTATTCGCTCCTAAATTTTCAAAACACTAATTTGAAAAGACAATGCACCCCTATTTTCACTGCAGCATTGTTTACACTAGGTGAAATACAGAAGCAACTTAAGTGCCTACCAATAGATAACTGGATGAAGAAGATGTGATAAGTATATACAATAGAATATTAATCTGCCATAGAAAAGAAAAAAAATTTTCCATTGGTGACAACATGGTGGACCTGAAAAGTATTATGCAGAGTGAAATAACTAGGCAGAGAACGACAAAGACCATATGTGAAAAGTAAAAATCAACATAAGCAAACAAAACAAACACAAACACATAGATACAAAAAAGAAACTCTTCTATGCATCCACGGTTGCCAGATGGGAAAGGATTTGGGAAGTGGGTGAAAAGGAGGAAGGGATTAAGATGTATAAATTGATAGTTATAAAAAGTCACGGGCATGTCAAGTACAGCACAGGTAATACAGTTGATAGTATTGCAGTAACTATGTATAGTGTCAGATGGGTAACAGATTCATCAGGGTGGTTATTTCATAAGTTATGTAGGTGTCTAATCACTATGCTGTACACCTAAAACTAATATAATGTTGTAAGTCAAATATGATTGAAAAATAAAAAATTTTAAAGATGCTCAACTTCATCACTTATAAGGGAAATGCAACCAAAACCACAATGAGATACCACGTCACGTCCATTCAAATGGCTATCACCAATAAGACAAGAGGTAAGAAATGCTGGCAAGGATATGGAGGAAAGGGATCCTCAGACACTGCTGGCAGGATCACACATTTGGTGCAGCCACTATGGATAATAGTGTGGAAGTTCCTCAAAAAACTAAGAGTGATGTTGGAAGCAAGGCAGCATGAGGGACGTCCCCATTGATCCCCTTGGAGTTATGACAAAGGGAACAGCTAGAGTCCACCAGATAACACCCAGCCTGCACACAAGCACCTCTGAGAAGAGTGCACAGAGCATCTGAAGACAGAGGAAGGGAGAGGGTAAAGGAGAGGGGAAGGGGAGATGTGCTGAAGAACACAGCCCTAAAGCCCTGCCATTTGTTATCTCATTGGAGCCCCGCGCAGCCCTGACTCAGTGATCCGGGTTTACCACGCAGCAGAGGGCAGTGAACGGGGTAAAGACAGAATGCTGAGGGGTAACAGCTCTGTATCAGCATATGTCATTGCCTGAAAGAAAGATGAGTCAGAGTCTGGCGCCTCCCACCCAGCCTGAGCTAACAGTGAGCCACAGGGGAAACTTCAGCAGTAGGTCCGAGGCATACACACTGCAGGGGCCTGGGGACAAGCCCAGATGCACAGAAGCTAGGCAATCAAAGCCTGGAAGCCAGCATCATTGGAAGGGTGACAGACAAAAGAGAGATGGACACACACACGCGTGCGCATGCGCATGTTGCTGGCCACCCAATCCACGTGAGTCGTGTGTACTTGTGCCGATCCGGAAGGAAGCCATGCAGCACTGCATCTGACAGTCCGGGCAGCAGCAGAATTTCCTGGGCTTTCCAAGCCCTGGCTCCTCATCACCGTTCACATTCTCCCATGGATGGAGCCCTGAACTAAGGTGTCCTGGTCACAGAGGCGACATACAGCTCTCCCCAGGAAATAGAGGGCATTTGTATCCCAGAAGCAGAAATCCAGGAGGCTTAAAGGTCAAAAAGTAAAAAGAAAAAGAAAAGAGAACAGATACAAATAAAATCAAAAATGAAAGGTTTGATATACACTACCGAAATACAAAGGATCATACAAGAATGCTATGAAAGATTAGATGTCATCAAATCAATAAGAGAGGAGAAATGGCCAAGTTCTTGGGCATATATAACCTTCTTGGACTGAATCATGAAACTGCAAAATCTAAATAGTCCAATGGCATGTCAATAGAAACAACCATCAAAACCCTCTCAAAAAGTATAAGTACTGAACCAGAGGGCTTCACTACTGAATTCTGCCAGACATTGAAATAAGATTTCATTCCTGTTCTCCAATTTTTCTAAAAAATTAAAGAGTCAATACTTTCTAACTCATTTTATGAGGACAACATTACTCTGATGCCAAAACCTGGTAAAGACAACAAAAAGAAAAGAAAACTCTAGTCGAATGTTTCTCATGAACACAGATGCAAAAATCCTAACAAAATACTAGCAAATTGAATACAACAATAAATTTAAAACATTTTACAGTATGATCAATTAGGCTTCATTCTAGGGGCATAAGAAAGATTATTTAATATATGCAAATCAATTAATGTGACACGTCACATAAAATACAGGATAAAAATCATGATTGTATCGATAGATGCAAAAAAACATTTGACAAAATACCACATCTATTTATGATTAAGTCAATTCATAAATAACATAAGCATAGAAGTACCTCAACATAATAAAGAGCATGTATGACAAACCCTCAGCCAACGTCATACTTTATGGTGAAAAATTCAAAACCTTTTCTCTACGATCTGGAACAATACAAGGCTGTCCATTATCATCACTGCTATTCAATATAGTGTTGGAAGTCCTAGCTAGAGCAATTGAGAAAAAGAAATAAAAAGCACCCAATTTGAGAATGAAGAAGTCAAATTATCATTTGTTGCAAATCACATGATTCTCTATAGAGAAAACCCCAAAGACTCCACTAAAATCTCTAAGAAACAATAGGCAAATACCATAAAGTTTTGGGATAAAAAATCAATATACAAAACCTCATAGCAATCCTGTACACTAAAAATGAAATTTCAGAGAATGAAAAAAAATTTATTCTGCAATTGCAACAAAAAGAAGAAAATATCTAGAAATAAATCTAAAAAAGCACGTGAAGGACCTATACACTGAAAAACATAAGGCATTTTAAAATAAATTAAAAAAAAACACAAATAGATTGGAAGAATCAACAGTTAAAATGGTCATATTACCCAAAGTAGTTTGCAGATTTTATGCAATCTCCATAGAAATTTCAATGGCATTTTTTAAAGAAAAAGAACAAAAATATCATCACATGCACATGCACATGGAAATGCACACCCAAATAGCCAAAGCAATCCTGAGACGAAAAACAAAGCTGGAGGCATCACACGGTGTCACTTCAAATTATACTACAAAGTGAAAATCAAAACATCATGATATTGGCAGAAAAATAGACACACAGACCAATGGAACAGAACTGAGAGTCTAGAAAGCAAACCCCCACAGATATGGGCAATTAATTTTAGACAAAGGAGCCAAAAACATAAAGTGGAGAAAAGTGTCTTTAATAAATGGTGCTGGGAAAACTGGGAAGACACATGAAAAAGAATGAAACTAGATTGCTGTCACCATATACCAAAATTAACTAAAAATGATTCAGAGACCTGAATATAGAACTGAAACTGTATACTGCATAGAAGAAAACATAGCAAGTAAACTCACAGTCCTTGGGTTTAAAGAACACTTCAGAATTTGATCTCAAAGGCAAGAGAAAAGCAAAAACAAACAAACAAACATATCAACAAACAAACAAATAAGTAACGGGGCTACATCAAACTGAAAACCTTCAGCACTGCAAAGGAAAACTTCCACAAGACAAAAGAGGCAACCATCCAAATGGAAGAAGAGATTTGCAAACAACACCTCCAATAAGGGCCTCATATCAGAAACATACAAAGAACTTGTACAACGTACAACTCAACAATAAATAGCAAACAATTCAATTAAAAAATTGGCAGAGGACCTGAATACACACTTCTCCAAAGAAATCATGCAAATGGCAACAGGCATATGAAAAGATGCTCAACTTCACTAGCTGTTAGGGAAATGGAGATCAAATCCACAGTGACAAGCCATCTCACACCTGTTAGAATGGCTCTCATCAAACAGCACAAGTAATAACAAGTGCCCTGAAGAAAACAGTATGGAGCTTACTCAAAAAACTAATAGTTTTACCATATGACTCAGCAATTACTCTGTTTTTTTTTTTAATCCAAGAAAAACCTTGAAAACATTACTCCATAAAGATGTGTGCACCCCGATGTTCACAGCAGCATTACTCACAGTGGCCAGGCCATAGAAACAACCAAAGTATCCTATGATAGATAACTGGATAAAGAAGATGTGATATATGTCTCATGGATTATTACTGAGCCATAAGAAAGAATAAAACACTGCCACTGGCCACATGATTGCATCTTGTGATTTATCCTGCTAAGCAAAAGAAGTCAAACAGACAAAATTGAGAGCCATATAATTTGACTTATAGGAAGGACATAAAACTCAAAGCAACAAACATGACATACAGAGCCACGGAAATAGCAGATGAGTGGTTACCTGAGGGAAGAGGGGAGACGGAGGTAGATAGGGGTGCAAGAGGTCAAATATATGGTGGCATAAGGAAACTTGACTTTGGGTGAACACACAATGTAATATTTGGATGATGCATTATTGAATTGGACACCTGAAACCTATATGGATTCGTTAACCAATGACAACCCATTAGTTTTAATTAAAAAAAAATTTAAAATTTAAAAGATATACCACGTGACACAACAATCTCTCTTCTGGGTATTTACCCCAATATTTTGAAACCACGTATAAATATACAACCCTGTTTGTCCACTGCAGCATCATTTACAATAACCAAGTCACAGAAACAACTTCAGTGTCCTTCAACAAACAATGGAATAAGTACAGCAGACTACTACTCAGCTCACGCTTTAACACCAAAAAGATGAAATACTGCCATTTGCACCAGCATAGATAGATCACGGATAGCTATTGGCAACAACATGAATAGATCTTGTTTGATCCAATGAACAAACAAAACAAAAACAAACTCATAGAGACAATGGAATGGTAGTTACCGCAGGGGTGGGGGAGGGCAAAGGGAGAAAGGAGGTCAAAGTATGGTGATGGTAGGAGACTTTGGAGGGTAACTACACAATAGAGTATACAGATGTTATATTATAAAGTTGTACACCTGAGATTTATATGTGTTATGAGCCAATGTCACCCCAAATAAATCTGATTTAAAAAGAGAGATTAAAATCATTTGAACCCAAAAACAAATTCCACGGACTTTCATCACTTCCTTGAGGTATTCACAAATTTCCTCGCTGTTACTCAGGTCGTTAAACCTTAGATTCACTGCTTTTGCATCTGCTTGAGTGTGACATGACAGGAACTCAACTGCCACCAAGTGTATCTCCAACAGGGCCAAATCCCAATACAAGCTCTCAGTGCCACCTCAATTGTATCTCCCTGATAAGTTTGGATTCCCAGTACCTGGGATGACGGTTTCTCCCTCCCTCCCTTCCTCACCTGACTTTGCTTTATAATTTATTGAGTAAATCAATCAAACAGTCTTCATGTTTTTAGCATAACGTGGAAGGGCTACATAGATAGTGGTGGCAGGGAGAGGGGGAATCAGCGAAAGGGTTGGTTCTGAGTGTGTCTTTGTATCCATGAGGATAGTGCAGTAGGGAGAAGACAACAGTACAGTGGGGGAGAGGACTCTTGTGCAGTAGCCCAGCCCCTGAATAGGTAGAAGGGGTGGGTCCAAGTGGGGGCATCAGGCCCGAGTGGGAGCAGTAATGTTCCTTTTAAAGTTAAATGGGAAGCTAGCTAGAGAACAACACGTTGAGAGATTTTGGCCCCCTCTCCTCAACTACCAGAAAATGTACAAAATTGCCTGCTTCTCATGACTACTGTGATGATTTGTGATGACTCCTGGCCCTTACTAAGTCTCACTATGGTGTATACTCAGAGGCAACGGCCCTGCCCCTTGATCGTCTCTACATCCCCAGAGCTTAGGACATCCAGCGTGGAAATATCCATCAAGTCAATATGGTTCCTCTTCATTTTTGCCTTCATGAGAATGATGGCACTAACATTTCCCAAGGCTACATTGACATTTTTATCCTGGAGCCACCAATTCTTGGGCATTTGTGGTCTATTTGACATGCATTTATTTGATTCTATTCACACCGTACAATTGTTCAACAACGTACAAAAAGTACAAAAGCCTAATGTGTTTTCCCAACCAGGTCAGAGCTAAGGTGCAAAAGCGGCCAGCACAGTAAGTGACCAGAGGCATCTGGGTGAGCTGCTCAAGCCACACTGCCTGTCACTTAATGCATTTAAAGCTATAAATGTTACGACAGGAGAATCTCTTGTCCTTGCAGCAGGCAAACAGCTCCTGACAGTGAGGCCTCCTTAGATCCATGTGTCTTTTCTTTTGAGGACAGGAACAACGGGACTTACAACAGGTCTTTAGAAAACAAGAAACAGTGTGGACACTATGTGATCAAATAGGGTTTCAAATGTAACTCACAAAGAAAGGTCCTTTTCCCACAACCCTTACCCCGCTATCTACCCCTGCTTTGTATCCTCTGAGAAGGCCAAGGCCAAGTCGCACAAAACCACTCTCATCCTATTAGATGATGTGCATCTTTCAAGATGAATGATCAGAGATTATTAGAAGAGCATCACTGAGCCAAGAAGACACAGAAGTTCTATCGACTGCTGCTCACCACACAGGTCTTCACATGCTAGGCGGTGAGGAGGATGAGGAGAAGTAGGTGAGCAGTAAGTGTTTCAACCACCTACACAGACACCCAAAAACTCCTGCACTCACCCGTGGCCCTCAACCAGCAGCATTTTGACCTCTAGCAATCTCCTAGCAAAATCGCGAGATAATTCTGGTCACATCGCTAGAGGAAGCTGGGTTTTCTGTTCTGGACGTGACTTCTCGTTACTAGAATGTAGGTTCTTTTTAACCATTACCCCATTCTATCTTCTGATAAAGACCACTCTGCATGGAGCCTGGTGAAAGTCCCCACCTGCCCGCCCTCCCAATCCTGTTAGTCACCGAGGCTTATAATGACGGCTCCATTTTCTGTGTCTGTCGTGAAACAGAGAAAGTCCAGCTTTACCTTCCACATTGTGAAAATAGGTGTTTTTCTTTTCCAGAATGAAAATGTGATTTATTAGATGCTCTACTAAATGTCTATCTTCCACCCACCTACTCTTAAGCATGTGTCCTCATTAAACAATTCAAAACCCAATACTCACATAGTGCTTCCTATATGAATTGTTCTATCCAGCACTTTACACAGATTATTTCGATTCTAATAATACCCATACAAGGGAGAAAGGCTCGGGGAAAAAAAAATCGGGGCTTACTCTAAAGGTAGGTTTGTTTTTGGCAAGGATGAATTTGGTACCTTTGAACAAGCCTACTTAGCACAACTAAAAAAACTGAGCTAAAAAATAATTTATTAAAGAAACTATTTAAAGTCACTAGAGAATTGTCAAATCATTAGAGAGAAAAAAAAATAGAGGTGAGCCTGACATTTTGGGTTTTATTTCTCTAAAGGTACCTGCCAAATCTGGGAGTAAGACAGTAGGAAACTTCAAATGACTAGCAAGTTGATAAGGCTTTGCAGCCATTTTAAATATGAAAAAAAAAAAAGCTTGGAAGACCACTCGATTTTTGAGTCGGGACCAAGAAAAGCTATACCCTAAGGATAAGGATGAACCAAAAATTGACTAGCCTTCACAAATGCCAAAGCCCAGATTCAAAACATCAACTCAAATGGAAAACAGAGACCTGAAATGGTTAGGTTTTTCATCACCTGCCAAAAGCAAATCTTCTGTAGAAGATACTACTCTAGGACACTTTTATCAACATAATTGTACATATTCAATATCTTGTACTCAATCAGAAATAATCAGGTATATGAGGAGACAGATCACAATGGAAAAACAAGGATATAAAGAGGCTTGCAACAGAATCACAGCAGAGTAAGTTAATGGCTTATCTGATACAGATTTTAAGAGAAAAAGACTGATAATTCCAGCAGAAAACTGGAAGTAATTTTTTCAGAGACAAAATGCCAGTGCTGAAAAATGCAATAAAAAGCGTAAGTGTGAGGGTGAGTGTGAGAATGGGAGTAAGAGTGAGGTTGACTGTGGGAGTGAGTGTGAAAGTTAGGGTTAGTGTGAGTGTGAGTGTGAGTTTGTGCATGAGTGTGAGGGTGAGTATGAGTGTGAGGGTGAGTGTGAAAATAAGTGTGAGCGTGAGTTTGTGTCTCAGGGTGAGAATGATAGTGAGCGTGAGCGTAAGAGTGCAGGTGTCAGGGTGATGGTGAGCATCAAGTTGAGAGTTAGCGTGAGGGAGAGGCTGAGGAAGAGAATAAGGGTGAGCGTGATGGTCAGTGTAGTTGTGAGACAGTGGGTGAGTGTGAGTATGAAAGTAGGTTGATGTTGAGGGTGAGGTGAGTGTGTAGGTGTGTGTGATGCTGAATGTGAGGCTAGTATCAGAGTTAGAGTTAGCGTGAGGGTGAGGGTGAGAATGAGGTAGACGATGAGGGTGAGTGATTCGGTGAGGGTGAGCTAGAGAATCGGGTAAGAATTAGGAAGCGAGTAAGGGTGTGTGTGAGCGTAAACATGAGTGTGAGGGTGAGAATCAGCGTGACTGTGAGTGTGAGTGTGAGTATGAGTGGGAGGGTGAGTGTGAAAATTTGGGTGAGTGTGAGGTTGAGTGCTAGTGTGAGAGTGATGGTGAGATTCAGGGTGATATTTAGTTAAGTTTGATGCTGAGGATGAGAATGAGGGTGAGAGTGAAGGTCAGTGTTAGAGTGAGTGTGAGTGTAAGGGAGAGTGTGAGAATTAGGGTGAGTGTGAGGTTGAGTATAAGAGTGAGAATGAGAGTGAGGGTGAGCGTAAAGTGAGGGTGAGTGTCAAGGTGAGAATGATGGTGAGTGTGAGGGCGAGTGTGAGTTTGAGGCTGAGAGTGAGTGCGAGTATGAGGGTGAGTGTGAGAATGAAAGTGAGTGTGAGGTTGACTGTGTGAGTGAGGTTGAGAGTGAGAGTGAGTGTGAGTGTGAGTGTGAGCTTGAGTGTGCGGGTGAGTGTGAGTGTGAGGGTGAGTATGAGTGTGAGAGTGAGTGTTAGAATGAGATTGAGTGTGAGGTTGACCGTGGAGTAAGGGTGCGAGTGAGGGTGTGCATAAAGTAAGGGTGAGTGTCAGGGTGAGAATGATGGTTAGTGTGTGGGTGAGCGTGAGTGTGAGTGTGATCGTGAGTGTTAGGGTTAGTGTGAGAATGGAAGTGAGTGTGATGTTGACTGTGGTAGTGAGTGTGACTGTGAGTGTGAGCATGAGTGTGAGTGTGAGTGTGAGAATATGTTTGAGGGTGATTGTGAGTGTGAGCGTGAGTTTGATGGTGAGTGTGATAATAAGGGTGAGCGTGAGCGTGAGCGTGAGTGTGAGGGTGAGTGTGAGAGTGAGTACAGTGCGAGTGTGAGCGTGAGAATGAGGGTGAGTGAGATAATGAGGATGAGTGTGTTGGTAGGTGTGAATGTAAGTGTGAGAGTGAGTGTGATGGTGAATGTGAAAATGAGTGTGAGCCTGAGTTTGCGTCTGAGGGTGAGGGTGAAAGTGCCGGTGAGCATAAGATGCGGGTGAGTGTCAGGGTGATGACGAGCATCAGGTTGAGAGTTAGCGTGAGGGTTAGGCTGAGGATGAGAATAAGCGTGAGCGTGATGGGGACTGCGAGTGTGATGGAGAGCGTGAGTGCGAGGCTGAGAGTAGGTTATTGATGAGTGTGAGGTGAGTGTGAGGGTGTGTGTGATGCTGAATGTGAGGTTACCGTGAGTGTGAGAGTTAGCGCGAGGGTGAGGGTGAGCATGAGGTAGACGGTGAGGGTGAGTGTTTGGATGAGTTTGAACATGAGGATGAGGGTGAGAATTAGGGTGCACTTGAGGATGGGCGTGAGTGTTAACGTGAGTGTGAGTGTGAAGGTGAGAGTGAGTGAGAGGGTGAGTGTGAATGTGAGTGTTAGTGTGAGCGTGAGGGTGAGGGTGAGTGTGAGTATGAGGGTGTGTGTGGGGTTTAGTGCTATTGTGAGAATGATGGTGAGATTCAGGGTGAGAGTGATTTAATGTTGATGCTGAGGATAAGAATGAGGGTGAGCGTGAAGTTGAGTGTGAGTGTGAGGATGAGTGTGAGAATGAGGATGAGTCTGAGTTTGACTGTGAAAGTGAGGATAAGAGTGAGGGTGGTGTGAGTGTTAGTGTGAGGGTTAGTGTGAGTGTGAGCGTGACTGTGAGAAAGGGATTGAGAAAGAGGTTGAAAATGGGAGTGAGAGTGAGGGTGAACGTAAAGTAAAGGTGAGTGTCAGGTTGAGAATGATGGTTAGTGTGTGGGTGAGCGTGAGTTTGAGTGTGCGAGTTAGAGTCAGTGTGGGTGTGAGCTTGAGTGTGAGGGTGAGTGTTAGAATGAGGGTGAATGTGAGGTTGAGTGCGAGGATGAGAGTGATGTTGATATTCAGAAAGGGAGTTGGTTAAGGTTGATGCTGAGGATCTGAAGGACGGTGAGCGTGAGCGTGAGGGTGAGTGTGAGCGTGAGTGTAAGGGTGAGTGTGAGAATGAAAGTGAGTGTGAGGTTGACTGTAAAAGTGAGGGTTAGAGTAAGAGGGATTGTGATGGAAGTGTGAGTGTGAGCGTGGGTGTGAGGGTGAGTGTGAGAGTGAGTTACAGTGTGAGTGTGAGTGTGAGCGTGAGTGTGTGTGAGCGTGATTGTGAAAGTGAGTTTGAAAATAAGGGTTAGTGTGAGGATGAGTGTGAGTATGAGTGTGATTGTGAGAATGAGTGTGTGAATGAGTTTGAGTCTGAGGGTGAGAGTGAACTTGATGGTGAGCGTAAAAGCGCGGGTGAGTGTCAGGGTGATGACGAGCATCAGGTTGAGAGTTAGCGTGAGGGTTAGGCTGAGGATGAGAATAAGCGTGAGCGTGATGGGGACTGCGAGTGTGATGGAGAGCGTGAGTGCGAGGCTGAGAGTAGGTTATTGATGAGTGTGAGGTGAGTGTGAGGGTGTGTGTGATGCTGAATGTGAGGTTACCGTCAGTGTGAGAGTTAGCACGAGGGTGAGGGTGAGCATAAGGTAAACAGTGAGGGTGAGGTTTTAGGTGAGGTTGAGCATGAGGATGAGGGTCAGAATTAGGGTGCAAGTGAGGGTGGGTGTGAGTATGAACGTGAGTGTGAGGGTGAAAATCAGCGTGAGTGTGAGTTTGAGGGTGAGAGTGAGTGAGAGGTTGAGAGTGAATGTGAGTGATAGTGTGAGCATAAGGGTGAGAGTGAGTGTGAGTGTGAGTGTGAGAGTGAGTGTGAATTTGAGCGTGAGGGTGAGTGTGAGTGTGAGGGGGAGTTTTAGAATCAGGGTGAAAGTGAGGTAAAGTGGGAGGCTGAGAGTGATGTTGAGAATCAGAAAGAGAGTTAGTTAAGGTTGACTCTGAAAATGAGAATGACGATGAGCGTGAAGGTGAGTGTGAGCGTGAGCGTGAGTATGAGGGTTAGTGTTAGAATTAGAGTAAGTGTGATGTTGACTGTGGAAGTGAGAGTGAGAGTGAGTGTGAGCGTGAGTGTGAAAGTGAGTGTGATAATGAGAATGAGGGTGAGCGTGAGTGTGAGTGTGAGAGTGAGTGTAGTGTGAGTGTGAGGGTGAGTGTAAGTGTGAGTGAGAAAATGAAAATGAGTGTAATGGTAGGTGTGACTGTAAGAGTGGGAATCAGTATGAGGTGATGGTGAATGTGAGAAAGAGTGTGAGCGTGATTTTGCGTCTGACGGTGAGGGTGAGAGTGCCGGTGAGCATAAGATGCGGGTGAGTGTCAGGGTGATGGTGAGCATCAGATTGAAGTTTTGCGTGTGGGTGAGCTGAGGATGAGAATGAGGTTGAGCGTGATGGTGAGAGTGAGGCTGAGTGAGTGTGCAAGTGAGAGTGAGTGTAGTGTGAGGGTGAGATTTATAATGAGCGTGAATGTGAGGTTGAGTGCGAGGATGAGAGTGATGTTGAGATTCAGGAAGAGAAGGTAGTTAAGGTTGATGCTGAGGATCAGAATGACGGTGAGCGTGAAGGTGAGTGTGGGTGTGAGCGTGAGGGTGAGGGTGAGGGTGAGTGTGAGAATGGCAGTGATTTTCAGATTGACTGTGGGAGTGAGTGTGTGAGTGAAGGTGAGTGTGAGTTTGAGGGTGAGTGTGAGGGTGAGTGTGAATTTGAGCGTGAGTGTGAAGGTGAGTGTGAGTTTGGGTGTGATAGTGAGAACGAGTCTGTGTGTGTGAGTTTGAGTCTGAGTGTGAGAGTGAAAGTGAGGGTGAGCGTAAGAGCGCGGGTGAGTGTAAGGGTGATGATGAGCATCAGGTTGAGAGTAAGCGTGAGGGTGAGGCTGAGGATGAGAATGAGCGTTAGCATGATGGGGAGTGCGAGTGTGATGGAGAGCGTGACTGAGCATGAGAGTAGGTTATTGATGATGGTGAGGTGAGTGTGAGGTTGTGTGTGATGCTGAATGTGAGGGTATTGTAAGCGTGAGGGTGAGGGTGTGCATGAGGTAGACAGTGAGTGTGAGTGTTTGGGTGAGTTTAGCTTGACAATGAGGGTGAGAATTAGGGTGCAAGTGAGGGTGGTTGTGTGTGTGAACGTGAGTGAGAGGGTGAGAATCAGCTAGAGTGTGAGTAAGAGGGAGATAGTGAGTGAGAGGGTGAGTGTGAATGTGAGTGTTAGTGTGAGTATGAGGGTGAGAGTGAGTGTGAATATGAGTGTGAGTGTGAGGTTAAGTGCTATTGTGAGAATGATGGTGAGATTCAGGGTGAGAGTTAGTTAATGTTGATGCTCAGGATGAGAAAGAGGGAGAGCGTGAAGTTGAGTGTGAGTGTGAGGGTGAGTGTGAGAATGAGGGTGAGTGTGAGGTTGACTGTGAAAGTGAGGATGAGAGTGAGGGTGAGTGTGAGTCTGAGGGTGACTGTGAAATGGGATTGAGAGTGAGGTTGACAGTGGGAGAGAGGGTGAAAGTGAGGGTGAGCGTAAAGTAAGGGTGAATATCAGGGTGAGAATGATGGTTAGTGTGTGGGTGAGCATGAGTGTGAGTGAGAGTTAGTGTCAGTGTGAGTGTGAGTGTGATGTGAGGGTTAGTGTGAGAATGAGAGTAAGTGTGATGTTGACTGTGGGAGTGAGTGTGACAGTGAGTGTGAGTGTGAGCGTCAGTTTGAAGGAGAGTGTGAGAGTGTGTTTGAGGGTGATAGTGAGTGTGAGCATGAGTGTGAGGGTGAGTGTGATAATGAGGATGAGTGTGATGGCAGGTGTGAGTGTAAGTGTGAGAGTGAGTGTGATGGTGAATGTGAAAATGTCTGTGAGCCTCAGTTCGCGTTTGAGGGTGAAAGTGAAAGTGAGGGTGAGCATAAGAATGCGGGTGAGTGTCAGGGTGATGGTGAGCATCAGGTTGAAGTTGAACGTGTGGGTAAAGCTGAGGATGAGAATGAGGGTGAGCGTGATGGTGAGTGTGAGGATGAGTGTGAGTGTGTGAGTGTGTGAGTGAGAGTGAGTGTGGGTGTGAGCTTGAGTGTGAGGGTGAGTGTTAGAATGAGGGTGAATGTGAGGTTGAGTGCGAGGATGAGAGTGATGTTGAGATTTAGAAAATAAGTTAGTTAAGGTTGAGGCTGAAGATCAGAATATTGATGAGCGTGAAGGTGATTGTGAGTGTGAGCGTGAGTCTGAGGGTGAGTGTGAGAATTAAAGTGAGTGTGAGGTTGACTGTAAGACTGATGGTTAGAGTGCAAAAGATTGTGAGGGGGAGTATGAGTATGAGCGTGGGCGTGATCGTGAGTGTGAGAGTGAGTTTCAGTGTGAGTGTGACTGTGAGCGTGAGTGTGTGTGAGCGTGATTGTGAAAGTGAGTGTGAAATTAGGTTTAGTGTGAGTGTGAGGGTGAGTATGAGAATGGTACTTAGTGTAAGGTTAATTGTGGAGTGAAGGTGAGTGTGAGTGTGAGGTTAAGTTTGAAAATGAGTGTGAATGTGAGTGTGAATTTGAGCGTGATTGTGAGGGTGAGTGTGAGTGTGAGGGTGAGTGTAGTGTGAAGATGTGGGTGAGTGTGAAAATGAGTGTGTGCGGGAGTTTGAGTCGAAGGGTGAGAGTGAAAGTGAGGGTGAGTGTAAGAGTGTGGGTGAGTGTCAGGGTAATGATGAGCATCAGGCTTAGTGTTAGTGTGAGCGTGAGGGTGAGGGTGAGTGTAGTATGAGGTTGAGTGTGAGGTTGACTGTGGGAGTTAGGATGAGAGTGAGGTTGCTGTGAGTGTGCTTGTGAGGGTGAGTGTAAGTGTGAGGATGACTGTGAGAATGGGATTGAGAGTGATGTTGACAGTGGGAGTGAGAGTGAGAGTGAAAGTGAGCGTAAAGTAAGTGTGAGTGTCAGGGTGAAAATGATTTTTAGTGAGTGGGTGAGCATGAGTGTGAGAAGAAGAGTGAGTGTCAGTGTGACAGTGAGCGTGAGTGTGAGGGTTACTGTGAAAATAGGAGTGTAGTGTGATGTTGACTGTGGCAGTGAGTGTGAGTGTGAGCGTGAGTGTGAGGGTGAGTGTGAGAGTGTTTTTGAGGGTGATTGTGAGTGAGCTTGAGTGAGAGGGTGAGTGGCAGAGTGTGTTTGAGGGTGATTGTGATTGTGAGCGTGAGTGTGAAAATTAGTGTGATAATGAGGGTGAGGGTGAATGTGAGCGTGAGTGTGAGGGTGAGAGTGAGTATAGTGTGAGTGTGAGCGTAAGTGGGAGGGTTAGTGTGAAAATGAGGATGAGTGTGATGGTAGGTGTGAGTGTAAGTGTGAGAGTCAGTGTGAGTGTGATGGTGAATTTGAGAATAAGTGTGAGCGTGAGTTTGAGTCTTAGGGTGAGGTTGAGAGTGAAGGTTAGCATAAGAATGCGGGTCAGTGTCATGGTGATGGTGAGCATCAGGTTGAAGGTTAGCATGTGGGTCAAGCTGAGGATGAGAATGAGGGTGAGCGTGATGGTGAGTGTGAGGATGAGTGTGAGTGTGTGAGTGAGAGTGAGTGTGGGTGTGAGCTTGAGTGTGAGGATGTGTGTTAGAATGAGGGTGAATGTGAGGTTGAGTGCGAGGATGAGAGTGATGTTGAGATTCAGGAAGAGAGTTAGTTAAGGTTGATGCTGAGGATCAGAATGACGGTGAGCGTGAAGGTGAGTGTGAGAATGAAAGTGAGTGTGAGGTTGACTGTAAGAGTGAGGGTTAGAGTGAGATGAATTGTGAAAGAGAGTGTGAGTGTGAGCGTGGGCGTGAGGGTGAGTGTAAGTATAAGTGTGATTGTGAGAATGAGTGCGTGTGTGAGGTTGAGTATGAGGGTGAGAGTGAAAGTGAGGGTCAGAATTAAAGTACAAGTGAGGGTGGGCGTGAGTGTGAACGTGAGTGTGAGGGTGAGAATCAGCGTGAGTGTGAGTGTGAGGGTGAGAGTGAGTGAGAGGGTGAGTGTGAATGTGAGTGTGAGTGTGAGCATGAGGGTGCGGATCAGTGTGAGTGTGAGGGTGAGTGTGACAGTGAGTGTTAATTTGAGCATGAGTGTGAGATTGCGTGTGAGTGTGAGGGTGAGTGTGAGTGTGAGGGGGAGTGTTAGAATGAGGGTGAAAGCGAGGTTGAGTGGGAGACTGAGAGTGATGTTGAGATTCACAAGGAGAGGTAGTGAAGGTTGATGCTGAGGATGAAAATGACGATGAGCGTGAAGGTAAGTGTGAGCGTGAGCGTGAGTATGAGGGCTAGTGTGAGAATGAGAGTAAGTGTGATGTTGACTGTGGGAGTGAGTGTGACAGTGAGTGTGAGTGTGAGCGTCAGTTTGAAGGAGAGTGTGAGAGTGTGTTTGAGGGTGATAGTGAGTGTGAGCATGAGTGTGAGGGTGAGTGTGAGCGTGAGCGTGATTGTGAGTGTGAGTGTGAGAGTGAGTGTAGTATGAGGGTGAGTGTGATGTTTAGTGCTATTGTGATAATGATGCTGAGATTCAGGGTGAGAGTTAGTTAATGTTCATGCTGAGGATGAGAATGAGAGTGAGCATGAAGTTGAGTGTGAGTGTGAGAGTGAGTGGGAGGGTGAGTGTGAGAAAGAGGGTGAGTGTGAGGTTCACAGTGGCAGTGAGGATGAGAGTGAGGGTGGTGTGAGTGTGAGTGTTAGGTTGAGTGTGAGTGTGAGGATGACTTTGAGAATGGGATTGAGAGTGAGGTTGACAGTGGAGTGAGGGTGAGAGTGAGGGTGAGCATAAAGTAATGGTGATTGTCAAGGTGAGAATTACGGTTAGTGTGTGAGTGAGCGTGAGTGTGAGAGGGAGAGTGAGTGTCAGTGTGAGTGTGAGCGTGAGTGTGAGGGTGAGTGTTAGAATGGTAGTAAGTGTGCGGTTGATTGTGAAAGTGAAGGTGAGTGTGAGTGTGAGTGTGTGGTTGAGTGTGAGAGTGAGTGTGAGTGTGATTGTAAATTTGAGCGTGAGTGTGAGGGTGAGTGTGCGTGTGAGGGTCAGTGTAGTGTGAGGATGAGGGTGAGTGTGAAAATGAGTGTGTGCGGGAGTTTGAGTCTGAGCGTGAGAGTGAAAGTGAGGGTGAGCGTATCAGCGTGGGTGAGTGTCAGGGTGATGATGAGCATCAGGTTGAGAATTAGCGTGAGGGTGGGGCTGAAAATGATAATGAGCATGAGCATGATGGGCAGTGCGAGTGTGATGGAGAGCGTGAGATTGAGGCTCAGAATAGCTTATTGATGAGCGTGAGGTGAGTGTGAGGGTGTGTGTGATGCTGAATGTGAGGTCACCATCAGTGTGAGAGTTAGCGTGAGGTTGAGGGTGAGCATGAGGTAGATGGTGAGTGTGAGTGTTTGGGTGAGGGTGAGCATGAGAATTAGGCTTTGAATTAGGGTGCGACTGAGGGTGCGCGTGAGTGTGATTGTGACTGTGAGGGTGAGAATCAGCGTGAGTGTGAGATTAAGGTTGAGGGTGAGAGTGAGGGAGAGGGTGAGTGTGTGTGTGAGTGTCAGGGTGATTGAGGGAATGTGTGAGATTGAGGGTGAGTGTGAACTTCAGTGCGAGTGTGAGAGTGTTGGTGAGATTGAGGGTGAGAGTTGATTAAAGTTGATGCTGAAAATCAGAATGAGGGTGAGTGTGAAGGTGAGTGTGAGTGTGAGCGTGAGTGTGAGGGTGACTGTGAGAGTGAGTTTCAGTGTGAGTGTGATTGTGAGTGTGAGTGTGAGTATCAGTTCATTGTGAAAAGTAGTGTGAGCATGAGTTTGCATCTGTGGTAGAGGGTGAGAGTGCGGGTGAGCATAAGAGTGCGGGTGAGTGTCAGGGTGATGGCGAGCATCCGGTTGAAGGTTAGCGTGTGGGTGAAGCTGAAGATGAGAATGAGGGTGAGCGTGATGGTGAGTGTGAGTGTTTGTGTGAGCTTGAGAGTGAGGGTGAGTGTTAAAATGAGGGAGAATGTGAGGTTGAGTGCGAAGATGAAAGTGAGTGTGAGTGTGAGTGTGAGTGTGAGCGTGAGTGTGAGGGTGAGTGTGAGAGTGTGTTTGAGAATGATTATGAGTGTGAGCGTGAGTGTGACGGTGAGTGTGATAATGAGGGTGAGGATGAGTGTGAGCGTGAGTGTGAGTGTGAGTATAAGAGTGAGTGTAGCATGAGCGTGAGTGTGAGAGTGAGTGTGAAAATGAGGATGAGTGTAATAGTAGGTGTTTGTGTGAGTGTGAGAGTCAGTGTGAGTGTGATGGTGAATGTGAGAAAGAGTGTGAGCGTGATTTTGCGTCTGACGGTGAGGGTGAGAGTGCCGGTGAGCATAAGATGCGGGTGAGTGTCAGGGTGATGGTGAGCATCAGATTGAAGTTTTGCGTGTGGGTGAGCTGAGGATGAGAATGAGGTTGAGCGTGATGGTGAGAGTGAGGCTGAGTGAGTGTGCAAGTGAGAGTGAGTGTTAGGGTGAGTGTTAGAATGAGGGTGAATGTGAGGTTGAGTGCGAGGATGAGAGTGATGTTGATATTCAGAAAGGGAGTTGGTTAAGGTTGATGCTGAGGATCTGAAGGACGGTGAGCGTGAAGGTGCGTGTGAGTTTAGCGTGAATTTGAGAGTGAGTGTGAGAATGGCAGTGAGAGTGAGGTTGATTGTGGGAGTGAGTGTGAGAGTGTTGGTGAGTGTGAGTGTGAGTGTGAAAATGAATGTGAGAGTGAGTGTGAGTGTGAGTTTGAATTTGAGCGTGAGTGTGAGAGTGAGTGTGAATGTGAGGGTGAGTGTAGTGTCAGGATGAGGATGAGTGTGAAAATGAGTGTGTGAGGGAGTTTGAGTCTGAGGGTGAGATTGAAAGTTAGGGTGAGCGTAAGAACGCGGGTGAGTGTCGGGTGATGATGAGAATCAGGTTAAGAGTTAGCGTGAGGGTGAGGCTTAGGATAAGAATGAGCGTGAGCTTGATGGGGAGTGCGAGTGTGATAAAGAGTGTGAGTGTGAGGCTGAGAGTAGGTTATTGATGAGGGTGAGGTGAGTGTGAGTGTGTTTGTGATGCTGAATGTGAGGGTACCGTCAGTGTGAGAGTTAGCGCGAGGGTGAAAGTGAGCATGAGGTAGACGATGAGGGTGTGAGTTTGGGTGAGGTTGAGCATGAGGATGATGGTGAGAATTAGGGTGCCGTGAGGGAGGGTGTGTGTATGAACATGAGTGTGAAAGTGAGAATCAGCTTGAGTGTGAGTGTGAGGGTGAGAGTGAGTGAGAGGGTGAGTGTGAATGTAAGTGTTAGTGTGAGTGTGAGGGTGAGGGTGAGGGTGAGTGTGAGATTTAGTGCTAATTTCAGAATGATGGTGAGATTGAGGATGAGAGTTAGTTAATGTTGATGCTGAGAATGAGAATGAGTGTGAGCGTAAATTTGCGTGTGAGTTTGAGCGTGAGTGTGAAGGTGAGTGTGAGAATAAGGGTGAGTGTGAAGTTGACTGTGAAAGTGAGGATAAGAATTAGAAGGGTGTGAGTGTGAATGTGAGGGTGAGAGTGAGTGAGAGGGTGAGTGTGAGGTTTAGTGCTATTGTGAAAATGATGGTGAGATTCAGGGTGAGAGTTAGTTAATGTTAATGCTGAGGATGAGAATGATGGTGAGCGTGAAGTTGAGTTTGAGTGTAAGGGTGAGTGTGAGAATGAGTGTGAGTGTGAGGTTGACTGTGCGAGTGAGAATGAGAACGAGGGTGGTGTGAGTGTGAGTGTGAGGGTCAGTGTGAGTGTGCGGGTGACCGTGACAATGGGATTGAGAGAGAGGTTGACAGTGAGAGTGAGGGTGAGAGGGAGGGTGAGGGTAAAGTAAGAATGAGTGTCAGGGTGAGAATGATGATTAGTGTGTGTGTGAGCGTGAGTGTGAGAGGGAGAGTGAGTGTCAGTGTGAGAGTGAGCATGAGTGTAAGGGTTAGTGTGATAATGAGAGTGAGTGTGATGTTGACTGGGGAAGTGAGTGTGAGTGTGAGCGTGAGTGTGAGGGTGAGTGTGAGAGTGTGTTTGAGGATGATTTTGAGTTTGAGCGTGAGCGTGAGTGTGAGTGTGAGGGTGAGAGTGAGTGTAGTGTGATTTTAAATGTGAGTGTGAGGTAAGTGCGAAAATGAAAATGAGTGTGATGGAAGGTGTGAGTGTAAATTTGAGAGAAGTGTGAGTGTGATGGTAAATTTGAGAATGAATGTGAGCGTGAGTTAGCATCTGAGGGTGAGGGTGAGAGTGAGGGTGAGCATAAGAATGCGGGTGAGTGTCAGGGTGATGTTGAGCATCAGGTTGAAGGTTAGCGTGTGGTTGAAGCTGAGGATGAGATTGAGGGTGAGCGTGATGGTGAGTGTGAGGCTGAGTTTGAGAGTGTAAGGGAGAGTGAGTATGGGTGTGAGCTTTAGTGTGAGGATGAGTGTGAGTGTGCGAGTGAGAGTGAGTGTGTGTGTGAGCCTGAGTGTGTAAGTGAGTGTTAGAATGAGGGTGAATGTGAGGTTGAGTGCGAGGATGAGAGTGATTTTGAGTCTCAGAAAGAAAGTTAGTTAAGGTTGATACTGAGGATCAGAATGACGGTGAGCGTGAAGGTTAGTGTGAGTGTGAGCGTGAGTGTGAAAATGGCGGTGAGTGTGAGGTTGACTGTGGGAGTGAGTGTGAGAGTGAAAGTGAGTGTGAGTGTTAGTGTGAGTGTGAGTTTGAATTTGAGCATGGGTGTGAGGGTGAGTGTGAGTGTGAGGGTGATTGCAGGGTGAGGGTGAGGGTGAGTGTGAAAATGAGTGTGTGTGGGAGTTTGAGTCTCAGAGTGAGGTTGAAAGTGAGGGTGAGCGTACGAGTGCGGGTGAGTGCCAGGGTGATGGTTAGCATCCGTTTGAGAGTTAGCGTGAGGGTGAGGCCGAGAAGTAGAATGAGGGTGACCGTGATGGTGAGTGTGAGTGTAAGTGAGAGCGTGATTGTGAGGCTGGGAGTAGGTTGAGTTTCTTGTTGAGGTGAGTGTGCGGGTGTGTGTGATGCTGAAGGTGAGGTATCGTCAGTGTGAGAGTTAGCGCGAGGGTGAGGGTGAGCATAAGGTAGACAGTGAGGTTGAGTTTTTTGGTGAGGTTGAACATGAAAATGAGGGTGAGAATTCGGGTGTAAGTGAGGGTAGGCATGAATGGAACGTGAGTGTGAGGATGAGAATCAGCATGGGTTGAGTGTGAGGGTGAGAGTGAGTGAGAGGGTGAGTGTGAATGTGAGTGTTAGTGTGAGCATGAGGGTGCGGGTGAGTGTGAGGGTGAGGGTGAGTGTGAATTTGAGCGTGAGTGTGAGGGTGAGGGTGAGTGTGAGTGTGAGGGGGAGTGTTAGAATGAGGGTGAAAGCGAGGTTGAGTGGGAGACTGAGAGTGATGTTGAAATTCAGAAAGAGAGTTAGTTAAGGTTGATGCTGAGGATCAGAATGATGGTGAGCCTGAAGGTGAGTGTGAGCGTGAGTATGAGGGCTAGT
This sequence comes from Cynopterus sphinx, assembly GCA_030015415.1. Classification (NCBI taxonomy): domain Eukaryota; kingdom Metazoa; phylum Chordata; class Mammalia; order Chiroptera; family Pteropodidae; genus Cynopterus; species Cynopterus sphinx. The sequence goes on from JAKZJJ010000049.1 coordinate 254,578, forward strand.
GTGAGAATGAGAGTAAGTGTGATGTTGACTGTGGGAGTGAGTGTGACAGTGAGTGTGAGTGTGAGTGTGAGCGTCAGTTTGAAGGAGAGTGTGAGAGTGTGTTTGAGGGTGATAGTGAGTGTGAGCATGAGTGTGAGGGTGAGTGTGATAATGAGGGTGACAGGAGTGTGAGCATAAGCGTAAGTGTGAGTGTGAGTGTGAGGGTGAGAGTGAGTGTTGTGTGTGAATTTGAGCGTAAGTGTCAGGATGAGTGTGAAAATGAGGATAAGTGTGATAGTAAATGTGAGTGTAACTGTGAGAATCAGTGTGGGTGTGATGGTAAATGTGAGAATGAATGTGAGCGTGAGTTGTGTCTGAGGGTGAGGGTGAAAGTTAGGGTGAGCATAAGAATGCGAGTGTCAGGGTGATGGTGAGCATCAGGTTGAAGGTTAGCATGTGGGTGAAGAAGAGGATGAGAATGAGGGTGAGCGTGATGGTGAGTGTGAGGCTGAGTGTGAGTGTGCAAGTGAGAGTGAGTATGGGTGTGAGCTTGAGTGTGAGGGTGAGCGTTAGAATGAGGGTGAAAGTGAGGTTGACTGCGAGGATGAGAGTGATGATGAGATTCAGAAAGAGAGTTAGTTAAGCTTGATTCTGAGGATCAGAATGACGGTGAGTGTGAAGGTGAGTGTGAGTGTGAGCGTGAGTATGAGGGTGAGTGTGATAATGAGGGTGAGTGTGAGTGTGAGGGTGAGTGTGAGTGTGAGTATGAGTGTGACGGTGAGTGTGAGAGTGAGTTTGAGTGTGACGGTTAGTGTGAGTGTGACTGTGAGGGTGAGTGTGATAAAGAAGGTGAGTGTGAGTGTAAGTGTGAGTGTGAGTGTGAGGGTGATGTGAGAATGAGTGTCAGCGTGAGTTTGGGTCTAAGGGTGAGAGTGAAAGTGAGGGTGAGTGTAAGAATGCTGGTGAGTGTCAGGGTGATGGTGAGCATCATGTTGAGTGTTAGCATGAAGGTAAGGCTGAGAAGGAGAACGAGTGTGAGCTTGATGGAAAGTATGAGTGTGATGGAGAGAGTGGGTGTGAGACTGAGAGTAGGTTGTTGTTGAGGGTGAGATGAGTGTGAGGGTGTGTGTGATGCTGAATGTGAGGCTACCATCAGTGTGACAGTTAGCGTGAGGTTAAGGGTGAGAATGAGGTAGACGGTGAGGGTGAGTGTTTGGGTGAGATAGATCATGAGAATGAGGGTGTGAACTACGTTGCGAGGTAGGGTGGGCGTGAGTGTGAACGTGACTGTGAGAATGAGAATCAGCGTGATTGTGAAATTAAGGGTGAGGACGAAAGTGAGGGAGAGGGTGACTGTGAGTGTGAGTGTGAGGGTGAGTTTAATTGAATGTGTAAGATTGAGGGTGAGTTTGAGGTACAGTGTGAATTTGAGAGTGATGGTTTGATTCAGGGTGAAAGTTGGTTAAAGTTGATGATGAGGATCAGAATGAGGGTGAGTGTGAAGGTGAGTGTGAGTGTGAGCATGAGTGTGAGAGTGAGTGTGACAATGAAAGTGAGTGTGAGGCTGACTGTAAGAGTGAGTGTGAAAGTGAAAGTTATAGTGTAGAGGAATTGTGAGTGTGAACATGAATGTGAGTGTGAGCATGAGTTTGAGGGTGAGTGTGAGATTGACTGTAAGAGTGAGGGTGAAAGTGAGAGTTATAGTGAGGTGGATTTTGAGTGTGAGCGTGATTGTGAGGGTGAGTGTAAAAAAACGTGAGTTTGAGTGTGAGTGTGAGGGTGAGTGTGAGTATGAGTTGATTGTGACAATGTGTGTGAGCGTGAGTTTGCATCTGACGTTGAGGGTGAGAGTGAGGGTGAGCCTAAGAATCGGATGAGTATCAGGGTGATGGTGAGCATCTGGTTGAAAGTTAGCATGTGGGTGAAGCTGAGAATGAGAATTAGGGTGAGAATGATGGTGAGTGTGAGGCTGATTGTAAGTGTGCGAGTGAGAGTGAGTGTGAGTGTGAGCTTGAGTGTGAGGGTGAGATTTATAATGAGCGTGAATGTGAGGTTGAGTGCGAGGATGAGAGTGATGTTGAGATTCAGGAAGAGAAGGTAGTTAAGGTTGATGCTGAGGATCAGAATGACGGTGAGTGTGAGTGTGAGCGTGAGTGTGAGTGTGAGAGTGCAGGTGAGTGTGAGAATAAAAGTGAGTGTGAGATTGACTGTAAGAGTGAGGGTTAGAGTGAATGGGATTGTGAGGGGGAGTGTGAGTGTGAGTGTACGCTTGAGGGTGAGTGTGAGAGTGAGTTTCACTGTGAGTGTGAGTGTGAGCATGAGTTTGTGTTAGCGTGATTGTAAAACTGAGTGTGAAAATGAGTGTTAGTGTGACTGTGAGTGTGAGGGTGAGTGTGAGTATGAGTGTGATTGTGAGAATGAGTGTGTGTGTGAGTTTGAGTCTGATGGTGAGAGTGAAAGTGAGGGTGAGTGTAAGAGTGCGGGTAGTGTCAGGGTGATGATGAGCATCAGGTTGAGAGTTAGCGTGAGGGTGAAGCTGAGGATGAGAATGAGCGTGAGAGAGATGGGGAGTGCGAGTGTGATGGAGAGTGTGAGTGTGAGGCTGAGAGTAGGTTATTGATGAAGGTGAGGTGAGTGTGAAGGTGTGTGTAATGCTGAATGTGAGGGTACCGTTAGTGTGAGAGTTAATGTTAGGGTGTAGGTGAGCATAAGGTAGACGTTGAGGGTGAGTGTTTGGGTGAGGTTGAGCATGAGAATGAGGGTGAGAATTAGGGTGCAAATAAGGGTTGGCGTGAGTGGGAACGTGAGAGTGAAATTGAGAATCAGCTTGAGTGTGAGTGTGAGGGTGAAAGTGAGTGAGAGGGTAGGGGTGAGTGTGAATGTGAGTGTTAGTGTGAGCGTGTGGGTGAGGGTGATTGTGAGCATGAGGGTGAGTGTGAAGTTTAGTGCTATTGTGAGAATGATGGTGAGATTCAGGATGAGAGTTTTTAATGTTGATGCTGAGGATGAGAATGAGGGTGAGAGTGAGTTTAGTGTGAGTGTGAGCGTGAGTGTGAGGGTGAGTGTGAGAATGAGGGTGAGTGTGAGGTTGACTTTGGGAGTGAGGGTGAGAGTGTGGATGATGTGAGTGTGAGTGTGAGTGTGAGTTTGAGGGTGACTGTGAGAATGGAATTGAGAGTGAGGTTGACAGTGGGAGTGAGGGTGAGAGTGAGGGTGAGCGTAAAGTAAGGGTGAGTGTCAGGGTGAGAATGAGGGTTAGTGCGTGAGTGAGCATGAGTGTGAGAGGGAGTTGAGTGTCAGTGTGAGTGTGAGCGTGAGTGTGAGGGTTTGTGTGAGAATGGGAGTGAGTGTGATTTTGACTGTGAAGGTCAGTATGAGTGTGAGTGTTAGCGTGAGTGTGACGGTGAGTGTGAGAGTTTGTTTGAGGGTGCTTGGGAATTTGAGCGTGACTGTGAGGGTGAGTGTGAGAGTGTGTATGAGGGTGATTGTGAGTTTCAGCGTTAGTGTGAGAGTGATTGTGAGGGTGAGAGTGAGTGTGAGGATCAGTGTTAGAGTGAATGTGAGTGTAAGTATGAATGTGAGTGTGAGAGTGAGTGTGAGAGTGAGTGCGAGTGTGAGCGTGATTATGAGAGTGAGTGTGAGAATGAAAGTGAGTGTCAGATTGACTGTGGGAGTGAGTATTAGGGTGAGTGTGAGGGGAGTTTGAGTTTGATTGTGAGCGTGAGTGGTAGGGTGAGTGAGAGAGTGAATGTTGAGTGAGTGTGAGTGTGAGCGTGAATGTGAGGGTGAGTGTGATAATGACGATGAGTGCGAGGGTGAGTGTGAGTGTAAGTGTGAGGGTGAGTGTGAGTGTGAGAATGAAATTGAGTGTGAGGTTGTCTGTGAAAGTAAGGGTAAGAATGAGGGTCAGTGTTAGTGTGAGCGTTAGTGTGAAAGTGAGTGTGAGAATGAGTATGAGTGTGTGGTTGAGTGCGAGTGTGAAAGTGATGTTCAGGTTCAGGTGAGAGTTAGTAAAAGTTTATGCTGAGGATCATTAGGGTGAGTCTGAAGGTGAGTTTGAGTGTGAGCGTGAGTGTGAGATTGATAGTGAGCGTGAGTGTGAGGGTCAGTGTTAGAGTGAGTGTGAGTGTGAGTGTGAACCTGAAAGTGAGGGTTAATGTGATAAAGAGTGTGAGTGTGAGAGTGAGTGTGAGAGTGAGTGTGAGCGTGAGTGTGAGATTGGAGTGAGTGTGAGTTTGAGTCTGAGGGTGATGGTGTGTATGAGTGTGAGGGTTAGTGTGAAAATAAGTGTGAGCGTGAGTTTTTTTCTGAGGGTGAGGATGATAGTGAGGTTGAGCATAAGTGTGCGGGTGAGTGTCAGAGTCATGTTGAGCATCAGGTTGAGAGTTAGTGTGAGGGTGAGGCTGAGGAGGAGAATGAGGGTAAGTGTGATGGTGAGTGTGTGTGTGAGGAAGAGCGTGAGTGTGAGTTTGAGCGTACATTGAAGTTGAGGGTGAGGTGAGTATGAGGATTGAGTGATGCTGAATGTGAGTCTCGCGTCAGAGTGATAGTTAGCGTGAGTAGGGTGAGATAGAGGTAGACAGTGAAAGTGAGTGTTTGGGTGAGGGTGAGCATGAGGGTGAGGGTCAGAAATAGGGTGCGAGTGAAAGTGGATGTGAGTTTGTACGTGAGTGTAAGAATGAGAATCAGCGTGACTCTTAGTGTGAGTTTGAGAGTGAGAGTGTGGGAGAGGGTGAGTGTGATTGTGAGTGCGAGCGTCAGTGTGAGGGTGGGTGTTAGAATGAGGGTGAGTTTGAGGTTGACTGTAAGAGTGAGGGTGAGAGTGAGGGTAAGCGTAAAGTGAGGGTGAGTGTCAGGGTGATAATGATGCTGAGTGTGAGGGCGAGTGTGAGTGTGAGTGTGAGCGTGAGTGTGAGATTGGAGTGAGTGTGAGTTTGAGTCTGAGGGTGAGGATGATACTGAAAGTGAGCATAAGTGTACGGGTGAGTGTAAAGTTAATGGTGAGCAACAGGTTGAGAATTAGCCTGAGGTTGAGGATGAGGAGGAGGATGAGGGTGTGCGTGATGGTGAGTGTGTGTGTGAGAAAGAGCGTGAGTTTGAGGTTGACCATAGGTTGAAGTTGAGGGTGAGGTGAGTGTGAGGTAGTGTGTGATGCTGAATGTGAGGTTCGCGTCAGGGTGCGAGTTTGCGTGAGGGTGAGCATGAGCGAGAGGGTGAGAATTAGGGTGCGAGTGAGTGTGGTAGTGAGTGTGAACGTGAGTGAGAGGGTGAGAATCAGCGTAATTGTGAGTGTAAGGGTGAACGTGAGTGTGAGAGTGAGTGTGAGTGTGAAGTTGAGTGCGTGTGTGAGAGTGATGGTAAGATTCAGGTGAGAATTAGATAAAGTTGATGCTGAGGATCAGAATTAGGGTGAGCCTGAAGGTGACTTCTGGTGTGAGCGTGAATGTGAGGGTGAGTGTGAGAATCAAAGTGAGGGTGAGGTTGTCTGTTGGAGTAAGGGTGAGAATGAGGATGAATGTGAGTGTGAGTGTGAGCGTGAGTGTGAGGTTCAGTGTTAGAGTGAGTGTGAGTTTCAGTGCTGAACGTGAATGTGATGTTTAATGTGATAATTACTGTGAGTGTGATAGCGAGTGTGAGTTTGAGTGTGAGTGTGAGCTTGAGAATGAGGGTGAGAGTGAGAATGAGCGTGAGTGTGAGGTTGACTGTGTGAGTAAGGGTGAGAGTCAGTGTGAGTGTGAATGTGAGCATGAGTTTCACTCTGAAAGTGAGAGTGAAAGTGTGTGTGAGCATAAGAATGCGGGTGACTGTCAGCGTAATGGTGAGCAAGAGGTTGAGAGTTTGCGTGAGAGTGAAGCTGAGGAGGAGGATGAGGGTGAGCGTAATGGTGAGTGTGAGGGTGAGAGTGAGTGTGAGTGTGAGGGAGAGCGTGAGTGTGAGGCTGAGAGTAGGTTGAATTTGAGGATGAGATGAGTGTGAGGGTGTGTGTGTGATGCTTAATGTGAGGCTAGTATCAAGGTGAGGGTTAGGGTGAGGGTGAGGGTGAGAATGATTTAGACGGTGAGGGTGAGTGTTTGGGTGAGGGTGAGCTAAAGAATCATGGTGAGAATTAAGGTGCGAGTGACGGTGGGTGTGAGTGTTTACGTGAGTGTGAGGATGAGAATCAGCGTGAGTGTTAGTGTGAGTTGAGATGAGAGTGTGAAAGAGGGTGAGTGTGATTGTGAGTGCGAGCATCAGTGTTAGGGTAAGTGTTAGAATGACGGTGAGTGTGAGGTTGACTGTCAGAGTGAGGGTGAGAGTGAGAGTGATGGTGAGTGTCAGGGTGATAATGATGGTGAGTGTGAGGGTGAGTGTGAGTTTGAGGGTGATGGTGAAAATTAGGGTGCGAGTGAGGGTGGGCGTGAGTGTGAACATGAGTGTTAGGGTGAGAATCAGTGTGACAGTGAGTGTGAGTGTGAGGGTGAGAGTGAGGAAGACGGTGAGTGTGAGTGTGAGAGTGAGTGAGAGGGTGAGTGTGAGAATGAAGGTGATTGTGAGGATGAGTGCGAGTTTGAGATGATGGTGATATTAAGGGTTACAGTTAGTTAAAGTTTATGCTGAGGATCAGAATTAGTGTGAGACTGAAAGTGAGTTTAAGTGTGAGCGTGAGTGAGAGGGTGAGTGTGAGAATGAAAGTGAGTGTGAGGTTGACTGAGGAAGGGAGTTTGAGTGTGAGGATGAGTGTGATTCTGAGTGTGATTGTGAGCGTGAGTGTGAGGGTGATTGTTAGAGTGAGTTGAGTGTGAGTGTCAGTTTGAGCGTGAGTGTGAGGGTGGGTGTTAGAATGAGGGTGAGTGTGAGATTGACTTTAAGAGTGAGGGTGAGAGTGAAGGTAAGCGTAAATTGAGGGTGAGTGTCAGGGTGATAATAATGGTGAGTATCAGGTTGAGAGTTAGCCTGAGGGTGATGCTGAGGAGGAGAATGAGAGTTAGAGTGATGCTGAGTGTGAGTGTGAGGTAGAGCCTGAGTATGAGACTGAGTGGGGTTGAAAGTGAGTGTGTGGGTGAGTGTGAGTGTGAGGGTGAATGTGATAATGACTGTGAGTGTGAGTTTGAGTCTGAGGGTAAGAATGATAAGGAGGGTGAGCGTAAGAGTGCGGGTGAGTGTTAGAGTGTGTGGGAGTGTGAGAGTGAATGTGAGTGTGAGTGTGAGTGTAATTATGAGGGTGAGTGTGAGAATGAGGGTGAGTGTGAGGTTGACTGTGGGAGTGATTGCAAAAGTGAGTGTGATTGTGATTGTGAGTGTGAGCGTGAGTGTGAGTGTGAGCGTGAGTTTGAGGGTGATTGTGAGTATGAGTATAAGGGTGAGTGTGAGTGTGAGGGTGAGTTTGAGGGTGAGTGTGAGAATGTGAGTGAGTGTGAGGTTGACTGTGGAAGCGAGTGTTAGAGTGAGAGTGAGAGTGAGTGTGAATGTTTCTCTGAGGGTGAATGTGAGAGTGAGTGTGAGGGTGAGTGTGAGCGTGAGTGTGCGGGTAAGTGTGTTAATATGGTTGAGGGTGAGAGTGAGTGTGAGAGTAACGGTTAGTGTGATTGTGAGTGTGAGTTTGAGCGTGAGAGTGAGGGTGAGTGTGATAATGAGGGAGAGGGTGAGGGTGAGTGTGAGCGTGAGTTAGTTTTTGAGGGTGAAAATGATAATGAGGGTGAGCGTAAGAGTGCGGGGGAGTGTCAGGGTGATGGTGAGCATCAGCTTGTGAGTTAGCGTGAGGGTGAGGCTGAGGAAAAGAATGACAGTGAGTGTGATGGTGAGTGTGAATGTGAGGAGAGCATGAGTATGCGGCTGAGCGTAAGTTGAATATGAGAGTGAGGTGAGTGTTAAGGTGTGTGTGATGCTGAGTGAGAGGCTAGTATCAGGGTTAGAGTTAGTGTGAGAGTGAGGTTGAGAATGAGGTACACGGTGAGGGTGAGTGATTTGGTGAGGGTGAGCTAGAGATTCGGGTGAGAATTAGGGTGTGGGTGAGGGTGGGCGTGAGCTTAAAAATGCGTGTGAGGGTGAGAATCAGCGTGACTGTGAGTGTGAATGTGAGCGTGAGTGTGAGGGTGAGTGTGAGAATTTGGGTGCGTGTGAGGTTGAGTGCTAGTGTGAGAGTGATGTTGAGATTCAGGGTGAGATTTAGTTAAGTTTGATGCTGAGGATGAGAATGAGGGTGAGAGTGAAGGTCAGTGTTAGAGTGAGCGTGAGTGTAAGAGAGAGTGTGAGAATGAGAGTGAGTGTGAGGTTGAGTGTAAGAGTGAGAATGAGAGTGAGGTGAGCATAAAGTTAAGTTGAGTGTCAGGGTGAGAATGATGGTGAGTGTGAGGGCGATTGTGAGTGTGAGAGTGAGTGTGAGTGTGAGTGTAAGGGTGAGTGTGAGAATGAAAATGAGTGTGAGGTTGCCTGTGGGAGTGAGGGTGAGAGTGAGTGTTAGTGTGAGTGTGAGTGTGAGCGTGAGTGTGAGAGTGATTGTGAGTTTTAGGTGAGTGTGAGTGTGAGTGTGAGAATGGGATTAAGTGTGAGGTTGACCGTAAGAGTAAGGGTGCGAGTGAGGGTGAGCATAAAATAAGGGTGATTGTCAGGGTGAGAATGATGGTTAGTGTGTGGGTGAGTGTGAGCGTGAGGGTAAATGTGAGAATGGGAGTGAGTGTGAGGTTAACTGTGGGAGTGAGTGTGAGTGTGAGAGTTTTTGTGAGTGCGAGGGTGAGTGTGATAAAGAGGTTGAGGTTGAGGGTGATTGTAGAGTGAGTGTGAGTGTTAGCGTGAGTGTGATTGTGAGCGTGAGTGTGAGGGTGAGAGTGAGAGTGAGTGTAGTGTGAGTGTGAGAGTGAGCGCGACTGTGAGGGTAAGTATGATAATGACGATGAGTGTGCAGTTGAGTGTGAGTGTAAGTGTGATGGTGTGTGTGAGTCCGATGGTTAGTGTGAGAATGAGTTTGAGCATGAGTTTCAGTCTAAGGGTGAGGGTGAGAGTGAGGGTGAGCATAAACTGCGAGTGAATGCCAGGGTGATGGTGAGCATCTGGTTGAGAGGTAGCGAGTGGGTGAAGGTTAGTATGAGAATAAGGGTGAGTGTGAGTGTGAGGGAGAGCGTGAGTGTGAGGGTTAGTTTGAGAATGAGAGTGAGTGTGAACTTGACTTTGGGAGTGAGGTTGAGAGTGAGGGTGAGCGTAAAGTGAGGGCGTGTGTCAGGGTGAGAATGATGGTGAGTGAGAGGGTGATTGTGATGTGAGCATGAGAGTGAGGGTGAGTGTTAGAATGAGGCTGAATGTGAGGTTGAGTGCTACTGTGAAAGTGATGTTGAGATTCACTAATAGAGTTAGTTAACGTTGATTCTGAGAATCAGAATTAGGGAGAGCGTGAAAGTGAGTGTGAGTGTGAGCGTGAGTGTGAGGGTGAGTGTGAGAATGAAAGTGACTTTGAGGTTGACTGTGAGATGAGTGTGAAAGTGAGTGTGAGTGTGAGCGTGAATATGAGTGTGAGGGTGAGTGTAAAGTGAGTGTGAGTGTGAGTGTGTTTATGGGCATTAGTGTGAGGGTGAGTGTGAGTGTGAGGGTGAGTGTGAAAATGAGTGTGAGCGTGAGTTTGTGCCTGAGGGTGAGGATGATAGTCAGGGACAGCGTAAGAGTGCGGGTAAGTGTGAGTTTGAGGGTGAGTGTGAGAATGGGAGAGAGTGTGAGGTTGACTGAGTGAGTGTTAGAGTGAGTGTGAGTGTGAGTGTGAGCGTGAGTGTGACGGTGTATTTGAGTGTGAGTGTGAGCGTGAGTTTGAGAATGAGTGTGAGAATGAGTGTGAGCATGAGTTTCAGTCAGAGGATGAGGGTGAGAGTGAGGGTGAGCATAAGATTTCGGGTGAGTGTCAGTGTCATGGTGAGCAACAAGTTGAGAGTTACCGTGAGTGTGAGGCTGAGGAGGAGAATGAGGCTGAGCGTGATGGTGAGTGTGAGTGTGACAGAGAACGTCAGTGTGAGGCTGAGAGTAGGTTGAAGTTGAGGATAAGGTGAGTATGAGGGTGTGTGTGATGCTGAATCTGAGGCTAGTATCAGGGTGAGAGGTAGGATGAGGGTGAGGGTGAGAATGAGGTAGACGGTGAGGGTGAGTGTTTGGGTGAGGGTGAGCTAGAGGCTCAGGGTGAGAATTAGGGTGCGAGTGAGGGTGGGCGTGAATGTAAACATGAGTGTGATGGTGAGGATCAGCGTGACTGTGTGTGTGAGGTGAGGGTGAGAATAAGTGTGAGTGTGAGTGTGAGAGTGAGGTGAGTGTGAGCGTGTGTGTGATGCTGAAGTTGAGGCTAGCGTGGGTGAGAGCATGAGGGTGAGGGTGAGATTGAGGTAGACGGTGAGGGTGAGTGTTTGGGTGAGGGTGAGCATGAAAGTAAGGGTAGCATAAGGGTGAGGGTGAGAATTAGGTTGTGAGTGAGAGTGGGCGTGAGAGTGAAAGTGAGTGTGAGGGTGAAAATCAGCGTGAGTGTGAGTGTGTGTTTGAGGGTGAGACAGAGTGTCTGTGTGAGTGTTAGCGTGAGTATAAGGATGAGTGTGGGAATGAGGTCGAGGGTGAGGTTGACTGAAGGAGTGAGTGTAAGAGTGAGTGTGAGAGTGTTTGTGAGTGTGAGTGTGAGTGTGAATTTGAGTGTGAGGGTGAGAGTGAGAATGAAAGTGAGTGTGAGGTTGACTGAGGGAGTGAGAGTTAGAGTGAGTTTGAGTGAAAGTGTGAGTGTGAGTGTGAGTGTTATAATGATGGTGAGAAGGAGGATGAGTGTGGGAGTGTCTGTGAGGGTGTGTGTTAGAGTGAGTGTGAGGTTGACTGTAAGAGTGAGGGTGAGAGTGAGGGTGAGTGTAAAGTGAGGGTGAGTGTCAGGTGAAAATTGAGGTGAGTGTGAAAGCGAGTGTGAGGGTGAGAGTGAGTGTGAGTGTGAGTGTGAGCGTGACTGTGAGATTGAGTGTGAGAATGAGGGTGAGTGTGAGGTTCAGTGAGAGTGTAAGGGTGATGGTGAAATTCAAGGAGAGAGTAGGTTTAAGTTCATACTGAGGATCAGAATTAGGGTGAGCCTGAAGGTGAGTTTGAGTGTGAGAGTCAGTGTTAGAGTGAGTGTGAGTGTAAACATTAGTGTGAGGTTTAGAGTGATAATGTGTGTGAGTGTGAGAATGAGTGTGAGTGTGAGAGTGAGTGTGAGTGTTAGGGTGAGTGTGAGTGTGTGTGTGATAATTATGGTGAGGGTGAGGATGAGTGTGGGATTGAGTGTGAAAGGAAGTGTGAGTGTGATTGTAAGCGTGATTGTGAGCGTGAGTGTAAAGGTGAGTGTGATAATTACGATGAGTGTGAGGGTCAGGATGAGTGTGACGGTGAGTGTGAGAATGAGTGTGAGCGTAAGTTTCAGTCTGAGGTTGAGGGTGAGAGTGAGGGTGAGCATAAGAATGCGTGTGAGTGTCAGGGTGATGGTGAGCATCAGGTTGAAAGTTAGCATGAGTTTCAGGCTGAGGAAAAGAATGATGGTAGTGTGTGGTGAGCGTAAGTGTGAGGGTGAGTGTGAGTGTGAGAATCAGTGTGAGTATGAAAGTGAGTGTGAGGTTGACTGTAAGAGTGAGTGTTAGAGTGAGTGTGAGTGTAAATGTGAGTGTGAGTTTGAACGTGAGTGTGAGGTTGAGTGTGAGTGTGAAGGTGAGTGTGAGAATGAAAGTGAGTGTGAGGTTGTCTGTGAAAATGAGGGTAAGAATGAGGGTGAGTGTGAGTGTGAGCGTGAGTGTGAGGGTTGGTGTGATAATGAGTGTGAGTGTGAACATGAGTGTGAGTGTAAGGGTGAGTGTGAGTGTGAGGGTGAATGTGAGGGTGAGTGTGAGAATGGGATTGAGTGTGAGGTTGACCGTGGGAGTAAGGGTGCGCCTGAGGGTGAGCGTAAAGTAAGGGTGTGTGTCAGGGTGAGAATGATGGTTAGTGTTTGGGTGAGCGTGAGTGTGTGGGTGAGAGTGAGTGTGAGTGTAACTGTGAGGGTGAGTGTAAGAATGAAAGTCAGTGTTAGGTTGACTGTGGGAGTGAGTGTGAGAGTGAGAATGAGGGTGACTGTGAGTGTGAGTGTGAGTGTGAGCGTGAGTGTGAGGGTGAGTGTGGAGTGAGTTTGTGCGAGAGTTTGAGTCTGAGGTTGAAGATGATAGAGAGGGTGAGCGTAATAGTGCGGGTGAGTCTCAGTGTGATGGTGAGCATAAGGTTGAGAGTTAGCATGTGGGTGAGCCTGAGGATGAGAATGAGGGTGAACGTCATGGTGAGTGTGATTGTGGGGAACACCGTGAGTGTGAGGCAGAGCATACGTTGAAGTTGAGGGTGAGGTGAGTGTGAGGGTGGGTGTGATGCTGAATGTGAGGCTAGGGTCAGGGTTAGAGTTAGCGTGTAGGAAAGGGTAGGATAAAGGTAGACAGTGAGGGTGAGTGTTTCGGTGAGGGTGAGCATGAGGGTGAGGGTGAGAATTAGGATGCGAGTGAGGTTGGGCATGAGTTTCAATGTGAGTGTGAGGGTGAGAATCAGTGTGACTGTGAGTGTGAGTGTGAGGGGGAGAGTGAGGGAGAGTGTGAGTGTGAGTGTGAGCGTGATTGTGATAGTGAGTGTGAGAATGGGGGTGAGTGTGAGGTTGAGTGCGAGTGTGAAAGTGATGATGAGATTCAGAGTGAGATTTACTTAACTTTGATGCTGAGGATGAGAATCAGGGTGAAAGTGAAGGTGAGTGTTAGAGTAAGCGTGAGTGTGCGGGAGAGTGTGAGAATGAGGGTGAGTGTGAGGTTGAGTGTAAGAGTGAGAGTGAGAGTGAGGGTGAGCGTAAAGTGAGGGTGACTGTCAGGGCGAGAAAGATGGTTAGTGTGTGGGCGAGCGTGAGTGTTAGAGTGAGAGTGAATGTGAGTGCTAGTGTGAGCGTGAGTGTGAGGGTGAGTATGAGAATGGGATGAGTGTGAGGTTGACTGAGGAAGTGATTATGAGAGTGAGGGTGAGTGTGAGTGTGAGCGTCAGTGTGAGGGTGAGTTTGAGAGTGAGTGTGAGTTGAGTGTGTGTGTGATTTTGAGCGTGAGTGTGAGGGTGAATGTGAGGGTGAGTGTGAAAATGAGTGTGAGCGTCAGTTTGAGACTCAGGGTGAGAATGGTAGTGAAGGTGACCGTAAGAGTGCGGGTGAGTGTCAGGGTGATGGTGAGCATTAGGTTGAGAGTTAGCGTGAGGGTGAGGCTGAAGAGGAGTATGAGGGTGAGCGTAATGGTGTGTGTGAGTGTGAGGGAGAAGGTGAGTGTGAGGCTGAGAATAGATTGAAGTTGAGGGTGAGGTGAGTGTGAGTGTGAGTGCGTGTGTGATGCTGAATGTGAGGCTAGTGTCATGGTGAGAGTTAGCTTGAGGGTGAGGGTGAGAATGAGGTAGACGGTGAGGGTGAGTGTGAGGGTGAGTGTGAGAATAAGAGTGAGTGTGAAGTTGACTGTGAATGTGAGTGTTAAAGTTAGTGTGAGTGTGAGCATGACTGTGAGGGTGAGTGTGAGAGTCAGTGTGAGTGTGAATGTCAGCGTGAGTGTGAGGGTGAGTGTGACAATGATGGTTAGGGTGAGGGTGAGTGTGACAGTGAGTGTGAGAGTGAGTGTGAGTGTGAGTATGAGCGTGAGTGTGAGGGTGAGTGTGTGAGAGAGTGTAATGTGAGTTTGAGTGTGAGTGTAAATATGAGGGTGAGTGTGATAATGATGATGAGTGTGAGGGTGAGTGTGAGTGTAAGAGAGAGCATGAGTGTGAGGGTTAGTGTGAGAATGGGAGTGAGTGAGAGCTTGACTTTCGGAGTGAGGTCGAGACTGAGGGTGAACTTAAAGTGAGGGCGTGTGTAAGAGTGAGAATGATGGTGAATGAGAGGATTAGTGTTAGTGTGAGAGTGAGAGTGAGTTTGAGTGTTAGCGTGAGTTTGAGGATAGTGTTAAAATGAGGGTGAATGTGAGGTTAAGTGCTATTGTGATAGTGATGTTGAGGTTCAGGGAGAGAGTTAGTTAAGGTTGATGCTGAGGATCAGAATCAGGGTGAGCGTGAGGCTGAGTGTGAGTGTGAGCGTGAGTGTGAGGGAGAGTGTGAGAATGAGGGTGAGTGTGAGGTTGAGTGTAAGAGTGAGGGTGAGTGTCAGGGTCATGGTGAGCATCAGGTTGAGATTTATTTTGAGGGTTAGGCAGAAAAAGATAATGAGGTGGAATGTGAAGTTGAGTGTGAGTGTGAGAGAGAGCGTGAGTGTGAGGCTGACAGTAGGTTGAAGTTGAAAATGAGGTGAGTGTGAGGGTGTGTGTGTAGCTGAATGTTAGGCTAGTATCACTGTGAGAGTTAGGGTGAGGGTGAGGGTGAGGGTGAGAATGAGGTAGAAGTTGAGGGTGAGTTTTTGGTGAGGGTGAGCGAGAGGGTCAGGGTGAATATTAGAGTGTGAGTAAGGGTGGGTATGAGTGTAAACATGAGTGTGATGGTGAGAATCAGTGTGACTGTGAGTGTGAGTGTGAGGGTGAGAGTGAGAAAGAGGGTGAGTGTGAGTGTGAGCGTGAGTGTGAGAATGAGGGTGAGTGTGAGGGTGAGTGCGAGTGTGAAAGTGATGGTGATATTCAGGGTCAACTTTAGTTAAGTTTGATGCTGAGAATGAGGGTGAGGGTGAGAGTGAGGGTGAGGATAAGGATGCGGTTGAGTGTCAGGGTCATAGTGAGCATTAAGTTGAGAGTTAGCGTGAGGGTGAGGCTGAGAAGGAGAAAGAGTGTGAGCGTGAAAATGAGTGTGAGTGTGAGAGAGAGCGTGAGTGTGAGGCTGAAAGTAGGTTGAAGTAGAGGGTGAGGTGAGTGTGAGAGTGTGTGTGATGCTGAATGTGAGGCTACCGTCAGGGTGAAAGTTAGCTTGAGGGTGAGGGTGAGAATGAAATAGACGGTGAGGATGTGTGTTTGGGTGAGGGGAGCATGAGGGTGAGGGTGATACTTAGGGTGCGAGTGAGTGTGGGCGTGACTGTGAACATGAGTGTGAGGGTGAGAATCAGCATGACTGTGAGTGTGAGTCTGAGGGGAGAGTGAGAAACAGGGTGAGTGTGAGTCTCAGGGTAAATGTGAGTGTGAGAGTGAATGTGAGAATGAGGGTGATTGTGAGGATGAGTACGAGTGTGAAAGTGATGGTGAGATTCAGGGTGAAAGTTCGTTAACGTTGATGCTGAGGATAAGAATTAGGGTGATCCTGAAGGTGAGTTTCAGTTTGAGCGTGAGTGTGAGAATGAATGTGAGAATGAAAGTGAGTGTGAGGTTGTCTGTAGGAGTGAGCGTGAGAATGAGGGTGAGTGTGAATGTGAGCGTGAGGGTCAGTGTTAGAGTGCGTGTGATTGTGAGTGTGAACGCGTGTGTGAGGGTATATGTGATAATGAGTGTGAGTGTGAGTGTGAGAGTGAGTGTGAGTGTGAGAATGAAAGTGAGTGTGAGGTTGTCTATGGGAGTAAGCATGAGAATGAGGGTGAACGTGAGTGTGAGTGTTAGTGTGAGTGTGAGCATTAGTGTGAAAGTGAGTGTGAGAATGAGTGTGAGTGTGAGGTTGTGTGCGAGTGTGAAAGCTATGTCAAGTTTCGGAGTGAGAGTTAGTAAAATTTCATTCTGAGTATCAGAATTTAAGTAAACCTGAAGGTGAGTTTGAGTGTGAGCGTTAATGTGAGGGTGAGGTCTGTGGAAGTGAGGGTGAGAATGAGGGTGAGTGTGAGTGTGAGCGTCAGTGTGAGGATTAGGGTTAGAGTGAGTGTAAGTGTGAGTGTGAACGTGAATGTGAGGGTTAATGTGATAAACAGTGTGAGTGTGAGAGTGAATGTGAGAGTGAGTCTGAGTGTGAGTGTGAGTAGGAGGGTGAGATTGAGAATGAGGGTTAGTGTGAGGTTGACTGTGGGAGTGAATGTGAGAGTGAGTGTGACTGTGAGTGTGAGTGTGAGCGTGAGATTGAGTGTGTAGTAAGTGTGAGTGTGAGTTTGAGCATGAGTGTGTGGGTGAGTGTGAGTGTGAGGGTGATTGTGAAAATAAGTGTGAGCATGAGTTCCTGTCTCAGGGTGAAGATGATAGTGAGGGTGAGCTTAAGAGTGTGGGTTAGTGTCAAGGTAATGGTGAGCATCAGGTTGAAGTTAGCGTGAGGATGAGGCTGAGGTGGAGAATGAG
This sequence comes from Cynopterus sphinx, assembly GCA_030015415.1. Lineage (NCBI taxonomy): Eukaryota > Metazoa > Chordata > Mammalia > Chiroptera > Pteropodidae > Cynopterus > Cynopterus sphinx. Next base: position 270,708 of record JAKZJJ010000049.1, read on the forward strand.
GGTGAGTGTGATGGTGTGTGTGTGTGTGAGGGAAAGAGTGAATGTGTGGTTGAGCGTCAGTTGAAGTTGAGGGTGAGGTGAGTTTGAGGATGTGTGTGATGCTGAAAGTGAGGCTCGCATCAGGGTGAGAGTTAGCGTGAGTTGGGTGAGATAGACGTAGACGGTTAGGGTGAGTGTTTGCATGAGGGTGAGCATGAGGGTGAGGGTGAGAAATAGGGTGCGAGTGACGGTGGGCATGAGTGTGTACGTGAGTGTGAGGATGAGAATCAGTGTGAGTGTTAGTGTGAGGGGGAGAGTGAGTTGGACTGAGTGTGAGTGTAAGTTTGAGCGTCAGTGTGAGGTGGAGTGTGAGTGTGAGGGGGAGTGTGAAAATGAGTGTGAGCATGAGTTTGAGTCTGATGGTGAGGATGATAGTGAGGGTGAGCTTAAGAGTGCGGGTGAGTGTCAGGGTGATGGTGAGAGTTAGCGTGAGGGTGAGGCTGTGGAGCAGAATGAGTTTGAGCGTGATGGTGAGTGTGAGTGTGAGAAAAAGTGTGAGTGTGAGGCTGATCGTACATTGAAGTTGAGGGTGAGGTAAGTGTGAGTGTGTGTCTGATGCTGAATGTGAGGCTAGCGTCAGGGTGAGAGTTAGCGTGAGAATGAGGGTGAAATACAGGTAGACGGTCAGAAGGAGTGTTTGGGTGAGGGTGAGCATGAGTGTGATGGTGAGAATTAGGGTGCGAGTGAGTGTGGGCGTGAGTGTGAACGTGAGTGTGATGGTGAGATTCAGCAAAACTGTGAGTGTTACTGTGAGTGTGAGGGTGAGAGAGAGGGACAGGGTGAGTGTTAGTGTGAGCGTGAGTGTGAGAGTGAGTGTGAGAATGAAGGTGAGTGTGAGGTTGAGTGAGAGTGTGAGAGTGAGGGTGAAATTCAGGTTTAGAGTTATTTAAAGTTGATGCTGAAAATCAGAATTAGGGTGAGACTGAAAGTGAGTTTGAGTGTGAGCGTGAGTGTTAAGGTCACTGTGAGAATGAAAGTGAGTGTGAGGATGTCTGTGGAAGTGAGAGTGAGAATGAAGGTGAGTGAGAGTGTGAGTGTGAGCGTGAGTTTGAGGTTGAGTGTGAGAGTGAGTATGAGTGTGAGCATGAGTGTGAAGGTGAGTATGATAATGACGATGAGTTTGAGGGTGAGGGTGAGTTTGATGGTGAGTGTGTGAATGAGTGTGAGCGTGAGTTTCAGTCTGAGGGTGAGGGTGAGAGTGAGGGTGAGCATAAGAATTCGGCTGAGTGTCAGGGTCATGGTGAGCATCAGGTTGAGAGTTGCCGTAGTGTGAGGCTGAGGAGCTGAAAAAGGTTGAGCGTGATGGAGAGTGAGTGTGAGGGAGAGCGTGAGTGTGAGGCTGAGAATAGGTTGAAGTTGAGGATCAGGTGAGTGTGAGGGTGTATGTGATGCTGAATGTTAGGCTACTATCACTGTGAGAGTAAGGGTGAGGGTGAGGGTGTGAATGAGGTACATGGTGAGGGTGTGTTTTAGTGAGGGTGAGCGAGAGGGTCAGAGTGAGAAATAGAGTGCGAGTGAGCAGGGTGGGCTTGAGTGTAAACATGAGTGTGATGGTGAGAATCAGCGTGACTGTGAGTGTGAGTGTGAGAATGAGAGTGAGAAAAAGGGTGAGTGTGAGTGTGAGAATTAGTGTGAGAGTGAGTGTGAGCATGAGGGTGAGTGTGAGGTTGAGTGCGAGTGTGAAAGTGATGGTGAATTCAGGGTGAGATTTCATTAAGTTTAATGCAGAGGATGAGAATGAGGGTGAGAGTGAATGTCAGTGTTAGAGTGAACGTGAGTGTGACGGAGAGTGTGAGAATGAGGGTGAGTGTAAGGTTGAGTATAAAAGTGAGGGTCACACTCACCCTCACACTAATGCTCACACTCACACTACACTCACTCTTACGCTCCCACTCATCCTCACACTCACAATTACCCTCAAACACACTCTCACACTCACACTCACACTCACGCTCACTTTCACTCTCACACTCACTCCCACAGTCAACCTCACACTCACCACCATTTTCACACTCACGCTCACACTCACCTTCACGCTCACCGTCATTCTGATCCTCAGCATCAACCTTAACTAACTCTCTTTCTGAATCTCAACCTCACTCTCATTCTCACACTCCACCTCACATTCACCCTCATTCTAACACTCATTCACACACTCAAGCTCACACACACACTCACTCACACTCTTCCTCACACTCACCATCACGCTCACCCTCATTCTCATCCTCAGCTTCACCCACACGCTAACCTTCAACTTCATGCTCACCATCACCCTGACACTCACCCGCATTCTTATGCTCATCCTCACTCTCACCCTCACCCTCAGACGCAAACTCACGCTCACACTGATTTTCAAATTCACCATCACTCACACTGACTCTCACACCTACACTCACACCTACCATCACACTCATCCTCTTTTTCACACCCACCCTCACACTAACGCTCACACTCACACTACACTCACTCTCACCCTCACACTCACGCTCAGGCTCACCCTCAACCTCATTATCACACTCGCACTCACACTCACGCTCACACTCACAATCACCCTCAAGCACATCTCACACTCACACTCACACTCACGCTCACACTCACAATCACCCTCAAACACACTCTCACACTCACACTCACGCTTCCACTCACAATCACCCTCGAACACACTCTCACACTCACCATCACACTCATGCTCACACTCACAATTACCCTCAAACACACTCACACTCACATTCACACTCACGCTCACACTCACAATCATCCTATAACAGACTCTCACACTCACATTCACACTCACGCTCACACTCACAATCACCCTCCAACACACTCTCACACTCCTTCTCACACTCATGCTCACACTCACAATCACCCTCAAACACACTCACCCTCACACTCACACTCACGCTCACATTCACAATCATCCAAAAACACACTCTCACACTCACACTCACATTCACGCTCACACTCACAATCACCCTCCAACACACTCTCACACTCCCCCTCATACTCATGCTCACACTCACAATCACCCTCAAACACACTCACCCTCACACTCACACTCACGCTCACACTCACAATCATCCTAAAACACACTCTCACACTCACACTCACGCTTCCACTCACAATCACCCTCCAACACACTCTCACACTCACCCTCACACTCATGCTCACACTCACAATTACCCTCAAACACACACACACTCACATTCACACTCACGCTCACACTCACAATCACACTCCAACACACTCACACACTCACACTCACACTCACAATACCCTCCAACACACTCTCACACTCCTCACACTCATGCTCACACTCACAATCACCCTCAAACACACTCACCCTCACACTCACACTCACGCTCACACTCACAATCATCCAAAAACACACTCTCACACTCACACTCACACTCACGCTCACACTCACAATCACTCTCCAACACACTCTCACACTCCCACTCACACTCATGCTCACACTCACAATCACCCTCAAACACACTCACACTCACACTCACACTCACGCTCACACTCACAATCACCCTCAAACACACTCACCCTCACAGTCACACTCACGCTCACTCTCACAATCACCCTCCAACACACTCTCACACTCACACTCACACTCATCTCACACTCACAATCTCCCTCCAACACACTCTCACACTTTCCCTCACACTCATGTTCACACTCACAATCACCTCAAACACGCTCACCGTCACACTCACACTCACGCTCACACTCATAATCGCTCTTTAACACACTCTCACACTCATGCTCACACTCACAATCACCCTCAAATACACTCACACTAGCACTCACACTCACGCTCACAATCATTCTAAAACACACTCTCACGCTCACACTCACAATCACATACCAACACACTCTGTCACTCCCCCTCACACTCATGCTCACACTCACAATCACCCTCAAACACACTCACACTCACACTCACGCTCACACTCACAGTCATTTTAAAACACACTCTCACACTCATGCTCACACTCAAAATCACCCTCAAAACACTCACACTAGCACTCACACTCATGCTCACACTCACAATCACCCTCAAACACACTCACACTAGCACTCACACTCACGCTCACAATCACCCGCAAACACACTTTCACACTCACACTCACACTCACGCTCACAATCACCCTCAAACACACTCTCACACTCACACTCACACTCACGCTCACAATCACCCTCAAACACACTCTCACACTCACCCTCAAACTCACTCTCACAAGCACACTCACTCACACTCACTCCCACAGTCAACATCACACTCACTCCCATTCTTACACTTACCCTCACACTCACGCTCACACTGACATTGACACTCACTCGCACTTCAAACTCAAACTCACCCACACACTAACCATCATTCTCATCCTGACACTCACCCTTACTTACGCTCACCCTCACTCTCACCCTCACTCCCACTGTCAACCTCACTCTCAATCCCATTCTCACAGTCATCCTCACACTCACACTCTCCCTCGCACTCACACTCACACCACACTCACTCTCATCCTCAATGCCACAGTCCACCTCACACTCACCTTCATTCTCACACTTACCCTCACACTCACCCTCACACTCATGCTCACACACTCAACTGACGCTCAACCTCACTCTCACCCTCAACCTTAATCTCACACTCTCGCTGATGCTCACCCTCACAGTCACGGTCACACTCACGCGCACCCTCAGTCGCACCCTACTTCAAACACCAATCCTCATGCTCAGCCTCACCCAAAAAGTCACACTCACCGTCTACCTCATTCACACGATCTTCCTTACGCTAACTCTCACACTGGCGCTAGCGTCACATTCAGCCTCAAACACACCCTCACACTCACCTCACCCTCAACCTCAACCGACTCTCAGTCTCACACTCACGCTCTCCCTTACACTCATATTCACCTTCACGCTCACCCTCATTCTACTTCTCAGCCTCAAGCTCACGCTAACTCTCAAACGGATGCTATCCATCACCCTGACACTCACCCGCACTCGTACGCTCTCCCTCACTTTCATCCTCACTCTCAGACTCAAACTCCCACACGCACTCATTTTCACACTCACCCTCACCCTCACCCTCCAATCACCGTCCCACTCACACTCACCCTCAAACCCACGCTCAAAGTCAAACTCACACTCACACTCACACTAACATGTTGGGAGCCATAAGGCCTTCATCCTGACCGCCCAGCCCCCCGGCATGAGAACATGCCTATTTGCCCTGTTTGTTCTGAGAACTAGCTGATCATAAATTGTTACAGAGAGCTGCCCTCGTGCTGAAAGGTTATCACCATCTGCAGCTGCCCACCGCCTCCTCCCTAGTTTCCCTTTTTATACACTCCCCCATTTCACACTCCATGTCCTCTAAACTTTTACAGCCCCTTCACTCCAGCAACCAGGATCCAACGACACTGTAATTAGTATCCCCGATGCCTATAGTCCTGCCTCTCTTTGTTCTTCTGTATAAATATACCTGCTCTGAAATAAAATGTTTGAGGCTTGATCAAATTACTGTCTTGCCTCCGCTCCTTTTTCCACCCATTTCTCTCCAGGCTAGGTCCTCCTCGAACCCGCGAACCACTAGGTCCCGCGGGTCGGGACACTAACACACTCACTTTCACTCTCACACTCACTCCCACAGTCAACCTCACACTCACCGCCATTTTCACACTCACGCTCACACTCACACTCACCTTCACGCTCACCGTCATTCTGATCCTCAGCATCAACCTTAACTCTCTTTCTGAATCTCAACCTCACTCTCATTCTCACACTCCACCTCACATTCACCCTCATTCTAACACTCATTCACACACTCAAGCTCACACACACACTCACTCTCACTCGCACACTCACACTCATCCTCACACTCACCATCACGCTCACCCTCATTCTCATCCTCAGCTTCACCCACACGCTAACCTTCAACTTCATGCTCACCATCACCCTGACACTCACCCGCATTCTTATGCTCATCCTCACTCTCACCCTCACCCTCAGACGCAAACTCACGCTCACACTGATTTTCAAATTCACCATCACTCACACTGACTCTCACACCTACACTCACACCTACCATCACACTCATCCTCTTTTTCACACCCACCCTCACACTAACGCTCACACTCACACTACACTCACTCTCACCCTCACACTCACGCTCAGGCTCACCCTCAACCTCATTATCACACTCGCCCTCACACTCACGCTCACACTCACAATCACCCTCAAGCACATCTCACACTCACACTCACGCTCACACTCACAATCACCCTCAAACACACTCTCACACTCACACTCACACTTCCACTCACAATCATTCTCGAACACACTCTCACACTCGCCCTCAAACTCACGCTCACACTCACAATCACCCTCAAGCACATCTCACACTCACACTCACACTCACACTCACACTCACAATCATCCTATAACAGACTCTCACACTCACATTCACACTCACGCTCACACTCACAATCACCCTCCAACACACTCACACACTCACACTCACACTCACGCTCACACTCACAATCACCCTCAAACACACTCTCACACTCCTTCTCACACTCATGCTCACACTCACAATTACCCTCAAACACACTCACCCTCACACTCACACTCACGCTCACACTAACAATCATCCAAAAACACACTCTCACACTCACACTCACACTCATGCTCACACTCACAATCACCCTCAAACACACTCACCCTCACAGTCACACTCATCTCACACTCACAGTCACCCTCCAACACACTCTCACACTTCCCCTCACACTCATGCTCACACTCACAATCACTTTCAAACACACTCACCCTCACACTCACACTCACGCTCACACTCATAATCGCTCTTCAACACACTCTCACACTCATGCTCACACTCACGCTCACACTCACAATCACCCTCCAACACACTCTCACACTCCTTCTCACACTCATGCTCACACTAACAATCACCCTCAAACACACTCACACTCACACTGACAATCACGCTCCTAAAACACACTCTCACATTCACACTCACAATCACGCTCACAATCACCCTCAAACACATTCACACTCATGCTCACACTCACACTCACACACTCACAATCACCAACACACTCTCACACTTCCCCTCACACTCACGCTCACACTCACAATCACACTCAAACACACTCACACTCAGTCAGTCCACTCATGCTCACACTCACAATCACCCTCCAACACACTCTCACACTCCTTCTCACACTCATCCTCAGACTAACAATCACCCTCCAACACACTCACCTTCAAACTCATGCTCACACTGACAATCACTTTCAAACACACTCATTCTCACACTCACACTCACGCTCACACTCTTAATCGCTCTTCAACACACTCTCACACTCACACATTCACGCTCACACTGACAATCACCCTCCAGCACACACTCACACACACACACACACACTCACAATCACCCTACAACACACTCTCACACTCACACTCACAGTCACATATCAACACACTGTCACTCCCTCTCACACTCATGCTCACACTCACAATCACCCTCAAAAACACTCACCCTCACACTCACACTCACGCTCACACTCACAGTCATTTTAAAACACACTCTCACACTCACACTCACACTCATGCTCACACTCACAATCACCCTCAAACACACTCACACTAGCACTCACACTCACGCTCACAATCACCCTCAAACACACTTTCATACTCACACTCACACTCACGCTCACAATCACCCTCAAACACACTCTCACACTCACCCTCAAACTCACTCTCACAAGCACACTCACTCACACTCACTCCCACAGTCAACATCACACTCACTCCCATTCTTACACTTACCCTCACACTCACGCTCACACTCACATTGACACTCACTCTCACTTCACACTCTAACTCCCCCCACACTAACCATCATTCTCGTCCTGACACTCACCCTTAATTTACGCTCACCCTCACTCTCACCCTCACTCCCACTGTCAACCTCACTCTCAATCCCATTCTCACAGTCATCCTCACACTCACACTCTCCCTCGCACTCACACTCACACCACACTCACTCTCACCCTCAATGCCACAGTCCACCTCACACTCACCTTCATTCTCACACTTACCCTCACACTCACCCTCACACTCATGCTCACACACTCAACTGACGCTCAACCTCACTCTCACCCTCAACCTTAATCTCACACTCTCGCTGATGCTCACCCTCACAGTCACGGTCACACTCACGCGCACCCTCAGTCGCACCCTACTTCAACACCAATCCTCATGCTCAGCCTCACCCAAAAAGTCACACTCACCGTCTACCTCATTCACACGATCTTCCTTACGCTAACTCTCACACTGGCGCTAGCGTCACATTCAGCCTCAAACACACCCTCACACTCACCTCACCCTCAACCTCAACCGACTCTCAGTCTCACACTCACGCTCTCCCTTACACTCATATTCACCTTCACGCTCACCCTCATTCTACTTCTCAGCCTCAAGCTCACGCTAACTCTCAAACGGATGCTATCCATCACCCTGACACTCACCCGCACTCGTACGCTCTCCCTCACTTTCATCCTCACTCTCAGACTCAAACTCCCACACGCACTCATTTTCACACTCACCCTCACCCTCACCCTCCAATCACCGTCCCACTCACACTCACCCTCAAACCCACGCTCAAATTCAAACTCACACTCACACTCATACTCACACTAACATGTTGGGAGCCATAAGGCCTTCATCCTGACCGCCCAGCCCCCCGGCATGAGAACATGCCTATTTGCCCTGTTTGTTCTGAGAACTAGCTGATCATAAATTGTTACAGAGAGCTGCCCTCGTGCTGAAAAGTGATCACCATCTGCAGCTGTCCACCACCTCCTCCCTAGTTTCCCTTTTTATACACTCCCCCATTTCACACTCCATGTCCTCTAAACTTTTACAGCCCCTTCACTCCAGCAACCAGGATCCAACGACAATGTAATTAGTATCCCCGATGCCTATAGTCCTGCCTCCCTTTGTTCTTCTGTATAAATATACCTGCTCTGAAATAAAATTTTTGAGGCTTGATCAGAATACTGTCTTGCCTCCGCTCCTTTTTCCACCCATTTCTCTCCAGGCTTGGTCCTCCTCGAACCCGCGAACCACTAGGTCCCGCGGGTCGGGACACTAACACACTCACTTTCACTCTCACACTCACTCCCACAGTCAACCTCACACTCACCGCCATTTTCACACTCACGCTCACACTCACACTCACCTTCACGCTCACCGTCATTCTGATCCTCAGCATCAACCTTAACTAACTCTCTTTCTGAATCTCAACCTCACTCTCATTCTCACACTCCACCTCACATTCACCCTCATTCTAACACTCATTCACACACTCAAGCTCACACACACACTCACTCTCACTCGCACACTCACACTCATCCTCACACTCACCATCACGCTCACCCTCATTCTCATCCTCAGCTTCACCCACACGCTAACCTTCAACTTCATGCCCTGACACTCACCCGCATTCTTATGCTCATCCTCACTCTCACCCTCACCCTCAGTCGCAAACTCACGCTCACACTGATTTTCAAATTCACCATCACTCACACTGACTCTCACACCTACACTCACACCTACCATCACACTCATCCTCTTTTTCACACCCACCCTCACACTAACGCTCACACTCACACTACACTCACTCTCACCCTCACACTCACGCTCAGGCTCACCCTCAACCTCATTATCACACTCGCCCTCACACTCACGCTCACACTCACAATCACCCTCAAGCACATCTCACACTCACACTCACACTCACAATCACCCTCAAACACACTCTCACACTCACACTCATGCTTCCATTCACAATCACCCTCGAACACACTCTCACACTCTCCCTCACACTCATGCTCACAATCACAATTACCCTCAAACACACTCACACTCACATTCACACTCACGCACACACTCACAATCATCCTATAACAGACTCTCACACTCACATTCACACTCACGCTCACACTCACAATCACCCTACAACACACTCTCACACTCCTTCTCACACTCATGCTCACACTCACAATCACCCTCCAACACACTCACCCTCACACTCACACTCACGCTCACATTCACAATCATCCAAAAACACACTCTCACACTCACACATTCACGCTCACACTGACAATCACCCTCCAGCACACTCTCACACTCCTTCTCAAACTCATGCTCACACTCACAATCACCCTCAAACACACTCACCCTCACACTCACACTCACGCTCACACTCACAATCACCCTCCAACACACTGTCACACTCACACTCACACTCACGCTCACACTCACAATCACCCTCCAACACACTCTCACACTCCCACTCACACTCATGCTCACACGCACAATCACCCTCAAACACACTCACCCTCACAGTCACACTCACGCTCACACTCACAATCACCCTCAAACACACTCTCACACTCACGCTCACAATCACCCACCAACACACTCTCACACTCATGCTCACACTCACAATCACCCTCCAACACACTCTAACACTCCTTCTCACACTCATGCTCACACTCACAATCACCCTCCAACACACTCTCACACTCACACTCACACTCATGCTCACACTCACAATCACCCTCAAACACACTCTCACACTCCCACTCACACTCACGCTCACACTCACAATCACCCTCAAACACACTCTCACACTCACACTCATGCTTCCACTCACAATCACCCTCGAACACACTCTCACACTCTGCCTCACACTCATGCTCACACTCACAATTACCCTCAATCACACTCACACTCACATTCACACTCACGCACACACTCACAATCATCCTATAACAGACTCTCACACTCACATTCACACTCACGCTCACACTCACAATCACCCTACAACACACTCTCACACTCCTTCTCACACTCATGCTCACACTCACAATCACCCTCAAACACACTCACCCTCACACTCACACTCACGCTCACATTCACAATCATCCAAAAACACACTCTCACACTCACACTCACATTCACGCTCACACTCACAATCACCCTCCAACACACTCTCACACTCCTTCTCAAACTCATGCTCACACTCACAATCACCCTCAAACACACTCACCCTCACACTCACACTCACGCTCACACTCACAATCACCCTCCAACACACTGTCACACTCACACTCACACTCACGCTCACACTCACAATCACCCTCCAACACACTCTCACACTCCCACTCACACTCAAGCTCACACTCACAATCACCCTCAAACACACTCACCCTCACAGTCACACTCACGCTCACACTCACAATCACCCTCAAACACACTCTCACACTCACACTCACAATCACCCTCCAACACACTCTAACACTCTCCCTCACACTCATGCTCACACTCATAATCGCCCTTCAACACACTCTCACACTCATGCTCACACTCACAATCACCCTCAAACACACTCACCCTAACGCTCACACTCACGCTCACATTCACAATCACCCTCAAGCACATCTCACACTCACACTCACACTCACGCTCACAATCACCCTCAAACACACTCTCACACTCACCCTCAAACTCACTCTCACAAGCACACTCACTCACACTCACTCCCACAGTCAACATCACACTCACTCCCATTCTTACACTTACCCTCACACTCACGCTCACACTGACATTGACACTCACTCGCACTTCAAACTCAAACTCACCCACACACTAACCATCATTCTCATCCTGACACTCACCCTTACTTACGCTCACCCTCACTCTCACCCTCACTCCCACTGTCAACCTCACTCTCAATCCCATTCTCACAGTCATCCTCACACTCACACTCTCCCTCGCACTCACACTCACACCACACTCACTCTCACCCTCAATGCCACAGTCCACCTCACACTCACCTTCATTCTCACACTTACCCTCACACTCACCCTCACACTCATGCTCACACACTCAACTGACGCTCAACCTCACTCTCACCCTCAACCTTAATCTCACACTCTCGCTGATGCTCACCCTCACAGTCACGGTCACACTCACGCGCACCCTCAGTCGCACCCTACTTCAAACACCAATCCTCATGCTCAGCCTCACCCAAAAAGTCACACTCACCGTCTACCTCATTCACACGATCTTCCTTACGCTAACTCTCACACTGCCCATAGGGTCACATTCAGCCTCAAACACACCCTCACACTCACCTCACCCTCAACCTCAACCGACTCTCAGTCTCACACTCACGCTCTCCCTTACACTCATATTCACCTTCACGCTCACCCTCATTCTACTTCTCAGCCTCAAGCTCACGCTAACTCTCAAACGGATGCTATCCATCACCCTGACACTCACCCGCACTCGTACGCTCTCCCTCACTTTCATCCTCACTCTCAGACTCAAACTCCCACACGCACTCATTTTCACACTCACCCTCACCCTCACCCTCCAATCACCGTCCCACTCACACTCACCCTCAAACCCACGCTCAAAGTCAAACTCACACTCACACTCACACTAACATGTTGGGAGCCATAAGGCCTTCATCCTGACCGCCCAGCCCCCCGGCATGAGAACATGCCTATTTGCCCTGTTTGTTCTGAGAACTAGCTGATCATCAATTGTTACAGAGAGCTGCCCTCGTGCTGAAAGGTTATCACCATCTGCAGCTGCCCACCGCCTCCTCCCTAGTTTCCCTTTTTATACACTCCCCCATTTCACACTCCATGTCCTCTAAACTTTTACAGCCCCTTCACTCCAGCAACCAGGATCCAACGACAATGTAATTAGTATCCCCGATGCCTATAGTCCTGCCTCCCTTTGTTCTTCTGTATAAAATTACCTGCTCTGAAATAAAATTTTTGAGGCTTGATCAGAATACTGTCTTGCCTCCGCTCCTTTTTCCACCCATTTCTCTCCAGGCTTGGTCCTCCTCGAACCCGCGAACCACTAGGTCCCGCGGGTCGGGACACTAACACACTCACTTTCACTCTCACACTCACTCCCACAGTCAACCTCACACTCACCGCCATTTTCACACTCACGCTCACACTCACACTCACCTTCACGCTCACCGTCATTCTGATCCTCAGCATCAACCTTAACTAACTCTCTTTCTGAATCTCAACCTCACTCTCATTCTCACACTCCACCTCACATTCACCCTCATTCTAACACTCATTCACACACTCAAGCTCACACACACACTCACTCTCACTCGCACACTCACACTCGTCCTCACACTCACCATCACGCTCACCCTCATTCTCATCCTCAGCTTCACCCACACGCTAACCTTCAACTTCATGCTCACCATCACCCTGACACTCACCCGCATTCTTATGCTCATCCTCACTCTCACCCTCACCCTCAGGCGCAAACTCACGCTCACACTGATTTTCAAATTCACCATCACTCACACTGACTCTCACACCTACACTCACACCTACCATCACACTCATCCTCTTTTTCACACCCACCCTCACACTAACGCTCACACTCAAACTATACTCAGTCTCACCCTCACACTCACGCTCAGGCTCACCCTCAACCTCATTATCACATTCGCCCTCACATTCACGCTCACACTCACAATCACCCTCAAGCACATCTCACACTCACACTCACACTCACGCTCACACTCACAGTCATTTTAAAACACACTCTCACACTCACACTCATGCTTCCACTCACAATCACCCTCGAACACACTCTCACACTCTGCCTCACACTCATGCTCACACTCACAATTACCCTCAATCACACTCACACTCACATTCACACTCACGCACACACTCACAATCATCCTATAACAGACTCTCACACTCACATTCACACTCACGCTCACACTCACAATCACCCTACAACACACTCTCACACTCCTTCTCACACTCATGCTCACACTCACAATCACCCTCAAACACACTCACCCTCACACTCACACTCACATTCACAATCATTCAAAAACACACTCACACTCACACTCACACTCACGCTCACACTCACTATCACCCTCCAACACACTCTCACACTCCTTTTCAAACTCATGCTCACACTCACAATCACCCTGAAACACACTCACCCTTACACTCACACTCCTTCTCACACTCACAATCACCCTCAAACACACTCACCCTCACACTCACACTCACGCTCACACTCACAATCACCCTCAAACACACTCTCACACTCACACTCACGCTTCCACTCACAATCACCCTCCAACACACTCTCACACTCAGCCTCACACTCATGCTCACACTCACAATTACCCTCAAACACACACACACTCACATTCACAGTCACGCTCACACTCAGAATCACCCTCCAACACACTCTCACACTCACACTCACACTCATCTCACACTCACAGTCACCCTCCAACACACTCTCACACTTCTTCTCACACTCATGCTCACACTAACAATCACCCTCAAACACACTCACCCTCACACTCACACTCACGCTCAGCACACTCACAATCATCCAAAACACACTCTCACACTCACACACTCACGCTCACACTCCAAAATCACTCTCCAACACCTCTCACACTCCACCTCACACTCATGCTCACACTCCAAATCCCCCTCAAACACACTCATCCTCCCTGTAACACTCTCGCTCACTCTTAAAATCACCCTCCAACACACTCTCACACTCACACTCACACTCATCTCACACTCACAGTCACCCTCCAACACACTCTCACACTTCCCCTCACACTCATGCTCACACTCACAATCATAATCGCTCTTCAACACACTCTCACACTCATGCTCACACTCACGCTCACACTCCTTAATAGCCCTTCAACACACCTCCTTCTCACACTCATGCTCACACACACAATCAACCTAAAACACACTCACCACCTCACACTCACGCTCACATTCACAATCATCCTCACACTCTCACACTCCCACTCACATTCACGCTCACATGACCATCACCCTCCAGCACCTCTCCACCTCTCAAACTCATGCTCCACACTACAATCACCCTCAAACACACTCACCCTCACACTCCCACTCACGCTCACAATCACCCTCCCTGTCACACCTCCACCTCCACCTCCACAATCACCCTCCAACACACTCTCACCTCGCACTCACCTCAAGCTCACACCTCACAATCACCCTCAAACACCACCCTCACACCTCACCTCCACGCTGACACTCACAATCACCCCTCAACACACTCTCACCTCCACGCTCACAATCACCCACCAACACACTCTCCCTCATTCTCACCTCACAATCACACTCCAACACACTCTACACCTCCTTCTCACACTCATGCTCACACCCACAATCACCCTCCAACACACCTCACCTCCACACTCACACCTCATCTCACACTCACATGTCATTTAAACACACTCTCACCTCACACACTCACACTCCATGCTCCACCTCAAAAATCACCCCTCAAAACACTCTCACTAGCACTCACACTCATGCTCCCTCCACAATCACCCTCAAACACACTCACACTCACACTCACACTCACGCTCACAATCACCCTCAAACACACTCTCACACTCACCCTGAAACTCACTCTCACAAGCACACTCACTCACACTCACTCCCACAGTCAACATCACACTCACTCCATTCTTACACTTACCCTCACACTCACGCTCACACTCACATTCACAGTCACTCGCACTGCACACTCAAACTCAAACACACACTAACCATCATTCTCATTCTGACACTCACCCTTACTTACGCTCACCCTCACTCTCACCCTCACTCCCACTGTCAACCTCACTCTCAATCCCATTCTCACAGACATCCTCACACTCACACTCTCCCTCGCACTCACACTCACACCACACTCACTCTCATCCTCAATGCCACAGTCTACCTCACACTCACCTTCATTCTCACACTTACCCTCACAGTCATTCTCACACTCATGCTCACACTCACACTCAACTGACGCTCAACCTCACTCTCACCCTCAACCTTAATCTCACACTCTTGCTGACTCTCACCCTCAAAGTCACGGTCACACTCACGCGCACCCTCACTCGCACCCTACTTCAAACACCAATCCTCATGCTCAGCCTCACCCAAAAAGTACACTCATCATCTACCTTATTCACACGATCTTCCTTATGCTAACTCTCACACTGGCGGTAGCGTCACATTCAGCCTCAAACACACCCTCACACACACCTAACCCTCAACCTCAACCGACTCTCAGTCTCGCACTCACGCTCTCCCTTACACTCATATTCCCCTTCACGCTCACCCTCATTCTACCTCTCAGCCTCAACCTCACACTAACTCTCAAGCGGATGCCATCCATCACCCTCCCACTCACCAGCACTCGTACGCTCTCCCTCACTTTCATCCTGACTCTCAGACTCAAACTCCCACACGCACTCATTTTCACACTCACCCTCACCCTCACCATCCAATCACCCTCCTACTCACACTAACTTACACACCCACGCTCAAATTCAAATTCACATTCACACTCCACACTAACATGTTGGGAGCCTTAAGGCCTTCATCCTGACCGACCTGAGCCCCGGCATGAGAACATGCCTATTTGCCCTGTTTGTTCTGAGAACTAGCTGATCATCAATTGTTACAGAGAGCTGCCCTCGTGCTGAAAGGTTATCACCATCTGCAGCTGCCCACCGCCTCCTCCCTAGTTTCCCTTTTTATACACTCCCCCATTTCACACTCCATGTCCTCTAAACTTTTACAGCTCCTTCACTCCAGCAACCAGGATCCAATGACAATGTAATTAGTATCCCCGATGCCTACAGTCCTGCCTCCATTTGTTCTTCTGTATAAATATACCTGCTCTGAAATAAAATTTTTGAGGCTTGATCAGAATACTGTCTTGCCTCCGCTCCTTTTTCCACCCATTTCTCTCCAGGCTTGGTCCTCCTCGAACCCCACTTGAACCACTAGGTCCCTTGGTCGGGACACTGCTACACTCACTTTCACTCTCACATTCACTCCCACAGTCAACCTAACACTCACAGCCATTTTCACACACACGCTCACACTAACACTCACCTTCACGCTCACCGTCATCCGGATCCTCAGCAGCAACCTTAACTAACTCTCTTTCTGAATCTCAACCTCACTCTCATTCTCACACTCCACCTCACATTCACCTCATTCTAACACTCATTCACACACTCAAGCTCACACACACACACTCCTCTCACTCGCACACTCACACCTCGTCCTCACACGCACCATCACGCTCACCCTCATTCTCATCCTTAGCTTCCCCCACCGCTACCTCTCTACCTTATGCTCACCATCCCCCTGACACTCACCCGCAGTCTTATGCTCATCCTCTCTCTCACCCTGACCCTCAGACGCAATCTCACGCTCACTCTTATTTTCAAAGTCACCATCACTCACACTTACTCTCCACACCTACACTCACACCTGCCATCACCTCATCCTCTTTTTCACCCACCCTCACACTAACGCTCACCTCACCTTCACCTCCTCTCACCCCTCACCTCACGCTCAGGCTCACCCTCAACCTCATTATCACACTTTCGCCCCTCACACTCACGCTCACCTCACAATCACCCTCAAGCACATCTCACACTCACGCTCACACTCACAATCACCCTCAAACACACTCTCATACTGACACTCATGC
This sequence comes from Cynopterus sphinx, assembly GCA_030015415.1. Classification (NCBI taxonomy): domain Eukaryota; kingdom Metazoa; phylum Chordata; class Mammalia; order Chiroptera; family Pteropodidae; genus Cynopterus; species Cynopterus sphinx. The sequence goes on from JAKZJJ010000049.1 coordinate 288,435, forward strand.
CTACACTCACAATCACCCTCGAACACACTCTCACACTCTCCCTCACACTCATGCTCACACTCACAATTACCATCAATCACACTCACACTCACACTCACGCACACAGTCACAATCATCCTATAACAGACTCTCACACTCACATTCACACTCACGCTCACACTCACAATCACCCTACAACACACTCTCACACTCCTTCTCACACTCACACTCACGCTCACAATCACCCCTCAAACACACTCACCCTCACACTCACACTCACGCTCACACTCACAATCATCCAAAACCTCTCACACTCACACTCACATTCACGCTCACACTCCCAATCACCCTCCAACAGCCTCTCACACTCCTTCTCAAACTCATGCTCACCTCCCAATCACCCTCAAACACACTCAGCCTCACACTCACACTCACGCTCACACTCACAATCACCCTCCAACACACATCTCACACTCCCACTCACCTCACGCTCACACTCACAATCACCCTCAAACACACTCTCACCCTCCACTCCGCTTCCAGTCACACTCATTCTCACACTCCAGAATCACCCTCAAACACCACTCTCACACTCACACGCTCACAATCACCCCAACACACTCTCACCTCACTCACTCATTCCACCTCACAATCACCCTCCAACACACTCTAACACTCCGACTCACACTCATGCTCACACTCACAATTACCCTCAAACACACCTCACACTCATTACTCACACTCATCTCCACTCACAATCACCCTCCAACACACTCTCCACTCCCTCACACTCATAATCACCTCACAATCACCCTCAAACACACTCACACCACATTCACACTCCACGCTCACACTCACAATCACCCTCAACAGACTCCTCACACTCACATTCACATTCCCTCACACTCACAATCACCCTCGAACACACTCTCACACTCCTTCTCACTCTCTTGCTCACACTCCCACTCACACTCCATTACACTCACCCTCACACTCACACTCAAACACTCACACTCACAATCATTATAAAACACAGTCTCACACGCACACTCACACTCACGCTCTCCACCACTCACAATCACCCTCAACACCTCTAACACTCCCTCACCACTCATACTCACACTCACAATCACCCTCAAACACACTCTCAC
>JAKZJJ010000050.1:0-288448 GCA_030015415.1 Cynopterus sphinx
GCATGCAAAATTAAAACTTTCTAATGTAATACTCTCATAACCTCCCAATGTAATTTCTATTTTGACCTTTATTATATTATGTTGTATTATCTATTCCATAATTTGTATTTTCCCATCAGAAACTCCTTGACTCCTTGGTATTTGTCTTGTTTACTTTCCCGTAATCATCCATCTTTCAAGAATAGATCCCTCTACATAGAACACTTGGCCTTTTTTAGGGGCTAGGTAATTTATAACCATATCATTTAATCTTACATAATCACTAATCACGTATGTTGTGTTCTCTTACACTATTATGAAAGTAAAATGTCTGAAAAAGTATGAATAAGAACACAATATACTTTAAATTAATGAACAGAGTGAAAGCAAGAAGACAAGATAGGAAGTTATTGCCATGACCCGTATGGAAGATGAAGGTGGCAGGATCAGGGTTTGCAGTCGTGTGTACATATTGTAAGAATAGGTCGAGATTTACATAGCCGTTTATGTTCAGAAATATTTTCTTCTGTTTTAATTCTTGTTTTACCATATATTAAAACAACCACGTTAGAAAATATGACATATTTATTTATTAATATGGGGTTTGGGTCCACATCAAATATATAATATTGTTTGAACAGATATATAGTGAATAGTTACTTCATATGAGGTCCATAGGAAGATGCCAGCTTTATCTAAGGATGAGAAATGTAACATGTATGCGTTATAAACCAGAAAAGACAAAAACAAGAATTAAGTGAAATATGTGGAATTTATTGTAAATACCCAGTGATGATGACTTGCAATATTATTTAAACATAAAACTTAGTTCTTGTCACTCCTACTTCTGACTTCTGTGGAATCATCATACAGGCTCACGCTAACTGTCCATATTCAGCACAACTACTAGAAGATGAGCTGTGTTCTTACAATTACTGCAAATATCTTTATCATCTGCTCTTTTAAATGTGTTGACTATTCCTTTTCACTACCTCTTAACAAATCAAGCACTTCAGATTATTGTGACACACAGTCTTCTTATATAACACATGATCTGGGCATGATGAGTTTTATGATTTATGAAAATAAAACCTCAGCCTTACTTAACATTTGTTTTATGCTGCTTTATTCTGTCTTCCTGTTAAATAAACTTTCTATTTGTACATTCTCTCCAAGTCTGTACCTTTTTCATTTTCTGTTTCTCTTTTCACTGTATTAATGAATCTGACACACTCTCAACACAAACTTAGCTAACAAATTATATTTCATTAATTTTATTTGTTTACAATACACTTGGTAAATGAGATCATACAATTTTGGGGAGGTTGAAGTTTGAAGCCCAAATCTGAAAGTCAGAGTTTTAACATAAATCTTCATCAAATACATCTCCTATTGTGCAAAATTTCAAAATTTCATGGAAAGTATTCCTTACCTCTATCTTTAGAAACAAATCTGGAAACTTAATAAAATTTGTTAAATGGCTGAAATATCGCAAGAGTCTCTTCTGAGACTCAGTAGTGATGTGGATGTATTCAACAATTTCATGAGTAAAAGCAAAATGATAAGATATCTTAAACAAACAATATATATTCTAAGTTCTCAGACTGAGCAGTAAATTATATATGAGATTAGGAACAAGTGTCCCACATTTTCTGCTTTCTCATAGAGCCCTTACCCTTCTTTCATCTATTTTCTATAAAGCTATTTATTTTAACATTTGCTTCTATAATGCTATTTATTTTAACATTGTTTCTATTTCTTTTTAACAAATAAATATCAATTTAGCTTAAATCAGAAGAGCACATCACTTGTAAATATATTTTATAATTTTGTTCTCCTGAGTGGGTATATTTGTCCAGAAGAATTGAACGAAATACTATTCTAATCAGTTTAAGAGTAATATATGTTCATAAACCTCTTTTTACCTTCACTTCCACAGATTATATATTCTCATATCAATTCAACTACTTTTGTAATTGATTTTTCCCTACCTATACCCCTTTGCCACTTGGGCATTACCTCCTGATATAATATTGTTTATTTTTTGTCCATTTAAACTCTGCTGACTATGAATTCAAAAACACTCTCTTTGATTTTTATATGGCAAATGTGGGGATAGAATGGAATTACTAGTTCATTTATCTTTGCACTACCCTTTATCTATTTTGCTTAGAGTATGCATGTCTTCCACAATTTTTATACTCATAAAATTCCATTGCCTAAGTTACTTCACACTTAACAATCGTAAATCTAAAATTACTTTGATATATTAATATTACACTGCACATATTGTTTCTGCCTAAATGGAGGACTACATCTATTAATGATTTTTTAGTTGTTTTTGACTTTCTGTGATTCTTAAATATTGATTCCCTTCTTCTATCTTGTAGGCTTATTTTTCTAATGTTGTGACATTCACAGGTTTTGTGAGCTATTCTCCTACTTGGCGTCATCTAGTAATTGAGAAGGTAAAAAATATTGACTACAACATATTGAAAAAAATGCATATACATTTTCAGATTTCATTAGAAGTGTCATAAATAAATTTCATTAAAACATTGAATAAGGCTTAACCTTTGATTGGTATGTGTATATTTGAGGAATGTAGTAACGCATTAAATATTCAAGTAAAATAAAAGACCAGAGATATTAAGAAAAACAGAAATGAAATAGTGATTGTATACCAAAGAAGCAAAAAAATATTACATTAAATGTAGGGGATGGTTTAATAAATAAATGTCAGGTAAGAAGAGAATGATAAAATCACACTCTATAAAAATTTGGAAGTATTTAATACTTTTTACAATGTAAATTTCTATTGAGTTAAATAAAAGTAAAAAAATATTTGAGAACATTTTCACACAACTATGTTGAAAAATAAACTTGAAAATATGATTAAGCTAAAACATTTTTTATAAATAATATTGGTTTATATAAATAATCAAAATTTACATAAGAAACCTATATTCAATAAATTAAAAGTAGCAAAATCATTAGTGATAATAAGCTCTCAAGATTATTGAAACATTTGTAGATCTTCTATACATAGGATTATTTCTGAGGTTATTTTTTTATTATATAGTAACACTGGTTAATAAAATCTAGTTAGCTTCAAGTATATAATTCAGCAATAAGTCATATATATACTGCATTGTATGTTCACTGCTCACCAGATTTCTTTGTGTCACCCCCCATCTACCAACCACCTCCTTCCTATGCTCTGTGCTCCACTGTCCATATCCTACTGAATCCTGTTTGTCCACGATTGTTAGTTTGGCTTTAAGGTTTTATATCTCACAAATAGAGTGACATCATGTAATTTTCAACATTTTATGTGCAGTTTTTTCACTTAGCACCCAGTCATCTCAAGTTCTATTCATGAGACCAATTAAATGTAGAAGAGCTGAGCTCCACAGAGCAGAGAACATGGCTCATGATATGAGGTGTCTAAAACCCCAAACTTCAAGAAGGGCTGGATTCATCACTGAAACATTTGTTTCCTATTTCTGTTTTACTGCATGAATTAAAGCATTTAATGAAAGGAGTATAGTATTAGTATTTATGAGTGAAACATCTTGTTTTCATGTCTGATTTCATTAAATACTCAGGACAGAAAAAGCAAAAAACATCCAGCCAACTTAGCTGCCAAAAAGCTGTAGTGCATAAAAACAGGCAGGCTACTCTACAGGAAGAGCGAGCACCTCTGAGAACAGCCTGGCCATTTAGCTTACATGAGGCCTCTGGGGCCAGAGTAACCACTACCCCAAGACCTGTGGGCTCACAGCCTGACGGCCCACAGGTGCTCAGACACCACCAATACAACTTCATGAACATCTGTCTGACCAAGAGTCACCTACACTTGGACCATTGAGGGACATTATTAAATGGTTAAGCTGAAAGACCTCTTTGTGACCCAATCCATAAGTTTGCCATTCCACATCCCAGAAGACTTGTGGCTACATCACATAGGTTCTAACAAGTTGGCTGACTTCAATGTAACAAGGAGCAAAAGAAAAGAGACATGGAGAATTTCCCTCTTGAAACCATATAAATTTGGCTGTGTTCTTAACAAGGCCTAATTCCCATTCAATTCTCTCAGGGTTCTACTAAGCCAATTTGCAGCCTTACTGTTAATACTAATAATGCTTTATCTTTACTATTAAGATTGGTTCCATAGATTTTTTATTGGAAATTCGTTAGGAGATAAGCTTTATAAGAGCATATTTCAAAAAGAATATAAGCTCAGATTCATCTGTCAAACTCTCTTTTCATGCCCTGAGTCTCTGCAGTAGCCAAATATGTGTATACATAGATTGTTTTAAATTTGTAGCAAGTTTTATCTCATAAATTAATCTGATTGGATAGAAATATATTTCTTTGATGACCAATTATTAAGCTTAAAAAATAACACAATACAGTAAAATAAGTGTTATAAAATAACTACTGCTTAAGTATTTATATTTTTGGGAGAAAAACCTAACACGTGTTGCTTCTTTTATAAAGTCTATGATCTATGTAATAGAAACCTTTTAATTTATATTAAGTCCAAATATCAAATTCTGCCTTTCATATTTTTTTTTCTTGAAGATCATATAGCATGTTTAAATCAGTGTATTGCCTTTGAGTAAAATAGCCCCTTATTTGTTAGAAACAACTTCCTTTCCCTAACGATGTGCTGTGGTATACTTTTAACTCAATCTATTTATCCAGTGATAACTGAGAAAGGAAACAAAGGCCCTGGAATGATTGGATTAGAACTACATTGAAGATGAGATCCTCTGAAATAGTCTGAGGGAGCATAGCCCCTTCTCTCCCTGACCACTCCTCCTCCACATTTCCTCTCCACCCCTCTCATCATTTGGACAGCATAGGAAATTTCCTTTCACAGGAAAGACTGTGCTAAGACTTCCTCACAGATTTTTGAGTTACTCTGTAGCTAATGTGTAGGAAATCTGAGGATACTAAATTTGCAATTGTGCCAAACACCATTTCTTAACCTCAGAGAATGTAACCTGGAAATTATCTAGATTCCACATGGCTTAATCTTTGGTGGCTTATATTAATGTTTCTCTGTTCCTGCCACTTGATTATTTTATTTTTACTTAAAAGATATTTACATAGAAAAAAGACATGTCTACACAGGAGATATAGGACCCCAAGTCTTAAGGTTTCTCCATCAGAAAATGAGGGGTGTGGGAAAATGACATTAGAAGATTTAACATTATTAGGAGAGAAAAGGATGAAGTGACTTTTTGATTTTGGCTATATGTTTTTTGGAATGCATATAAGACTAATTATTTGCATTATTTTCATTCCTTTTTTTTAATAATAATGTATGTATTAGGATGATATTGGCTAATAAATTCATATAGATTACACAAGCATGCAATTTCTATAATACATCATCTGTGTATTGATTGTATTGTGTGTTTGTCCCCATAGTGAAATTAGCTTCCTTTAACTTTTACCTACCTCCTACTCTGCACCTTTGTTTACTTCCTCCCTACCTCTTTCCATCCAGTACCATTAACTGTTTTCTGTTGTTTTTGTTGCTGTGTTTGTTGTTTTTTCATTTGATTCCTCGCTTTGTTCTTCATTGTTTATTCATTTTACATTTCCCTCATAAGGATTTATCATATGCTTCTCGATTTTTTCCATCAGACTAATTTTGCTTAGTTTGATATTCTCAAGGTCCATCCATGTCATCAAAAATGGCAAAATTCTACATTTTTGTGCCTGACGAATATTCCCTTGTGCATAATGAACTACATTTACTTTTTACTTTCTCGAATTTGAGGATTCTTTTGAATTATCATGATCCACCATTGCTCAGAAGGCAGTCATTAATTCTGGCTATGTTCGTGTTTACATTCTTAAATTTTGTCTATCTCTTCATCCATTGTTACAGCCTCTTTTAGTAATTTTTAAAGAAATGACTCTAACTATTATGTATTCTGATTCCTTTTTATTTATAAAAGTCTGTTGTTCATTTCAAGGATCAAAGATCATTTTGCAGATTCTCAAATTTCTCTGCTGGATGCTAAATATTTCTTAAGATATTTAGAAACAATAAGCCAAGATGAATGCAAGAATTTTTTTTTTTTAGCTAAGTAGTTTTACATTTACCAAATAAAAGTTATGCCTTGTGGTTTACGTATCACATTTTCTTTACAATATATCCAAACTACTTATAAACCATAGTATATAAATCAGAAAATATTTGAAATGCTGCCACTGTGAGGAACTCAATATTTTCTTCTAATACAGAGAATAGTCTGATGATTGCCAGAGGCACGGGGTGGCAGATGGGCAAAATCAGGGAAGGTAGGCAAAACATACAAGCCGACAGTTATAAAATAAATAAGTCACAGGGACACAATATATACCACAGTGTCTCTAGTTTATAACACTCTATTGCATATGTGAAAGTTGTGAACAGAGAAGATCTTCAAAATCTTCTTCATAAGAAAAGTAATTTTTGTAACTGTGTCTAGTGATGGATGTTAAGTAGCCTTATCATGTCGATCATTTCACAATATGTAGAAACATCAACTTATGTTATACCTCTGAGATACATGTCAATTATACCTCAATTCAAAAAAGAATAAAGTATTTTGGTTTTAAACATTGAATTCTTTTTGTAATAGGTAAATAATAAATAAAATTATAATAGATAAATCATACAAACTAACATTTCATGAATTAGACTGCTTCCTTTTGGAGAACTGAAATATGGGGTGGGGAAAAGGAAGAAGCTTTTATGATACAAATAATAAAAAACAAGAAGGAGAAAAATATAAAAAATCTGATTGGGGCTACATAGTCAGCCTGGTTTGGGGTAACAAGGTCCAGAATTGTGTTGGTATTTGAAAACTGACTGACTGGATGAACTGAGTTCCTGGTCAAGTGGAGCACTTACCAGGACATGCAAGTTATCAAAGTTTTGCTTTGCTGATTGGTACCCCTGGCATGAGTGGCTCCATCTTGGGTCCAGAAATTTATTTCAACCATGTAATTAATGTACTTGTATACATACATGCATGTACATAAAGTATATACACATGCATAAATATTATATGTATAATTAATTCTTTCTTACAAATGAGGAAATCATAGCTCAGCATTAGGAAGAAATTTATCTAAGGGTACACAGCTCTTTTGACTTCAGAAACTGTACACCTATCCAAAATATAGTTTTCCTACCTCATTTATTGGGAAACCGAGGTTTATGTCCCATGGGACCACCTAGCTATGGTTACCTTCAGAAAGTTCTTGTAAACACTGAGGGACGACAACCTTGCCTTCTAAAGGACAAGAGTGAGAATACTACGAGTCTTCTAAGGCACTTGCTTGGTCTTTTGTAAACACATGAAGTCTTTCTCAGAGTGGCTGAAGAAAGCATGGAAGTTCGCCATCTTTTCTCTAGACATCTCTTTTATTGTGGCTTTTGCTGAGTTCTATAATAAATTTATAATCTGGTAACTAAAATGTATCTTTGAAATATGTGAATAACTTTAAAATTAATCGAACAGAAGAAGGCAAGGATTAATAGCTGTCTGGTCAGAGGTATTGATGGCAAACTGGGCATGCAACTAATATCTGAAGTGTGAATTTGGGGGGTAAGTCTTGTGAGATTGCACCCTAAACCCGTGGGATCTGGCATCATCACCAGGTAGATGCTGCAGAAATTGAGCTGAATTGTAGAACATCCAGTTGGTGTCCTGAGCATTGCTTGGTGGTTTGGGGGGAGTCTACCCTCCTTGGAATTATGATTAGAATACATTTAGAAGGCCAAGAACAATGACATCTCAATAGCAATGATTATATTTAGTGCCTAGGTCTTGGTTTGTAAATCTCATTCTCAATAAAAGAAGTATGGGATCCATGGAGGATTAATGACTAATTGAGGGCTGGGGCAAGGAAATACAAGATGAACCTGGAGCAGCTTATAGTATCATACAGTCAAGAAGTTATTTAAAAAAATAAAAAAATAAAGCTATGCCAAAAGGAAACAAAAGTCAACCTAATAGAATTCCCTATGACTAAAGTGGAAAATTTGAGCAACTTGTAAGTAATACTAATATTGCATTACGACATAAAGAATAAATCTAGGTGTTCATCTTCACAGAAATAATCCAATAACTAAATGGGGGAGAAATGACGACTTTTTTCTACAGAAGAAGTCCAGTTAATACATTCAAAAGGAATGAAGGAAACACCAAATCACCACTAGGAAACACCACAGTAATAATTGTTGCAAGAATGATCCCATAGATGGAAGCTTAATATAGTGGGCAAACATTGAGGAGAAATCGCACATTAGCATAGTCTCAAAGTATTTCTCCCAATATTTTTATGAATTATCAAGGGAAAATGAGTAACTTTACAGTGGAGAAGTTAAACAGACAAAGTCTTACACGAGTGATTAATTTATCATTACAAGTTCTAATCTACGTTTCTATTATGTCTCTCCTGGTATGATATCTTCAAAAGGTCAAGCATTGCTTTTGTGGTATTCTGTAATAGGCCTAAAATATATAACCTTCAATCGGAGATTACTAGACAAACCCAAATTTAGAGACATTCTACCAAATAACTAATCATTACTCACCTAGGTGTCAAAATCATGAAAAATAAAGGTGGACTGAGAAAACGAGTTTGAAAGTTGAAGAGATATAATAACTAACTGAGATGGAGGATGTAGAAAAGAAAAGAGAAAAACTGGTAAAATCTGAATAAGATCTACAACTCAGTTATTAGTAATGAACCAATGATAATTTCATGGATTGGTAATTGTCTTATGGTTATGTCGGTTATTAAAATTAGGGGAATCACTGTATTGGGACTCTGTACTATTTTTGCTAATTTTTTTATATCTTAAATTATTTTAAAATTAAAATTAAAATTAACAAGGGCTATTTAGGCAGTGGAATCATAGGCTATTTTAAAATATTTTACTCTTTAAAACGATAAAATGAGATTTTGACTAAATAAAAAAACACTGGAGAATAAATCCTTAAGAATCATAGATCTTAAGAATTCAGGATAAAGGTGAAAGATAAAGGTGAAAAAGCCAGTATTGTCTGCTAATACACTCATTCCCAGATATTGTGCTATGAATAAGCACCCAACAATGACATACATGCACATGAAACATATTCTGTGAAATTATGGACTGCTATTTATTTTGTTTTATAAAAACACAGTTATGATTTGATATACATATACACTTTTCACACATATCAGGAAATTTGTAATGCCTTAATGATTGTTTAATTGTCTTCAGAAGCTCTGTAGGGTTGTACTATGTAGATAGATGTTCTCCAATGTCTTAATACATTTCAAGGGTGAATTTTTTTTTTCTTTTTTGGCTTCCAGGTTTCTTTCACTCTAGAAAAAAATGAGTTTAAAAAAAGTTTTGAACAAACATATGTAAAACTTATTTTGAGGTAAATTTATACCACATGAGGTTATGCTAACAGTTCTTTAACTAGAAAGAGAAGTATTTTGATTCTACATTAAAAGGATAAAAATGTTAAATTACTGCTCCCCCCAAAAATAAGAATTTACTTCCATGATTCAAATAAAAGGACTTTAATGAAAAGACTTTTAAATGATGTTTTATCTTCTTTGGTCTACTGTAATCAATTACTAGAAATTGAGTGGCCTAAAACAATAAAAATTTATTCTCTCTTAGTTCTAGAACCCAGAGTCCAAAATCACTGTGCTGGCCAGATCTCACTCCCTCCAGAGAGAATCATTCTTTGCATCTTCCAGGTTTTGGTGCTCTTGACATTCCTTGATTCTTCTGTGCATCGCTCCAATCTCTGCCTGCATCTTCACATGGTCTTCCTGTGCCTCAGTAACTGTTTTCTAAAATACGTGTTCTTTTCTGCATTATAAGAGCACTGGTCATAGTATTTAGTACCCTTATTAACAACAGATGATCTCATTCTGTAATACATCTGCAAAAGCCTTTAGTTCCCCTCAAATAAGACCACATCTGCAGGTCAACATTTATATATATTTAGAGCCCGTCATTAACATTATACACATGGATATGGAGAGGCAATGTGAAAATCCTGGAAACTTTTATAAGTAAATTGATATTCACAAAGCGAACTACAACGTGAAGAAATGAGGCTATCAGAGTACAGGATGAAAGAGGAAAATATGTGTGGTTTTAATACACCATGGAGAGTGACAAAATAAAAACAAGGAAAAATGTAAAAGGAATACTAAGATTCCCCTTACTACCATCTCAAATGCTGATGGTTTTCTGTATTGGCTAAGTCAAATCAGAGTACAGAGAGTAGTAAAGAATCTAAAATAATGGGAAGTTTGGAGAAAATATATCACAGAGCATGATTCTAATCTCTGGTTATATAACACACTTGGTTAACCATCACTGTATTGCTCAATTTCTTAACTCACTAGTTCATGGTGAAAGGAAACAGAGATGTTCAAATTAGATTGTTACAATGGAAATAATTTGCACTCTTATTACCTAGAATCCTTTCACCTAACCCTATAAAGCTAAGGTCATTTAACATAATGTGAGGTGACTATGATGAAGTTAATGATCATTATTTAAAAACAGTATAAAACTAGATTGTTTTCTTTTGCAGCTATATGCCAAATGTATAATAATGTTCTTTTGCTGTAATTTCACATTTTTGCATCATTGTAAAAACTTACTTAGTTTTCTCAGTGCCACCATGATGTCTTTGTTCCTCAAAGTGTATATAATGGGATTCAGTGTGGGAATGAAAATGGTGTAGAAAAGAGAAATCACTTTTACAGTTCCTTCTGATTGATTTGGTTTTGGTTGCAGGTAAGTGATAGTACCCGTACCATAGAATAAGAACACAACTATCAGGTGAGAAGAACAGGTGGAGAAGGCTTTCACCCTCCCGCCAGCTGATGTTATTTTGAGAATGTTGGCAATAATTTTGACATAGGAGATAATGATCAATAAAAATGGAAGCATGATTAATAGCACTGCAGCTAGATAGACTGCGATCTCATTCAAAAGTGTGTCCCCACAAGCAAGTTTCAGAACTGGGGGAATGTCACAGAAGAAATGATTAATCCTGTTAGACCCACAAAAGGACAAAGAAAAAATCTGATATGTTTGTCCAATTCCTCCTGGAACTGCACTGACCCAGGAGGCAATGGCCAGCTGGACACACACCTTGCGGTTCATGACCAGGAGGTAGTGCAGAGGGTCACAAATAGCCACATAGCGGTCATAGGCCATTACTGTCAGGAGGAGGCACTCTGAGACTCCAAACGTAAGGACAAAGAACATTTGTGTGGCGCAAGCCACCAAAGAAATATTTCCTTTCTGGGTCAAAAGATCCATGAGCATTCTTGGAACAGTGACTGTTACATAGCAGATTTCTAAAAGGAAAAATTGTTAAGAAAAAATACATGGGGGTCTGAAGGACAGGGTCAATTCTTGTTATCAAAATTATGATGCTATTGCACATCAGGATAGTCAGGTAGATGATCAAAAATATCCCAAAAAGAATCCATTGGCCATTGAGAATATCAGAAAACCCCAAAAGAACAAATTCTGTAATTGTAGTCATATTTGAATTTTCTGATTTTAATTGTTTCTCCATCTGCAAATATGGTAAATTCAAGATGGTTAATTCATTAATGTTCTTGAACTCCATTTTCCTCTTCTTTAACAGCATTAGATGCATGAATGTATTTCTATAATCTCCAAATTTATGTCCACCTTCTAATTGCTATGTTTCTTGAAAGTGAATTTTTAAACCTCAGAAAGAAACTGATTTGCACTGGAGATCGATCAAAGAAATATAACAAAATACATGTTTGTTTGGTTATTTGAAGTAATAATACCAGAGAAATAAGAAGTGTACATTGTTCTTTAGAGCTTATCGTGCAGAAGTAATTTCTAATTATCTCAACCCCATAAAGAGGAAATTATGGTATAGGCTTAGGTACTGCATTTGTCTGGATTAATCACTTTTTTTCTAAATTGACTGATTAATTCCACCTGTTGCAATTTAAAGTGTTTCCCTAAAGCTTTTGTTTGTTTTATGTAGAATGTGCTTAAGTCATTCCATCTATAGTTTAATGAGAATCAATTTTCTTAAACTGATTCTTTGTTACCGAGGAAATAAATATATGCAATATTATCATGCCACTTTATGTACCTCTCTTCTCATTCATATTAAATACAGACACCATTAATCTCAGGATACTATTCAATAACTTCCTTATTAACACCCCATACAGTATATGATAAATATCATTTAACTTTTAACTCAATCAATCAATATGACCCACCTCATCCTAACATTTTTTACATTTTGCCTCTTTTCTAGGTAAGATTCCATTGCCATGTAGTACCATCGAACTAAAACAATTCCCTTGCTCTTGTTGCCCCTTGTAACTTTTGCCTAAAATGTAACTTTGATTAAGTCTGATTATATTTTCTCTGAGTGTACTAATTCTTGGAACCTAGAATCAAACTTGAACACACACACATACACATAAACACACAATTTTGTTTCATTTCATATTAATTCCATTTAATATTAGTCAGTCATCAATACTGCTTAACTATTTCGCTACACTTTATTTATATCTCTGCTTTAACTTTCCCAATATACAAAAAATTTTATGTTTTCTATCTCATTGCTCTGCTGCACACATCTTCACCTGTTAGTATCAACACTTGATATTTTTTTCTTAATACCTTAGTAAATAAACTCAGACAAATAGTCTTTTGCATTTTTCTATTTCATTTAGTACAGGTTCTCAAAATTACTTTAAATGAATAGTGGTGATTATAAATGTCTTCACTGTCATCATTTGATGGAGATCTCTTTTTTCAATAATTTGTAATGAATAAAGTAAAGAACTATGTGAGTTATCATAGTAGTTAACTCATTTTTCTAGAAGAAATCTTGGATTTCATGCTTGTTCCTGCAATTAAGAACTCTCTTTTAATAAAATAGTCTAACAAAACAATTACAGCTCACCTTTATAGATTTTCACAAAGATGTCTATGTGAGTGGAGGTGTTTATTAACCTGTAAACATGTTAAGTTTTTCTGTGGTGTGAGGAGCAACTGTAATTCTATGGCATCCTTGCTGGCAACAAACGTTGGCTGCTCTTAAGAAGAAAGCCACCATGATCACCTGGGGGAACCTTCTCTTGTGTGTCAATTAAATTTCTGAGCACAGCTTTTTTGAGTAATCATCAGGGTTTATTTTAGAAAACCATTTTCTTTGTAGGCGGCTTGCCCTACTCATCACCCCATCTTGGCATGAAGCTCTCCTTAATTGGGGAGTCCCTTGATGAAGAAACACCACTTAACTCTCAAGTAGTATTTACAGAAGAAAGGTACAAAACATTTTATAAATGGTATCTCAGACTCATAATAATAAGTATGGATTTGCCTTCCCTACCCTTCTTCCCAAAATTGATCCAAATCTAGATCACCCACACTTTCAGAAAATGTGTCACACAATGTATCAAATGAATATGGCATAAATATTGAACACATTGGGTGGTGAGAGCCCTTTTCAGAAGCTGAACTCTGTCAATAGATTAACTTTGTGGAAATTAAAGCATGTGGTTTTTTTTTTTGATGAAAAACATTTGGATGGATAGAATTAGTTATTTTATGACACCTACTCAGGCATCAGGGAAGGTTTCTAGCAGATTCAAAATGTAAACTACTGAAAAAAAAAGCATTTTCAACAAGAATATTTGAGGCAGAAAACCATCAAGCTGTTTGCTAATGTTCTGGTTTATTTTCAGCTACTTTGAATGAGGTGTGGAGGTAACCTTATCATACACAATGATTCTGCTGGTAACTATATATGTTTTTATCTGGTTCAATGTTTCTTGAGTATCTGATATGTAATTCTAAACACCTTTCTTTTCTTCATTTTTTGTCTCTTATGCTTACTACAGCAGGCCTCTCATACACTGGCCCTCTGTGCTCTTTTATTCTGACTAACATGGTATTCACATCCATCATGAGAATGGCATGTGGGATATGCTTCCAGGAAGTGAGTCACTTCCTTTTAAACTGTGATAAATTGAATGTTCGTACCCTTTGAAAATGGAGGATTTGGATATTTTCTTTAATTAATAATCACCACAACTGAAAAAATATGTAAAAACTAAAACAAATCTTCAGCTTTATCAGTGGCTGCGCAAAAGAAAGGAGCATCTTGCACCCATTTCACAGAGCAATTTTGCAGTCAAAGCCAATGAAACACTGGTTCTTCTCACTCCGTCATCCCATGGTTTCCTAGTTTGTACTTTGTTGTCTGCTTTTAGATTTTCTGCATTCAGAGAGCTGGGAATTAAGACACATGGAAAATGAGGAAAGAAGTGCACCTTTAAGAGACAGCACTGTAGAGACATACATGTCACACAGTCAATCCACAAGTCATTGTAGGAACTAACCTCATGTCTAACAAAGATGAGACAGGACTCGAGAATGTTGTTCACTCTGTGTCAAAAGACACAGAAACATATTCAGAGAACATCAAGCCACACTCTGTCACTGTCCTGTTTTGGCCAATAACACTGGGCTACAGTATGTTGTAACATACATACATTTATAATTAAGTTTATATGACATTTGCATAACAGAAGAGTTATGTATGGTACATGATTATGTATATTATTTGGATTTTTAGACAATTCTTTCTAATGCAATGCCGTTACAATTTTTATTTTTAAAATATCAGTTACTAAGCATAATTTACAGAAAATAGAGTACGAACTGTCAACTAGAATTAATGAGACGTGAAATCTGATAAGATTTAAGAAATATATACACTCATGAAAGCATCTCCCCAATGATGATATAGAACATTCACAATATCTGAACAATTCCTCATGTGGCTTCCTAATCTGTCCTTTCCTACCCCAAACCCAGGGATCCATGAATCAATTTTTTATAGCTATCAATCATTTATAGTCCATAAGAATGTGTTTTTTTATTTTATCCTGATGTCTTTGCTCACAGTAAGACTTTTAAGATTTATCGGTGGTCTACCTAGTTTAATTCATTTATTGTCAGTGCTGATGCGAACAAGCTTTATTTCATTTATTAATTATGTACGGAATTTGGGCTTTGTCTCGATTTTTGGCTATCTTAATCTCAAAGAATATAACTTAAAAATTATCTAGAGGTTATGCATCATCTAGATTGTTTATTTGATAACTTTCTCAGTTCATAGCATGGGTAGAAAATTTTCATTTAAGGTACAGGTATTTACATAAGAAAAAAAAGTGAATCATGTCTCTCTAATTTTCTAGCCATATAAGAAGCTGCTCTATATGCTTCCAGATGCACTGAAAAGTTTGGACCCTCCAGATTGGTCACTATGTCTACCAGACTTCTGTTTATCTTTTAGACTAAATTATTATATCCCTAAAGGTAACCTATTATTTTTGCATGCAAAGTTAAAACTTGCTAATGTAATACACTCCTCTCCTAACAATGTAATTTCTATTTTGACCCTTACTATATTATGTTGTATTATCTATTCCATAACTTGACATATTTTCCTTAAGAGACTCCTCAATTCCCTGGTACTTGTCTTCTTTGGTTCTGGTGACCATCATTTCCAAAAATATATTCCTCTACATAGAAAACTTGGTCTGTTTTAGAGACTCACTAATTTATAACCCGCCATTGTGCCAATTAAAAGTACCCCCAATTGACATCTATGAAATATGTTATGTATTTACTAATATAAAAAATTAATTAACAATTTAAGAAATGAAAATATTAAAAAAATAATTTGTACTTGAGTAGCCAGAAACGTGAGTTAAAAGACCCAGGAGAAGAATCAGCGCAGAGAGTTATCCTGGAAAAGGGGATGGAGAAAATGTTATGAAGAAAGAAGAGATTATGAAAATTTAAAGAAAACAAAATCAAAAAGGAGATTGACTTTTCCAAAGTTCATGTGCCCAGACAAACTGACCATGATGTGTCTTACATCCCCATGATTTATCAATTAGCTAATTAGAAGTTTGTGCATTTTCACTCACTTTGCTTTAATATTAAATGTAAGGATTTTTATTGGCAGTTGATAGGAGATTTGTATAAGCAGAAAATTCATTGTAAACAATCTGTCATGTGGAATCAAAAGAACAAAATAGACAAGCAAAACAAAAACGGACTCAAGTATACAGAGGACATTTTTGTGGTTGCCAGATAGGCGGGTTTGGAGGCTAGGTAAAAAAATTTAAAGGGATTAGAAAGTACAGATTGGTAGTTACAGCATATTCATGGGGTTCTAACGTACAGCATAAGACATATAGTGGATAATATTATCATAACCACAAGTAGTTGAGGTGGGTACTAGACTAATAGAGAGATCACTGTAAATTATTTAAATGTCAGGTATTATGCTCTACACCTTGAACTAATAGAAAGTAATATTGCATGTCAGCCCCAATCAAAAAATAACAAAAATATACATATGTCTTAGATTTATTTACAGAATATTGATTTATGTCTCATGGAGCAATGCTCAAACGAAACACTATGCAATAGATAAATGTGTATGTATGTAGTTTGTGTGCATATGCCAGTTCCATGAGAGAGAAAGCAAGAGAAAGGCTGGGAATTTTTGAAAGGAGAACATGAGAGCTGTAACTTGTGCATTCAATTAGACAGCAGTTTTCTCAGTAGCAAACTTTTGAAAAACTGTGTATGGAGAAAACAAAAAAAAAAGGTGGTGAGTTTATAGTTGCACTTGAAACTATAGTTCTGAAGTTTCATGTAAGTGTCCATAATACAATAAATTATAATAAAATAGACTTCAAGTTTAAAGCATTTTTGATAAATGTGATATATAACATTTTCAAAATTCATAATACTAAAAAGAATTCACAGGGTATAAGTACATAGATAATTACACATATTTTAATGGTGAGTTTTATGTGACACTGTGAATTTGTCTCTAAACACTCAATAACTACTTTTCTTTAGGCAAGATTTCATTACAAATAAGCCTAATTTCTAAGGACCTACTAAACATATAGAATGATGAGATGAAGCTCTAATCGTCTCATATAAGTTTGGTAATTTACCTTACACTCAAATCAGACACATATACTTAAATATTATAGAATGTGATTACTTAGAAAATAGTCTAATAAAAACCATTGGCTTGAACCAGCCTTTGAAAGGTAATTAAATACTCTAGTTCAGAAGAAAATTAACCAAACAAGAAAATCAGTCTGTTTATTCATTTCTAAATGTATGCATTGTCTCTCTAAATATCTCTCGTGTACCACATGCAGCCAAAACAGTGACCATTTCTGTTAATATGTCCCTATTTAACACACCAGAGCTTAATTTTCCTTGTTTGAAACTATATGCAGTAATAATAATATGTAACTCAGGGAAATGTTTTGAGGAGTAAGTTAAATTCTTGATCTAAAATAGGCAGTTGCAGTTCTATTTGGCATTGTTATTATGATTATTAGTCTATTAACATTACTTTTCATTTTGAATTTGATCATCTTCATTCTGCCCTAGAAGTAGCCTTTTCTGTCTACGAGAGAAGACAATGTACAGGAAAGTGTTTTGTCAGGAGTACTGAGCTTAAATTAGTAGATTATTCTGTGCTGTGTAGATACAAACCTGCAGCAATACCTAAGGAAAAACATGCTAACTATCCAGGCTTCTATTTTTAGTTTTTTTCTCTCATCTTCTCTAGTCTGATATACTTCTAGGACACAGAAAAACTACACATTGTTATGGACATACAAGCAAAATTAATTAGAAATACAACATATATCTTATTTAATATATGAAAGAATCCCCAGAGATAATCTCATTTGATTATCTTCAGAAATTAATCTACTCTCTCCATTAACTGTTAATGGTATTTGCAGTTATAACATCGACAGCCCATTTCCTTTACTATTTTTTTGGTTCATTATAATCCAGTATAACCATGGAAAATAAAGAGGCCTGAAAAATTAAAACAATTTTTTTTTATTTTTGACAGTTTTTGAACATATATAGTAATCACCTGTTTATAACTTTACCTGCATCATGGCTTTTAGTACATTCTGAACGAAGTAGGTACTATTATTATTCAAATTTTGCATAGAGTCAGAGGTAGAGAGAAGTTAAATAACTTGCCCAACATGGAGAAGGTCATGTAACCCCCCTGAATTCAATCTTAGCAGTGCAATGCCAACGTGCTTCCTCAGAATTTAATGGTCTTTATGAAACATTCAATAGAAAACATTATTTTTAATTTAATATTCTGAATAGCATCAACACAATTAGGAAATATAAAATCATAACATCAAAATGTTTTTATATTAATTTTATATCTCATTCACTGTTTTAAATTGAAAGATTACTTATGCGTAAGGCCTATATATTTTAAATTCAGAAGTTTTATCTCATAAATTAATCTGATCGGATGAAATATGTATCTTTGATGACAATTATTAACTTGAAAAATAACACAATACAGTAAAATAAGTGTCAAAAAATAACTATTGCTTTAGTATTTATATTTTGGAGAAAACCTTGTGTGTTGCTTCTTTTATAAAGTCTATGGTCTATGTAATAGAAACCTTTAATTCATATTAGTCAAATATCAAATTTTGACATTCATATTTTTTTCTGAAGATCATATTGCATGTTTAAATCAGTGTACCTTTAGTAAAAATAGTCTCTTATTCGTTGAAACAACTTCCTTTCCCCACGATGTGTTGCATCTTTAACTCAATCTCTTTATCCAGTGATAACTGAGAAAGGAACCAAGGCCCTGACTGGTCGGATTAGCACTACATTGAAGATGCTCTCTGAAATAGTCTGAGGAGCATATTCTCCTGACCACTCCTCTCCACATTTCTCTCCACCCTCTCCTCATTTGGAGAGCAGAGGCAATTCCCCTTCGGGAAAGACTGTATTAACATGTTCACAGTTTTTGAGTTACTCTGTAGCTACATATGAAATCTGAGGATACTAAATTTGCAATTGTTAAACACCATTTCTTAACCTCAGAGAATGTAACCTGGAAATCATCTAGATTCCATGCTTAATCTTGCTGGCTTATTTTAATGTTCTCTGTTCCTGCCATGATCATTTTATTTGTACTTACAGATATTTACATAAGAAAAAGACATGTCTACACAGGAGATATAGGACCCCAAGTCTTAAGGTTTCTCCATCAGAAAATGAGGGTGGGAAAAAGATATTAGAAGGTTTAACATGTTAGGAGAGAAAAAATTGTGACTTTTGCTTTTGGCTATACGTTTTTGGAAGGTATATAAGACAACTATTGCATTATTTTAATTCTTTTTTAATAAAATGTATTAGGATGATATTGGCTAACAAATTATGTAGATTACAGCATGCAATTCTATAATACATTATCTGTGTATTGATTGTATTGTGTGTTTGTCCCATAGTGTAATTGCTTCCTTTTACCTTTACCTACCTTCTCCCTACCTTTGTCTACTTCCTCCCTACCTCTTTCCCTCCAGTACCCGTAAACCATTATCTGTTTTGTTGCTGTGTTTGTTGTTTTTTCATTTATTCATTTGTTCTTCATTGTTTATTCATTTTACATTCCTCATAAGAATTTATCATATGGTTCTCGATGTTTTCCATCTGACTAATTTTGCTGAGCTTGATATTCTCAAGATCCATCTATGTCATCAAAAATGGCAAAATTTTACATTTTTATGCCTGAAAAATATTTCATTGTATATAATGAAGTAGATTTAATTTTACTTTCTTAATTTGAGGATCCTTTTATTTATCGTCATTCAGTGCTCACTGGCAGTCATTAATTTTTACTATGTTCTTGTTCACAATCTTAAATTTGTTTATCTCTTCATCCATTGTTACAGACCTTTCAGTAATTTTTAAAGAAATGATTCTAACTGTTATATATTCTGATTCCTTTTTATTTATAGAAGTCTGTTGTTTCTTCCTAGGATCAAAGATCATTTTGCAGATTTTCAAATTTCTCTGCTGGATGCTAAATATTTCTTAAGACATTTAGAAACAATAAGCCAAGATGAATGCAAGAATTTTTTTTAGCTACATAGTTTTACATTTACCAAATAAAAGTTATGCCTTGTGGTTTACGTATCACATTTTCTTTACAATATATCCAAACTACTTAAACCATAGTATATAAATCAGAAAATATTTGAAATGCTGCCACTGTGAGGAACTCAATATTTTCTTCTAATACAGAGAATAGTCTGATGATTGCCAGAGACATGGGGTGGTGTATGGGCAAAATCAGGGAAGGTAGGCAAAACATACAAGCCGACAGTTATAAAATAAATGAGTCACAGGGATGCAATATACACTACAGTGTCTTAGTTTATAACACTCTATTGCATATGTGAAAGTTGTTAACAGAGAAGATCTTCAAAATCTTCTTCATAAGAAAACTAATTTTTATAACTATGTGTAGTGATGGATGTTAAGTAGCCTTATCATGTCGATCATTTCTCAAAATGTAGAAACATCAACTCATGTTATACCTCTGAGATATATGTCAATTATATCTCAATTAAAAGGAGAATAAAGTATTTTGGTTTTGCACATTGCATTCTTTTTGTAATAGGTGCAAGGAATAAATAAAATTATGATAGATAAATCATACAAACTAACATTTCATGAATTAGCTGCTTCCTTTTGGAGAACTGCAATATGGGGTGGGGAAAAGGAAGAAGCTTTTACAATATACAAAATAAAAAACAAGAAGGAGAAAAATATAAAAAATCTGATTGGGGCTACATAGTCAGCCTGGTTTGGGGTGACAAGGTCCAGAATTGTGTTGGTATTTGAAAACTGACTGACTGGATGAACTGAGTTCCTGGTCAAGTGGAGCACTTACCAGGACATGCAAGTTATCAAAGTTTTGCTTTGCTGATTGGTACCCCTGGCATGAGTGGCTCCATGTTGGGTCCAGAAATTCATTTCAACCATGTAATTAATGTACTTGTATACATACATGCATGTACATAAAGTATATACACATGCATAAATATTATACATATAATTAATTCTTTCTTACAAATGAGGAAATCGTAGTTCAGCATTAGGAAAAAATTTACCTAAGGGTACACAGCTCTTTTGACTTCAGAAACTGTACACCCATCCAAAATATACTTTTTTCCACCTCATTTATTGGGGAACAGAGGTTTATGTCCCACGGGACCATGTATTCATGGTTACCTTCAGAAAGTTCTTGTAAACACTGAGGGACGACAACCTTGCCTTCTAAAGGTCAAGATTGAGAATACTACGAGTCCTCTAGGGAACTTGTTGGGTCTTTGTAACCACATGGAGTCTTTCTCAGAGTGGCCCCTGAAGAAAGCATGGAAGTTTGCTATCCTTTCCCTAGATATCTCTTTTATCATGGCTTTTGCTGAGTTCTATAATAAATCCATAATCAGGTAACTAAAATATTTCTTTGAAATAAGTGAATAACTTTAGAAAATTAATCGAACTGAAGAAGGCAAGGATTAATAGTTGTGTGGTCAAAGGTATTAATGGCAAACCGGGCATGCAACTGGTATCTGAAGAGTGAACATGGGGGGTAAGTCTTGTGAGATTGCACCCTAAACCCGTGGGATCTGGCATCATCACCAGGTAGATGCTGCAGAAATTGAGATGAATTGTAGAAAACCCAGTTGGTGTCCTGAGCATTGCTTGGTGGTTTGGGGGGAAACCACCCTTCTTGGAATTATGATTAGAATACCTTTAGAAGGCCAAGAACAATGACATCTCAATAGCAATGAATATATTTAGTGCCTAGGTCTTGGTTTGTAAATCTCATTCTCAATAAAAGAAATATGGGATCCTTGGAGGATAAATGACTAATTGAGGGCTGGGGCAAGGAAATACAAGATGAACCTGGAGCAGCTTATAGTATCATACAGTCAAGAAGTTATTTAAAAATAATAATAATAAGCTATGCCAAAAGGAAACAGAAGTCAACCTAATAGAATTCCCTATGACTAAAGTGGAAAATTTGAGCAACTTGTAAGTAATACTAATATTGCATTACGACATAAAGAATAAATCTAGGTGTTCATCTTCACAGAAATAATCCAATAACTAAATGGGGGAGAAATGACAACTTTTTTCTACAGAAGAAGTCCAGTTAATACATTCAAAAGGAATGAAGGAAACACCAAATCACCACTAGGAAACACCACAGTAATAATTGTTGCAAGAATGATCCCATAGATGGAAGCTTAATATAGTGGGCAAACATTGAGGAGAAATCGCACATTAGCATAGTCTCAAAGTATTTCTCCCAATATTTTTATGAATTATCAAGGGAAAATGAGTAACTTTACAGTGGAGAAGGTCAACAGACATAGCCTTACACGAGTGATTAATTTATCATTACAAGTTCTAATCTACGTTTCTATTATGTCTCTCCTGGTATGATATCTTCAAAGGTCTAGCATTGGTTTTGTGGTATTCTGTAATAGGTCTAAGATATATAATCTTCAATCGGAGATTACTAGACAAACCCAAATTTAGAGACATTCGACCAAATAACTAATCATTACTCACCTAGGTGTCAAAATCATGAAAAACAAAGGTGGACTGAGGAAATGAGTTTGAAAACTGAAGAGACATAATAACTAAATGAGATGAAGGATGCAGAGAAAAAAAAGGAGAAAAACTGGTGAAATCTGAAAAAGATCTACAACTCAGTTATTAGTAATGAACCAATGATAATTTCATGGTTTGGTAATTGTCTTATGGTTATGTCGGTTATTAAAATTAGGGGAATATGAGTGAAAAAAATATGGGACTCTGTACTATTTTTGCTAATTTTTTAAGTCTTAAATTATTTTAAAATTAAAATTAAAATTAAAAAGGGCTATTTAGGCAGTGGAATCATAGGCTATTTTTAATTTTTTTAATCTTTAAAATGATAAAACGAGTTTTTGACTAAATAAAAAAACACTGGAGAATAAATCCTTAAGAAGCAGAGATCTTAAGAATTCAGAGTAAAGGTGAAAGATAAAGGTGAAAAAGACAGTATTGTCTTCTAATACACACACACCCAGATATCGTGCTATGAATAAGCACCCAACAATGACATACACGTGAAACATATTATGTGAAATTATAGACTGCTATTCATTTTGTTTTATAAAAACACAGTTATGATTTAATATACATATACATTTTTCACATATATCAGGATATTTGTAATGCCTTAATTACAAATTTTTTAATTGTCTCCAGAAGCTCTGTAGGGTTGTACTGTGTAGATAGATGTTCTCCAATGTCTCAATACATTTCAATGGTGATTTTTTTTTCTTCCAGGTTTCTTTCACTCTAGAAAAATATGAGTTTAAAAAAAGTTTTGAACAAACATATGTAAAACTTATTTTGAGGTAAATTTATACCACATGAGGTTATGCTAACACAGTTCTTTAACTAAAAAAAGAAGTATTTTGATTCAACACTCAAAAGATTAAAAAAATGTTAAATTACTGCCCCCCCCCAAAATAATAAGAATTTACTTCCATGATTTAAAAAAAAGAACTTTAATGAAAAGACATTTTAAATGATGTATTATCTTCTTTGGTCTACTGTAATCAATTACTAGAAATTGAGTGGCCTAACACAATAAAAATTTATTCTCTCTCAGTTCTAGAACCCAGAGTCCAAAATCACTGTGCTGGCCAGATCTCACTCCCTCCAGAGAGAATCATTCTTTGCTTCTTCCAGGTTTTTCTGCTCTTGACATTCCTTGATTCTTGTGTGTATCACTCCAGTCTCTACCTGCATCTTCACATGGTCTTCTTGAGCCTCTGTAACTGTTTTCTAAACTACTTGTTCTTTTCTGCATTTTAAGAGCACTGGTCATAGCATTTAGTACCCTCATTAGTAATAGATGATCTCATTCTGTAATATATCTGCAAAAGTCTTATTTCCCCTCAAATAAGACCACATCTGCCAATCTAAGATTTATATATATTTAGAGCCCATCATTAACATTATACACATGGATATGGAGAGTCAAAGTGATAATCCTGGAAACTTCTAAAAATAAATTGATATTCACAAAGAGAACTACAATGTGAAGAAATGAGGCTATAAGAGTACAGGATGAAAGAGGAAGGTATTTGTCGTTTTAATATACCATGGAGAGTGACAAAATAAAAACAAGAAAAAATGTAAAAGAAATACTAAGATTACCCTGCATCTACCATCTCAGCTGCTGATGGTTTTCTGCACTGGCTAAGTCAAATCAGAGTAGAGAAGAGGTTGGTAAAGAATCTGAAAGAATGAGAAGTTTGGAAAAAATTTATCACAGAGCATGGTTCTAATCTCTGGTTTTATAACACACTTGGTTAACCATCACTGTATTGCTCAATTTCTTAACTCACTAGTTCATGGTGAAAGGAAACAGAGATGTTCAAATTAGATTGTTACAATGGAAATAATTTGCACTCTTATTACCTAGAATCCTTTCACCTAACCCTATAAAGCTAAGGTCATTTAACATAATGTGAGGTGACTATGATGAAGTTAATGATCATTATTTAAAAACAGTATAAAACTAGATTGTTTTCTTTTGCAGCTATATGCCAAATGTATAATAATGTTCTTTGCTGTAATTTCACATTTTTGCATCATTGTAAAAACTTACTTAGTTTTCTCAGTGCCACCATGATGTCTTTGTTCCTCAAAGTGTATATAATAGGATTCAGTGTGGGAACGAAAATGGTGTAGAAAAGAGAAATCACTTTTCCAGTTCCTTCAGATTCATTTGGTTTTGGATGCACGTAAGTGATAGTACTCGTTCCATAGAATAGGACCACAACTATCAGGTGAGAAGAACAGGTGGAGAAGGCTTTTGCCCTCCCGCCAGCTGATGATATTTTGAGAATGTTGGCAATAATTTTGACATAGGAGACAATGATCAATAAAAATGGAACCATGATTAATAGCGCTGCACCTAGAAAAACTGCAATCTCATTCAGAAATGTGTCCCCACAAGCAAGCTTCAGAACTGGGGGAATGTCACAGAAGAAATGATTAATCCTGTTAGACCCACAAAAGGGCAGAGAAAAAATCTGATATATTTGTCCAATTCCTCCTGGAACTACACTGACCCAGGAGGCAATGGCAAGCCGGACACACACCTTGTGGTTCATGACCACCAAATACTGCAGAGGTTTACAAATAGCCACATAGCGGTCATAGGCCATTGCTGTAAGGAGGAGACACTCTGAAGTTCCAAACGTAATGGCAAAGTACATTTGTGTGGCACAAGCCACCAAAGAAATGTTTCCTTTCTGGGTCAAAAGATCCATGAGCGTTCTTGGAATAGTGACTGTTACATAGCAGATTTCTAAAAGAGAAAAATTGTTAAGAAAAAAATACATGGGGGTCTGAAGGACAGGGTCAATTCTTGTTATCAAAATTATGATGCTATTGCACATCAGGATAGTCAGGTAGATGATCAAAAATATCCCAAAAAGAATCCATTGACACTTAGGAATATCAGAAAACCCCAAAAGAACAAATTCCATTATGGTAGTCATATTTGATTTTTCTGATTTTAATTGTTTCTCCATCTGCAAATATGGTAAATTCAAGATGGTTAATTCATTAATGTTCTTGAACTCCATTTTTTCCTTCTGTTAACAGCATTAGATGCAAGAATGTATTTCTATAATCTCCAAATTTATGTCCACCTTATAATTGCTATATTTCCTGAAGGTGAATTTTTAAACCTCAGAAAGAAACTGATTTGCACTGGAGATCGATCAAAGAAATATAACAAAATACATGTTTGTTTGGTTATTTGAAGTAATAATACCAGAGAAATATGAAGTGTACATTGTTATTTAGAGCAAACGTGCAGAAGTCATTTCTAATTATCTCAACCCCATAAAGAGGAAATTGTGGTATAGGCTTTAGCTATTGCATTTGTCTGGATTCATCATCTTCTTTCTGAATTGACTGATTCATTCCACCTGTTTCAGTTTAAAGTGTTTCCCTAAAGCTTTTATTTGTTTTATGTAGAATGTGCTTTAAGTCATTCCATTTATAGCTTAATAAGAATCAATTTTCTTAAACCGATTCTTTGTTACTGAGGAAATAAGTATATGCAATATTATCATGCCACTTTATGTACCTCTCTTCTCATTCATGTTAAATACGGACACCAGTAATCTCAGCATACTGTTCAATAACTTCCTTATTAACACCCCCATACAGAATATGATAAATATCATTTAACTTTTAACTCAATCAATCAATATGACCCACTCATCCTAATACTTTTTACATTTTGCCCTTTCCGAGGTAAGATTCCATTGCTATGTAGTTCCATTGAACTAAAAACAATTCCCTTGCTCTTGTCGCCCCTTTTAACTTTGCCTAAAGTGTAACTTTGCTTAAGTCCGATTATATTTTCTCTGAGTGTACTAATTGTTGGAGCCTATGAATCAAACTTACACACTCACACACACACACACACATACACATACACACATAAACACACAATTTGGTTTCAATTCATATTACTTCCATTTAATATTAGTCAGTCAATACTGCTTAACTATTTCCATTACACTATATTAATATCTCTCTGCTTTAACTTTCCCAACTTACAACAAATTTTAAGTTTTCTATCTCATTGCTCTGCTACACATGTCTTCACCTGTTAGTATCAACATTTGATATTTTTTTCTTAATACCTTGGTAAATAAACTCAAATAGTCTTTTGCATTTTTCTATTTCATTTAGTACAGGTTTTCAAAATTACTTTAAATGAATAATGGTGATTATAAATGTCTTTACTGTCATCATGTGATGAAGATCTCTTTTTTTAATAATTTATAATGAAGAAAGTAAAGAACTATGTGAGTTATCATAGCAGTTAACTCATTTTTCTAGAAGAAATCTTGGGGTCATGTTCTCTGTTTCACTTTTTTAAACTTCTTCCTGCAATTAAGAACTCTCTTTTAATAAAATAGTCTAACAAAACAATTACAGCTTACCTTTATATATATTCACAAAGATGTCTATGTGAGTGGAGGTGTTTATTAACCTGTAAACATGTTAAGTTTTTCTGTGGTGTTGAGTAGCAACTGTAATTCTATGGCATCCTTGCTGGCAACAAACGTTGGCTGCTCTTAAATAGGAAGCCACCATACTCATCTGGGGGAACCTTCTCTTGTGTGTCAATTAAATTTCTGAGCACAGCTTTTTTGGGTAATCATCAGGGTTTATTTTATAAAACCATTTTCTTTGTAGGAGGCTTGCCCTATTCATCACCCCTTCTTGGCATGAAGCTCTCCTTAAATCGGAAGTCCCTTGGTGAAGAAACACCACTTAACTCTCAAGTAGTACTTTCAGAAGAAAGGTAGAAAGCATTATATAAATTGTTTTTCAGACACATAATAATCGGTGTGGATTTGCCTTCCTTAATTGTCTTCCCATAATTTATCCGAATCTAGATCACCCACACTTTCAGAAAAATGTGTCACATGATGTATCAAATGAATATGGCATAAACATTGAACACATTGGGTGATGAGAGCCCTTTTCAGAATCTGAACTCTGTCAATAGATTAACTTTTGTGGAAATTAAAGCATGAGGTTTTTGTGATGAAAAACAACTGGATGGATAGAATTAGCTATTTTATGACACCTACTCAGGCATCAGGGAAGGTTTCTAGCAGATTCAAAATATAAACTACTGAAAAAGAGAAGCATTTTCAACAAGAATACTTAAGGCAGAAAACCATCAAACTGTTTGCTAATGTTCTGATTTCTTTTCAGCTAATTTGAATGAGGTATGGAGGTAACATTATCATACACTATGATTCTGCTGGTAACTATATATGTTTTTATCTAGTTCAATGTTTCTTGAGTATCTGATGTGTAATTCTAAAGACATTTCTACTCTTTATTTTTTGTCTCTTACTCTTTACTAGAGCATGCCTCTCATACACTGGCCCTCTGTGCTCTTTATTATGACTAACATGGTATTCCCTTTCATCATGAGAATGGTATATGTTATATGCTTCCAGGAAGTGAGTCACTTCCTTTTAAACTGGGATAAATTGAATGATCATACCCTGTGAAAATGGAGGATTTGGATATTTTGTTTAATTAATAATCACCACCACTGAAAAATATGTAAAACTAAAACAAATCTTCAGCTTTATCAGTGGCTGCACAAAAGAAAGGAGCATCTTGCACCCATTTCACAGAGCAATTTTGCAGTCAAAGCTAATGAAACACTGGTTCTTCTCACTCCATCATTCCATGGTTTCCTAGTTTGTACTTTGTTGTCTGCTTTTAGATTTTCACCATTCAGAAAGCTTGAAATTACAGACACAAGGAAAATGAGGAAAGAAGTGCACCTTTAAGAGACTGCACAGTAGAGACATACATGTCACACAGTCAATCCACATGTCAGTGTAGGAACTAACCTCATGTCTAACAAAGATGGGACAGGACTCGAGAATGTTGTTCACTCTGTGTCAAAGACACAGAAACATATTCAGAGAACATCAAGCCACACTCTGTCACTGTCCTGCTTTGGCCAATAACACTGGGCTACAGTATGTTGTAACATACATACATTTATAATTAAGTTTATAGGGACATTTGCATAACAAAAGAGTTATGTATGGTACATGTTTATGTATTTTATTTGGATTTTTAGACAATTCTTTCTAATGCAATGCCGTTACAATTTTTATTTTTAAAATATCAGTTACTAAGCATATTTACAGAAAATAGAGTACGAACAGTCAACTAGATTTAATGAGACCTAAAATCTGATAAGATTTAAGAAATATGTACACTCATGAAAGCATTTCCCCAATGATGATATAGAACATTCACAATATCTGAACATTTCCTCATGTGGCTTCCTAATCTGTCCTTTCCTACCCCAAACCCAGGGATTCATGAATCAAATTTTTATAGCTATCAATCATTTATAGTCCATAAGAATGGGTTTTTTTATCCTGATGTCTTTGCTCACAGTAAGACTTTTAAGATTTATCGATGGTCTACCTAGTTTAATTCATTTATTGTCAGTGCTGACGTGAACAAGCTTTATTTCATTCATTTATTATGTACGGAATTTTGGCTTTGTCTTGATTTTTGGCTATCTTAATCTCAAAGAATATAACTTAAAAATTATCTAGAGGTTATGCATCATCTAGATTGTTTATTTGATAACTTTCTCAGTTCATACCATGGGTAGAAAATTTTCATTTAAGGTACAGGTATTTACATAAAAAAAAATGAATCATGTCTCTCTAATTTTATAGCCATATAAGGAGCTACTCTATATTCTTCCAGATGCACTGAAACCTTTGGACCCTCCAGACTGGTCACTATGTTTACCAGAGTTCTGTTTATCTTTTAGACTAAATTATTATATCCCTAAAGGTAACCTATTATTTTTGCATGTAAAGTTAAAACTTGCCAATGTAATACTCTCCTCTCCTAACAATATAATTTCTATTTTGACACTTATTATATTACGTTGTATTATCTATTCCATAATTTGACATATTTTCCTTAAGAGACTCCTCGATTCCCTGGTACTTGTCTTGTTTAGTTTTTGGTGAACATCATTTCCAAAAATATATTCCTCTACATAGAATACTTGGTCTTTATTAGAGACTCACTAATTTATAACACACCATCGTGCCAATTAAAAGTATTCTCAATTGACATCTATGAAATATGTTATGTATTTACTAATATAAGAAATTTAATTAACAATTTAAGAAATGCAAATATTAAAAAAATAATTTGTACTTGAGTAGCTAGAAACGTGAATTAAAAGACCCAAGAGAAGAATCAGTGCAGAGAGTTATCCTGGAAGAGGGGATGGAGAAAATGTTATGAAGAAAGAAGAGATAATGAAAATCTAAAGAAAACAAAATCAAAAAGGAAATTGACTTTTCCAAAGTTCATGTTCCTAGACAAACTTACCATGATGTGTCTTACAACCCCATGATTTATCAATTAGCTAATTAGAAGTTTGTACATTTTCACTCACTTTGCTTTCGTATTAAATGTAATTGATTAGAAAATTCATTGTAAACAATCTGTCTTGTGGAATCAAAAGAACAAAATAAACAAGCAAAACAAGAGGACTATTTTGTGGTTGCCAGATAGGAGGGGTTTGGAGGCTAGGTAAAAAAAAATTAAAGGAATTAGAAAGTACAGATTGGTAGTTACAGAGTAGTCATGGGGTTCTAAAGTACAGCATAGGAAATATGTCGAGAATATAATAACCACAAGTAGTTAAGGTGGGTACCAAACTAATAGAGAGATCACTGTAAATTATTTAAATGTCAGGTATTATGCTCTACACCTTGACCAAATAGAAAGTAATATTTCATGTCAGCCCCAATCAAAAAATAACAATTAAAAATATATATGTCTTAGATTCATTTACAGAATATTGATTTATCTCCTGTGGAGCAATGCCCTTACTAAACACTGTGCCATAGATAAATGTATATGTATGTAGTTCGTGTGTATATGCCAGTTCCATGAGAGAGAAAGCAAGAGAAAGGCTGGGAATTTTTGAAAGGAGAACATGAGAACTGTAACTTGTGCATTCTAATTAGACAGCATTTTTCTCAGTAGCAAACTTTTGAACAAACTGTGTATGGAAAAAATGGAAAAAATAGGTGGTAAGTTTATAGTTGCAATTAAAACTATAGTTCTGAAGTTTTATTTAAGTGTCCTCTCAAGGCATAATACAATAAATTATAATGAATATAGACTTCAAGTTTAAAGCATTTTTGAAAAATGTTATATACAACATTTTCAAAATTGATAATACTAAAAGGAATTCACAGGGTATAAGTACATGGATAATTACACATATTTTAATGGGGAGTTTTATGTGACATTGTGAATTTTGTCTCTAAACATTCAATACCTACCTTTCCTTAGGCAAGATTTCATTATAGATAAGCTTAATTTCTAAGGACCTACTGAAGATATAGAATGAAGAGAAGAGGCTCTAATCCTCTCATATAAATTTGGTAATCTATCATATATTCAAATTAGACACATATATTTGAATATAATAGAAGATGATTACTTAAAAAATAGTATAATAAAACCTTTGGCTTGAACCAGACTTTGAAAGGTAATTAAATACTCTAGTTCAGAAGAAAATTACCCAAACAATCTATACTTTTCCCCTGAAGACCAATCTGTTTATTCTTCAGTACCAAATGTTTGCATTGTTTCTCTTAATATCTCTTGTGTACCACATGCAGCCAAAAGAGTGACCGTTTCTGGTAGTATGTCATTTACACCATCAGGGATTAATTTTTCTTGTTTAAAACTATATGCAGTAATAATAATATGTAACTCAGGGAAAAGTTTTGAGGAGTAAGTTAAATTCTTGATCTAAAATAGGCAGTTGCAGTTCTATTTGGCATTGTTATTATGATTATTAGTGTATTAACATTACTTTTTTTTTTTCATTTTGAAATTTGATCATCTTTATTCTGCCCTAGAAGTAGCCTTTTCTTTCTACAAGAGAAGACAATGTACAGGAAAATGTTTTGTCAGGAGTTCTGAGCTTAAAATTAGTAGATTATTCTGTGCTGTGTAGATACAAAGCTGCAGCAATACCTAGGGAAAAACATGCTAATTTACCAGGCTTCTATTTTTACATTTTTTTTTCTCTCATCAGTTCCAGTGCGATATACTTCGAGTACACAGGAAAAGTACACTTTGTTATGGACATACAAGCAAAATTAATTGGAAATACAACATAAATCTTATTTAATATATGAAAGAATCCCCAGAGATAATCTCATTTGATTTTCTTTTGAAATTAATCTACTCTCTCCATTAACTGTTAATTGTATTTTTCAATTGTAACATGGGCAGCCCAGTTCCTTTGCTATGTTTTCTGTTTATCATAAAATTGCATAACCATGGGGGATAGAGAGGCCTGATTAATTATAACATTTTTTTATATTTGACAATTTTTGAACATTTCTAATAGTAACCACATGTTAATGTTTTTACCTGCAATTTTGATTTTAGAAGATTTTGAATGAAGTAGGTACTATTACTATTCACATTTTGCATAGAGTCAGAGATAGAAAGAAGTTAAATAACTTGCCCAACATTGAGATGGTCATGGGACCTCACAGACTTCAATCTTAGCAGGGCAATGCCAACATCTATATTCTCCCTCAGAATTCAATGTTCTTCATGGAACATTCAATAAAAAATATTATTTTTAATTTAATATTCTAATGGTATCAATAAATTTAAGAATATGAAACCATAATATCAGGATGTTTTTATTTGTATTTTGTATCTCATTCACTGTTTTAAATTGAAAGATTAGTTATGTGTAAAGTCTGTATATTTTAAATTCAGAAGTTTTATCTCATAAATTAATCTGATCAGATGAAATATATTTTTTGATGACAATTATTAACTTGAAAAATTACACACACTACTGTAAAATAAGTTGCATAAAATAATTATCATTTATGTATTTATATTTTGGAGAAAACATTGCATGTCGCTTCTCTTATAAAGTCTACGGTCTATGTAATAGGAACCTTTAATTGACATTAATCAAGTATTAAATTCTGCCATTTCTATTTTTCCTGAAGCTCATATTGCATGTTTAAATCAGTGTACCCTTAGTAAAAATAGCCCCTTATTCATTGAAACAGCATGTTTTCCCCACAATGTGTTGCATTTTTAACTCAATCTCTTTATCCAGTGGAAATTGAGAAATGAATTAAGGCCCTGACTGGTTGGATCAGTACTACATTGAAGATGATCTCTGAAATAGTCTGAGGGGTATAGTCTACTACCTACTCCTCCCCACATTTCTCTCCACCCTCTCCTCATTTGGAGAGCAGAGGCAATTCCCCTTCAGGAAAGGCTGTACTAAAACAGTCACAGTTTTCGAGTTGGTCTTTAACCACATATGAAATCTGAAGATACTAAATTTGCAATTGTTAAAACACCATTTCTTAACCTCAGAGAATGTAACCTGAAATTTATCTAGATTTCATGCATCATCTCAATTGTGTATTTTCTGTTTCTGCCATGATAATTTATTTTTAGTTACAGATATTTACATAAGAAAAAGATGTGTCTACACAGGAGATATAGTACATCAATCTTAATGTTTCTCCAACAGAAAGTGAGGGTGGGAAAATGACATTAGAAGGCTTTAACATGATAGGAGAAAAAGGATAGTGACTTTTGATTTTGGCTGTATGTTTTTGGCAAGGTATATAAAATAATTATTGCATGATTTAAATTAATTTTTAATAAAATTTATTAGGATGATATTGGTTAATAAAATTATGTAGATTACAAGTGTGCAATTCTATAATACATCATCTGTTTATTGATTGGATTGTGTGTTCATCCCTATAGTGAAATTTCCTCCATTTACCTTCATCTACCTCTTTTCTACTTTCATCTACCTCCTCACTACCTCTTTTCCTCCAAAACCACTACACTGTTGTCTGTGTCTGTCATTTTTTGTTGCACTGTGTGTTGTTTCTTCATTTATTCATTTAGTGTTTGTTGTTCATTAATTTGTTGTTTTCAGTTTTACATCCCTCATATGAGTAAAATCAGAAGGTTCTCAAATTTTTCCAATGGACTAATTTTGCTTAGTTTATTATTCTCAAGATCCATCCAAGTCATCAAAAATGGCAAAATTTCACAATTTTATGGCTGAAAAATATATAACGAACTACATTTACTTTTTGCTTTTTGATTAGAGGATCCTTTTATTTATCGTCATTCAGTGCTCACTGGCAGTCATTAATTTTTACTATGTTCTTGTTCACAATCTTAAATTTGTCCATCTCTTATCTGTTGTTACATTCCTTTTAGTTATTTTTAAATAAATGACTCTAACTGTTATATGTTCTGATTACTTATTGTTTATAAAAATTGGTTGTTTTTTTCAAGGATCAAAGATCATTTTGCAGATTCTCAAATTTCTCTGCTAGATGCTAAATATTTCTTAAGACATTTAGAAACAATAAGCAAAAATAAAATGTAAGAATTTTCTTTGCTACATAGTTTTACATTTACCAAATAAAAGCTATCCCTTGTGAATTGCATATCACATTCTCTTTATAATCTATTTAAACAACACATAAAATATAGTGTATGAATCAGAAAATATTTGAAATGCATTCATTGTGAGGAAATCAATATTTTCTTCTATTACAGATTATAGTCTGATGGTTGCCTGAAGCAGGGGGTTGTGGGTGGGCAGAGTGGCTTCACGAAGGTAGGCAAAATGTACAAGTCAACAGTTATAAAATATATAAGTCACAGGGAAGGAGTATGTAATACTCTTATTGCATATCTGAAAGTTGTTAACAGAGTAGATCTTCAAAATCTTCCTCATAAGAAAGGAAATTTTTGTAATTATATAATGATGGATGTTTAGAAGCCTTATCATGTTGATCATTTCACAATTGTTGAAATGCCAACTCATGTTATACATCTGAGATATATTTCAATTATACCTTGATTAAAAAAATAAAGTATTTTTGTTTTACAAATTGCATTCTTTTTGTAATAAGTGCAAATAATAAATAAAATTATGATAAATAAATCATACAAACTAGCACTTCAGGAAGTGGACTGTTTCCTTTTGGAGAACTGCAAAATGGGTTGGGGGAAAGCAAAAAGCTTTCATGAAAAAAACCTAAAAAACAGGAAAAGAAAAATGTAAATGTCTGATTGGGGCTACATAGTGAACCTGGTTTGGGGTGAAAAGGTCCGAAGTTGTGTTGGTGTTTGAAGACTGATTGACCGGATCAACTGAATTCCTTGTCAAGTGGAGCACTTACCAGGACATGAAAGTTATCTAAGTTTTGGTTTGCTGATTGGTACCTCTGGCATGAGCAGCTCTGTCTTGGGCCTAGAAATTTATTTCAACCATGTCATTGATGTATATTTATACATACATGCATGTATATAAATTATATACACATGCATATAAATCATACATATAATTAAAACTTTCTTGCAAGTAAGGAAATTGTAGCTCAGCATTAGGAAGAAATTTACCTAAGGGTATACAGCTCCTTTGACTTCAGAAACTATAAACCTATCCATGATATAGTTTTTCCACCTCATTTCTGCAAGGACAGAGGTTTATGGCCCATGGGACCAACCTATCCATGGTTACTTTCAAAAAGTTCTTGTAAACACTGAGGGACAACCTTGCTTTCCAAAGGGCCAGGTTGAGAATACAACGAGTCCTCAAGGGCACTGGGTGGGTCTTTGTAAACACACGAAGACTTGGGGTTGAGGAGGTGGCTTTTGAAGAGAGCATGGAAACTCGGTATTCTTTACCAAGACATCTCTTCCATCATAGCTGTTTCTAGTCTGTTTATAATGAATCCGTAATCTGGTAACTAAAATGTTTCTCTGAAATTTGTGAATCACTCATCGAACTGAAGAAGGTGGTGGTTGGAACCTTTGATCAGTAGCAGTCTGGTCAGAACCATAGGTGCCAATCTGTGTGTGTGACCGGTATCTGAAGTATGTATGTGGAGAGTAAATCTTGTGAGCCTGAGCCCTTAACCTGTGGGATCTGGCATCATCACCAGGTAGATGCTGTAGGAATTGAGCTGAATTGCAGAACATCCAGTTGGTGTCCTGAGCATTGTTTGGTGGTTTGGGGGGAGTCCACCCTCCTTGGAATTATGATTAGAATACCTTTAGAAGGCTAAGAACAATGACACCTCAATAGCAATGAATTTATTTAGTGCCTAGATCTTGGTTTCTAAATCTCATTCTCTCTCTCTCTCTCTCTCTCTCTCTCTATATATATATATATATATATATATATATATATATATATATATATATGCGCTCCTTGGAGGATAAATGATTAATTTAGGGCTGAAGCAAGGAAATACAGGATAAACCCAGAGCAGCTTATAGTATCAGACAGTCAAAAAGTTATAACTAATAATTAAAAATGAAGCTCTGTCAAAGGAAAACAGAACTCAACCTAATAAAACTCCCCATGACTAATGTGGAAAATCTGAGCAACTAATAAGTAATTCTTCATATATTTTGGAATTACAAAGGAAAAAAAAGTAACTTTACAGCGGAAGTCAACAGACATAGCCTTACTCAACAGACATAGCCTTACTCAAGTGATTAATTTACCATTACAAGTTATAATCTATGTTCCTACTATGTCTCTCCTGATATGATGTCCTCAGAAGGTCAACCATTGCTTTTATGCTATTCTTAATAGGCATAAAAGATATAACTTTCAATCAGAGATTACTAAAAAAACCCACATTTAGAGACATTTTAGGAAATGACTATTCAGTACTCATCCAAAGTGTCAAAATCATGAAAAACAAGGTTGAACAGAAGAAGCAACTTTGAAAGCTAAAGAGACACAACTGCCAAATGTGATGTAGACTGCAGGAATAGCAAAAGGACTTTAGAAGAAAAATTGAAGAAAATTGAATAAGATCTAGAGCTCATTTATTAGTTTTGACCAATGATAATTTCCTGGTTTGATAATTATCTAATGGTTGTCAGTTGTTAAAATTAAGGGAATCTGAGTAAAGAAAATTCGGGAAAAATTTGTACTATTTCTGCTAATTTTTGTTGTCTAAACTTATATTAAAATTAAAATTAAGAAGGGCATTTGGTCATGAAATTATAGACTATTTTAAAATTTTTTACTGTTAAAAACAGTAAAACTAGTTGTTGACTAAATAAAAGAAAACCTTGGAGAAAAAACCCTTAAGATTCAGAGTTCTTAAGAATTCAAGATAAAGGTGAAAAACTCAGTATTGTCTTCTAATCAACATGCTACCAGATATTGTGCTATGAATAAGCACCCACTAAAGACATGCACATGCAAAATAATATGTGAAATCATGTACTGCTATTTTTTTATATAAAACACAATTATGATTTAACATACATGTAAATTCTTTCTCACATATCAGGAAATTTGTAATGCCTTAATGAAGCAGAACTAATTGTCTCCAGGAGCTCTGTAGGGATGTATGGTGTAGATGTTCTCCAATGCCTTAATACATTTCACCAAGAGTGCCTTTTTTTTTTAAATTTTTGCTTCGTTTTCTTTTGCTCTAGAAAAAAATAAGTTTAAAAAAATTTTGAACAAACATATGTAAAACTTATTTGGGGGTAAATAAATATATACCACATGAGGTTACACTGACACAGTTCTCTTTAACTAAAAAGGGAAATATTTTGATTCTACATTCAAAGGATAAAAAATGTGAAATTAGTGCTCCCCCAAAAGGATAAGAATTTACTTCCATGATTCAAATAAGAGGACTTTAATGCAAAGACTTTTTAAATGATGTATTATCTTCTTTGGTCTGCTGTAATCAATTACTAAAAATTGAGTGGCCAAACACAATAAAAATGTATTCTCTCTCAGTTCTAGAACCCAGAGTCCAAAATCACTGTGCTGGCCAGGTCTCACTCCCTCCAGAGAGAATCATTCTTTGCTTCTTCCAGGTTTTGGTGGCTCTTGACGTTTCTTGATTCTTGTGTGCATCTCTCCAATCTCTGCCTGCATCTTAACATGGTCTTGTTTGTGCCTCTGTAACTGTTTTCTAAACTACTTGTTCTTTTCTGCATTATAAGAGCACTGGTCATAGTATTTAGTACCCACATTAACAATGGATGATCCCATTTCTTTAATTCACTGCAAAGGCCTTTTTCCCCCTTAAATAAGACCACATCTGCAAGTCCTAGATTTACATATATTTAGAGCCCATCATTACTAACACAATACACATTGATATGGAGAGTTAAAGTGAAAATCCTGGAAACTTCTAAAAATAAATTGATGTTCCCAAGTCAAACTACAATGTGAGAGAATGAGGTC
Organism: Cynopterus sphinx; assembly: GCA_030015415.1. Taxonomy (NCBI): domain Eukaryota; kingdom Metazoa; phylum Chordata; class Mammalia; order Chiroptera; family Pteropodidae; genus Cynopterus; species Cynopterus sphinx. The sequence continues at coordinate 37,947 of JAKZJJ010000050.1, forward strand.
ATCAGAAGACAGTGACCTATGGGACAATAGAGGAGGACATTTGTGGTTTTAAAACATCATGGAGGGTGACAAAGTAAAAACAAGGAAAAATTTGAAAGAAACAGCAAGATTACCCTGCTTCCACCATCTCAGCTGCTAATGGTTTACCAAAATTGGCTAAGTCAAATCAGAGTACAGAGGAGGGTAGTAAAGATATCTGAAGAAATGGGAAGGTTAAAGAAAATATATCACAGAGCATTATTCTAATCACTGGTTATAAAACACACTTGATTAACCATCACTGTATTACTCAGGCATTCTTCAAACTCACTAGCTCATAGTGACAAGAACACGAATGTCCAAATTAAATTTTTACAATGGAGATAATTTGTGGTCTTATTACTAGGAATTTCTTCACCTAACCCTATAAAACTAACATTCCTAAACAAGATGTGAGGTTACTAGGGTGAGGTTCATGATCATTATTTAGAAACAGACATAAAACTAGATTGTTTTCTTTTGCAGCTACATGCCAAATGTATAATAATGTCCTTTTTTATTATTTCAAGTCTTCACGTCATCATAACTTACTCATTAGTTTTCTCAGTGCCATCATAATGTCTTTGTTCCTTAGAGTGTATATAATGGGATTCAGTGTGGGAATAAAATGGTGTAGAAAAGAGAAATCACTTTTCCAGTACCTTCAGATTGATTAGCTTTTGGTTGCAGGTAAGTAATATTAACTGTTCCATAGAATAAGACCACAACTATCAGGTGAGAAAAACAGGTGGAGAAGGCTTTCGCCCTACCACCAGCTGATGATATTTTGAGAATGTTGGCAATAATTTTGACATAGGAGGCAATGATCAATAGAAATGGAACCACAACAAACACCACTTCAGCTAGGTGAATTGCAATCTCATTCAGAAATGTGTTCCCACAAGCAAGCCTGAGAACTGCGGGGACGTCACAGAAGAAATGATTAATTGTGTTAGACCCACAAAAAGGCAGAGAAAAAATCTGATATGTTTGTCCAATTCCACCTGGAACTGCACTGACCCAAGAGGCAATGGCCAGCTGGAAACACATCTTGTGGTTCATGACCAGTGGGTAGTGCAGAGGACTACAAATAGCCACATAGCGGTCATAGGCCATTACAGTCAGAAGGAGGCACTCCGAGACTCCAAATGTAAGGACAAAGAACATTTGTGTGGCACAAGCCACCAAAGAAATGTTTCCTTTCTGGGTCAAAAGATCCATGAGCATTCTTGGAATAGTGACTGTTACATAACAGATTTCTAAAAAAGAAAAGTTGTTAAGAAAGAAATACATGGGGGTCTGGAGGACAGGGTCAATTCTTGTTATCAAAATTATGATGCTATTGCATATCAGGATAGTCAGGTAGATGATTAAAAATATCCCAAAAAGAATCCATTGGCCATTGGGAATATCAGAAAACCCCAAAAGAACAAATTCTGTGATTGTAGTCATATTTGATTTTTCTGATTTTAATTGTTTCTCCATCTGCAAACATGGTAAATTCAGGATGGTTAATTCATTAATGTTCTTGAACTCCATTTTCCTCTTCTGTTAACAGCATTAGATGCATGAATGTATATCTATAATCTCTAAACTTATGTCTACCTTAGCATTGCTGTTTCATGAAACTGAAAACTCAGAAAAGAACTGATTTACGCTTGAGATCAGTCGAAGAAATATAAGTGAATGTATGTTTTTTATTCTTTGAGGTAGTCATACCAGAGAAATAAGAAGTGTACATTTTTATTTAGAGCTTATCGTGCAGAAGTGATTTCTAATTATTTCACCCCCATAAATAGTGAGATTATGGTATAGGCTTTTGCTATTGCATTTGTCTGAATTCATCAGTTTCTTTCTGAATTTGTTTGATTTGTTCTACCTCATTCAATTTAAAATGTTTCCCTAAAGCTTTTGTTTAACTTTTACATAAAATGCATTTTAAGTCATTCCATTTATACCGTAATGAGAATCCATTTTCTTAGAACAATTCTTTGTTACCGAGGAAATAAATATATGCAATATTATCATACCACTTTATGTACCTCTCTTCTCATTCATATTAAATACAGACACCATTAATCTCAGCATACTGTTCAATAACTTTCTTATTAACACCCCCATACAGTATATGATAAATATCATTTAACTTTTAACTCAATCAATCAATATGACCCACTCATCCTAATATTTTTTTACATTTCACCCATTTCCTAGGTAAAATTCTAGTGTCAAATAGTTCCATTGAACTAACTACAATATAATTTCTCCTGTTGCCCCTTGTAACTGCCTGAAGTGTACCTTTAATTAAGTCCGATTATATTTTCTCTGAGTTATACAAATGGTTGGTGCCTATCAAGAAAACTTAAATACATACACACAAACAAATTTTCTTCACTTCATATTAATTTTGTTTAATATCAGGCAGTCAATACTGCTTGACTATTTCCACTACACTTTATCAATATCTCTTCAGCTTTCCAAAATATACAACAAACGTCATGTTTTCTATCTCATAGCTCTGCTACACACATCTTCACCTGTTAGCACCAATACCTGATAATTTTTTAATACTTTGGTAAATAAACTCAGACAAAGAGTCTTTCCCATTACCCTATTTTATTTAGTATATGTTTGCAAAATAACTTTAAATAAATAATGGTGTTTATAAATTTGTTTACTATCATCATTCGACATAGATGTCTTTTCTCAGTAATTTATAATGAAAGTAAGGAACTATGTGAGTTATCATAGTAGTTAACTCATTTTCCAAGAAGGAATCCTGAATTTCATGCTTTTCTGTTTTATTTTTGTAACTCGATTTTGCAATTAAGAACTATCTTCAAATAAAATAGTCTAAAAAAATTACAGCTTACCTTTAGAGATATGCATGAAAATGTCTATGTAAGTGGAAGTGTTTATTAACCTGTAAACTTGTTAAGTTCTTCTGTCCTGTTGAGGAGCCACTGTAATTCTGTGACATTCTTGCCGGTGTCAAATATTGGCTGCTCTTAAGAAGTAGCCATGCTCACCTGGGGGAATCTTCTTTTGTGTGTCAATTAAATTTCTGAACACAGAATTTTTTTTGGCAATCATCAGGGTTTATTTTTTAAAACCATTTTTTTTTGTAGGTGACTTGCCCTATTCTTCACCCCTTCTTGGCATAAAGCACTCCTTAATTGGGGAGTCCCTTGGTGAAGAAACACCACTTAACTCTCAAGTAGTACTTTCAGAAGAAAGGTAGAAAGCATTCTACAAATTGTATTTCAGACACGTAATAATCAGTGTGGATTCGCCTTTCTTAATTGTCTTTCCATAATTCATCCGAATCTAGATCACCCACACTTTCAGAAAAGTGTGTCACATGTTTTATCATATAAACATAGCATAAACTTTTAACACATTGGGTGGTGAGAGTGTTTTCAGAGCAGAACTCTGACGATTGATTAACTTTTGTGGAAATTAAAGCGTGTGGTGTCTGTTGATAAAAAACAATTTGATGGATAGAATTAGTCTTTTTATGACACCTACTCAGGCATCAGGGAAGGTTTCTAGCAGAGTCAAAATGTAAACTACCCCCCCAAAAAAGGATTTTAAACAAGAATATTTAAGACAGAAAACAAACTATTCATTTGCTAATGCCCTAATCAATTTGCAACTAGTTTGAATCAGGTATGGATGTAACATTATCACACAAAATGATTCTACTGGTAACTTTATCTGTTTTTTCCTGTTTCAATGTTCTTTGAGTATCTGATGTGTGATTCTAAACACGTTTTCTTTTTTAAAATTTTATTCTTTGTCTGTTATTCTTTACTACAGCATGCCTCTCATACATTGGCCCTCTGTGCTATTTATTATGACTAATATGATATTCCTAGGTGCTTTCTTCATAAGAACAGCATGTTTGATATGCTTCTAGGAAGTGTGTCGCTTCCTTACAAACTGGGACAAATTGAGTGTTCATCTCCTGTTAAAAAGGAGAATTTGGTTATTTTCTTATTTAATTAAATATCACCACCACTGAAAAAATATGTAAAAACTAAAACAATTCCTCAGCTATACCAGTGGCTGCACAAAATAGAGAAGCATCTTACACCCATTTTACAGAACAATGTTGCAGTCAAAGTTAATGAAACACTGGTTATTCTTACCCTAGAATCCAATGGTTTCATAGTTTGTACTTTTTGGTTCCTTTTTTAGATTTTCAGCATTCAGAGAGCTGGGAATTACAGACACATTCAACATAAAGTAAGAAGTGTGCTCTTAAGAGACAGCACAGAAGAGACACTTCACTTCTATACAATGCCATTGTTTGAACTAACCACATCTCTAACAAAGATGTGAGAGAACTAAAGAATGTTGTTCACTTTGTGTCAAGGACACAGAAACATATTTGGAGAGTATCAAGCCAGACTCTGCCTCTGTCTTTAGTTTTGGTCACTAACCGGGGGCTACAGTATGTTGTGCCATACATACATTTAGAATTAAGTTTTATCAGGATATTTGCATAACAGAAGAGTCATATATGGTGCATGGTTATGTATTTTGTTTGGAGTTTTAGACAATTGTTTCTAATGCAATACCATTGTAATTTTTATTTTTAAATTATCAATTACTAAGCATATTTTATAGAAAATGTAGTACAAATAATCAACTAGATTTAATGAGATATCAAATGTGATAAGATTTAAAAATGTGTACACTCATGAAAGCATCTCCACAAGGATGATACAGAACATTCACAAATCTCGAACATTTCCTCATGTAGCTTCCTAATCCATCCTTTCTCTTCCCCAACCCCAGGAAAACACGGATCAGATTTCTGTAGCTATTGATCATTTATAATTCATCAGAATGTATTCTTTTATTTTGATGTATTTGCACACTGTAAGGATTTTAAAATTTGTCTATGTTCTATCTATGTTTGTCATTTATTGTTAGGACCTACTTAAACTTCAAGCTTTATTTTGTTCATTTATTTAACTTTTAGGGAATTTGGGTTGTTTCTTGATTTGGGGCTATCTTAACCTGAAAGAATGTAACTTGGAAATTATCTAGATTTTATGCATTATCTAGATTGTTTATTTGTTAAGTTTCTCTGTTCGTGCCATAGATTTATTTTTCTTTTAGGTACAGGTATTCACATAAGATAAAAAGGAATCAGGTTTATCTTGTTAAATAACTCTATAAGGTGCTGTACTATATTCTTCAAGATGCACACAAAAATTTGGACCTTCCAGTTTGGTCAGCATGTCTGCGAAACATCTGTCTATCTTTCAGACTAAGCTGATATGTCCCAAAGGTGACCCATTATTCTCACATGCAAAGTTCAATCTTTCTAATATAATAGTCTCATGTCCTCCCAATATAACTTCTATTTTGAACTTTATTGTATTGTGTTTTATTTTTTATTTATAATATGAAAACCCTTTTCTTTCAGAAACATCTTACTTCCATGGCATTTGTCTGGTTTACTTTCTGGTGGAAATTCAGCTCTAATAATAGAGTCATCTACTTTGAACACTTGGGCTGTATTGGGACCAATAATTTACACCCATTCATTTAATCTTTCATAATCACTAATCACATATGTTGTGCTCTCTTACATTGTTAGCAGGGAATAAAATATCTGAAAAGGAGTTTGAACAAGAGTGAAAGCTGGGAGACCAGATTGGAAGTTATTGCAAGACCTGTGTGGGAGATGAAGGTGGTGGGATCAGGGTTGCAGTCCTGTATATAAAGTAAAAATTGGTGATAGGATTTACATAGACTTTATGCTCAAACATTTTCTTCTGTTTTGATTCTGATTTTTATCATACATAAAAACAACCACATTAGAAAACATAACATTTGTATGTGCCGGGTAGTAGGGTTCACATCGAATATACTATGTTCATCTGAACAGATCTATAGTGAATAGCTACTTCATATGATTCTCGTATGAAGATTCAAGCCTTATCTTCATGGGTGAAAATATAATATGTATGTATTTTTAAATAAAAAATCAAAAATAAGAAATAAGTAACTGCATTTTTAAAAATCAATTTCAATGGTGCTTTTAGAAATAAAACTTGCTCCTTGTCACTTTGCTTCTGACTTCTGTTGGCACCATTCTATGAGCTCACGCTAACTGTTGGTATTCAGGGCAACTATTGGAAGATAAGTGTGTCTATAGATAAGTATGGAATGTAGAAATATCTTCATCATTTGCTCTTTAAATGTGTTATTTTTTTATTCCACAAGCTCTTACAAAATCCAGCACTTCAGATTACTGAACCTTTTTTTTTTTTTTTTGCTGCTTATTCTGTTTTACAGCTAAATAAAACTTCTATTTACATATCTTCTCTAAGTCTGTTCCTTTCTTTTCCATTTTCCTGTTTCCTTTTCCACTGTATTAAAGAATCTGACACACTCTCCGCACTAACTTAGCTAACAAATTATATTTTATTGATTTTATTGGTTTTTAACACAGGGTAAATATGACTATACAATTTTGAGATGTTGAGGCTTGGAGCCAAAGTTAGAAAATCAGAGTGTTTAGCATAAGTCTTCATCAAATAGATCTCCCACTGGCAAAATTTCAAATTATTTTAGCCAATATTCACCACCTTTTACTTTTGTAAAGAATTTGGAAGCAATGTGTTTTTTTTAAATAGCTGAAATATTCCAAGGACTCTTCTGAGAATCAGGAGTGATTCATGGACTTATTCAATAATTTGATGATGAAATGGAAAATTATAAGATAATCTTAGAAACAATACATTCCAATTTCTTAGCCAAAGCAGTAACTTATATTTAAGTTTCACAAGTGTCCACTTTTCTGCTTCCTGATGAAATATACTATTTGACACTCATTTCATTTATTTTCAATAAAGCTATTTATTTTAACATCGTTTCTATAAAGCTGCATATTTCCTCTTTTAACAGTTAAATATCAAATTATTTAAGTCAGCGGGTACATTGGTTGTAAATATATTACATAATTTTGTTCTCTACAAGTGGGTAATATTTGTTAGTAAATTGAACAGAAATACCTTTCTAATCAGTTTAGAGCTATATTATTTCCCTAAAGCTCTTTTTACGTCCTACTTCCATAGATTGTATATTCTCACATCAATTCAACCACTTTGTATTTGACTTTTTTTTTATACATCCCTGCCACCTGGGCATTACCTCCTTGACATAATATTGTTTATCTCTGTCCATTGAACTGTGCTGACTATGAATTAACACACTCTCTTTGATTTTATTTGACCATTGTGGAGATGAATGGTATTACTACTTCATTTTATTATTGTATTAGCCTTTATAAATATTGCTTACAGTATGCATGTCTTTACAATTTTTATAGACTCATAAAAATTGCATTGCCTAGGTTACTTTACACTTAACAAACTAAATCCAAAATTACTTTGCTATATGAAGATTACATTGCACCTATTGTTTCTGCCTAAATGGAGGACTGCATTTATTAATGATTATTTGGTTGTGTTTTGACTTTCTGTGATTCTTAAATATTGATTCCCTTCTTCTATCTTGATGGCTTATTTTTCTAATGTCGTGACATTCACAGGTTTTATGAGCTGTTCTCTATTTGATCTCATCAAGGAATAGATGAAAACATTGACTGCAACATACTTAAAATGCATATATTTCAATTTTATTAATTTTAATAAATAAGTTACATTAAAACATTGAATAAGGCAAAACTTTGATTGATACATGGATATTTTTGGAATGGAGTAACATTAAATATTCAAGTAAAATAAAAAAACCAGGAATATTAGAAACATAGAAAGCAATGGTGGCTGTATAGCAAAAAAGAAAAAAATTATATTCATAGGGGATGGTTTAATGAATAAAGTCAGATAAAAAGAGAATGATAAAATCACTCTCAATGTAAAAATTAAAAAACAATACTTTTACAATTTAAGTTTTTTGAGTTAAATAATAAAAATATTTTTGGAAAATTTTTCACACGAATACATTAAACAAAAAGCAAGAAAATATGATAGTTAAAATATTTTTATAAATAATGTTGGGTTTATATAAATAATCAAAATTTACATAAGAAGTCTATGTTCAATAAATTAAAAAGTAGCAAATGCACTAATAATAATAACTCAACATTGAAAATATTTGTAGATTGTGTACAGGAGATTATTTTTAAGGTTATTTTTTATTATAGTGACATTGTTTAACAAAATCTAGTGTTTCAAGTATACAATTCAACAGTAAGTCATATATATATATATATATATATATATATATATATATATATATATCGCATTGTATGTTAACCTCCGAGAGATTTTTTTCTGTCCCCACATATTTGAAAGATATTACCTCATGTACCAACCCCCTCACCGCTACCCTCTGGTGTTCATTGTTCATTTCCATGAGTGTCTGTTTGTCATGTTTGTTTGTTGCTTTTAGATTTATATCCCACAGATAAGTGATATCATATAGTTTTCAACTTATTCTCTCGGGCTTATTTCACTTAGTGTGATCATCTCATGATCCATTCATGAGGCTAATTAAATGTAGAAGAGCTGAACTCAAGAGCAGAGAACATGGCTCAAATTATTGTCGGGAGCCATTTGTTTGATGGCCGCCCTCTGGGTAAACAAGGAAAAGTTTCAGGGTCCATCAGAATGGGTACTGAAATTAAGTCCAAGCATTATAGCAGGGTTAGACCCTCCCCCAGTGGAGAAACGACCACCTGTTGTGCAGAGGTCTCCTGGGAGGTCGCATCCTCTATCTGTGGTGTGACAATCACCTTTCCAGAAGGTGCTTAGAGAAGCTGACCAAAGAGGAGAGGATATAGAGGGGTTCCACTTAGCATTTCCAGTGCTCAAGCAGCCCAACGCTCAAGGTAACATGGTTAGGGCCCATGCTCCTTTGCTTTTCAAGCAATTAAAAGAGTTAAAAACCGCCTGTGCTCAGTATGGACCAACTGCTCCATTTACTTAGGCTATGCTCGAATCTCTGTTCACTGAGACTCTGCCTCCTAATGATTGGAAGCAATTGGCAAGAGTGTGTCTGTCCAGAGGAGATTTCCTCTTACGGAAGTTGGAATATGCTGAGCAATGTGAGAACACAGCAGAAATCAATTGGGCACAAAATATACCAACTACATATGCTCAGATGAGGTGGAAGGATCCTCTCACAGGTCAATGGAATGGCCCCGACTCGATATTAATATGGGGATGAGGGCATGTTTGTGTTTTCCCACAGGATGCTGAAAATGCCCAGTGGCTGCCAGAGAGGCTGGTCCGGTTTGCAGGGAATGTGCCATCCCAGAGGACCAACTCTGATGTTGATGCTGGTGCTGATACTGATGCGTGCCTCCGTGAAGACCAAAGGGAAGCTGTATTGAGCCTATGTTCCTGATCCACCGATCCTGCACCCTGCTGTCCGGGAAGGACCAGAGGTCACCATCCGAGTAAACGATACCTGTTGACTTGGGTAGCCACCTACGGGACGGGAGCTGAAATAGAGCCTTGTTTTCAACTACACCAGCTCAGGGCAAGGTCTATATGCCCTGGCTAAAAACCTGTCTAGCAGGACTATGGTGGACTGACACTGGGTTTGCCCAGACCAACGTATGGAAACTCGTGGCTGCATTAAGGGGTGTATATTCTGTGAAAGCATCATGTAGTAATCTGACCAGGGCAAACATGCCGCGAGCTCTGTTAGTGGGAGAAAATAATGTTACCTGTGGCAACTGCAATTTGACTAACTCTAAAGATGTTGTATAAGCAATCATTTGTCAGCTCCAGGGCCTGACTTAAAAGGTCAGAGGTACCATCTCCCTAATTGCCGAGGCTGGTAGTCAAAGACCAGCAAGAATCCCTCAGGGCTGAACCAACCTAAGCCAGGACATACATGCCAGAGATGTGTGTTCCAGTGATGGGTAAGGCTTCAGTCTCATGAGAGATTGCCTAAAACAGGCACAGTCTGTTGGCACCACAGTTGGGAAGGCTGTGGTTTGTATAAAATAAAAAAGGGGGAGATGTTGGGAGCCATTTGTTTGATGGCCGCCCTCTGGGTAAACAAGGGATTGTTTGCTCAGCAGGTGTTTGCAGTTACCTTGCTACTTTGGTAGCGACTGAGAAGCACCTGTTGCTCCAGAGAACAAGCTTATTAAGGAGGAGGATGGGAGCCTTGAGAGAGCAAAAGGCTCCCTGTGCAGGTGGTGCAAGCAGTTGTAAATTCTTGTGCAAGTGCAAGCAGTTGTCAGTCTCCCATGCAATCGTAATGCATAAATAGGGTGTACTGAATAAACTCAAGGCTGCAGTATTGACTGTGAGTCTTCCAAAATCTTTCTCTTGACTCTATTTTTTCTTTCATCCTCACTCTCCCTTTCAGACTGTTCGACTTTAGCCAGTGGGTTCCGGCAAATTATAAAGAGTCTAAAACCCCGAATCTCAGAATAACTGGATTCATCTCCTACATGTTTGTATTTCTGTTTTACTGCAAATTAAAGCATTTAGTGAAAAAAATATAGTTTAGCGTTTACTAGTGAAACATCTTGTTTTTATGTATGATACCATTAAATACTCAGGACAGGGAAAGTGGAAATGATGCAGCCAACAGCTGCAGTTGGTGCATGAGAAGCAGGTAGGCTATGTAGGGAAAGAGCAAGCACCTCTGAGAACAGCCTGGCCATTCTGCCTCAGGCCTCTGGGGCCAGGTAACACTGTGAACCTGTGCGCTGAGAGCACGGCCCATTGGTACTCAGACATCACCGATACCTTCAAGAACATTTGTCTGGACAAAGTCACCTACATGGACCACTGAGGACATTATTGAATAGTCAAGCTGGATGGCCTCTGTGTGACAAACCATAAGTTTGCTGTGTCACATTCCAGATGACGTGTACATCGCTGCTTCTATCACGTGTGACTTCAATGACAAGGGTAAGAAGAGAACAGAAATTTTGATACAAGTGATATATAACAATCACTACAAATCATAAATGGTGGCAAGGAATGTATGAGGAAATAACAAATGGATATTGCAAGTAATTTCAATGGATAGTTTCATGTGATATTGTGAATTTTATCTCCAAAGAGTCAATACCTTTCTTTTCCAATGCAAGATTTTATTACAAATAATCCTCAATTCTTAAGATCTATTGAAGAGAGAGAATGATGATATGAAGGTATCATTGATTCACATAAGTTTGGTAATTTACTTGAGTATTACCTTGATTAGGAGTCATGCCTATCTTCTCTGTATCAATCCAATTTTAGTAAGTGTGCTGTCAAAGTGAGCACTCAGCTCTGCTCTTGAATGAAATTGATGAGAAGAAACTAAAATCCGTTGTACAATGTTTAAGAAAATATTCCAGCAAATATAACAATGAGTAGGAAAATCTAACTTCTTTTTTATGATTTCATATGAATTGTGTTGGCTTATTGCAATTATTGTCTGATTGCGATCCTACAAGAGGATGAAAGTACAGACCTTCCATATCTCAATACAGAAAGAAAAGGTGAAATAAAACACATTGAGTGTCCACATATATAGAGATTCTGTCTGCACAGAAAATGCATCATACATCAACTTCTGTATTATGCTATTCCATTTTAATTCTCAGTTTATTTTCTACACCAGTCTTTGAAGAAGCATTAGTATATTGCACATTTTGCAGATGAAGTGAGCAAAACTTCAAGCTGTTAAGAAAACTTTTCAATGTATAGTGTTAGGAAGTAGAATAGAATTGAGCACAGTCTTCCAAAGAATGTGTTAATAACCAGCTACCTTATTTTTCTGTCTAGTTTTATTTTATCTTATTTAGAAGATTATGTATGGGTATATGTGTGTTTGTTTGTATTTCCTCTAGTAAATTCAGTCTTTCAATCATCAGAGTAGGTAGATATTTCTGTATTGAAAAAAAAGTATGTAACATCACAGAACATACAACATAAAAACCTGACTTTTAAAGATCCCACAATCATGCCAATAAAAAGTACCCCAAATTGACATCTATCAAATACATAATATATATTTACTAATATATGACATTTAATCAACAATTTAAGAGATAGAAATATTTAAAAATAATTTGTAATTGAGCAACTAGGAATGTGAATTAAGAGAGGAGAAGAATCAGCACAGAGAGTTATCGTGGGAGAAGGAGAAAGAGAAAATGTTATGAAAAAAGGAGACATTATTGAAGTCTAAAGAAAACAAGTGTCATCAACAAGAAGATTGAATGTATTGAACAAAATATTATAATGGAAATTTTGAAAAAAAATATTCAGAAAGAGCAGAAAAACAACAATAATATTACAATTTAAAATAAAGTGATAAAACAATGAGTTAGAAAACACCAGTTTTCAAAGTTAGGTTTATTGTATGATATATTTCTTACAGTAATTGATCACTGTTTTGAGGTGAACACTTTGGTGACTTTTGCCAAACACATACAGTCTTATAACCACCAACACAATCAAGACAAAATATTTCCTACAGCATAGTGATTTTCGCTATGTCTCTTCATAGACAATACCATCTCTTCCCTCAATCTCTGATAACCACTAGGAAACCACTACAATGAATAATGTCATGCTTTTGTCCTTTCCAGAATGTGATCTAAATGAAATCATACAGTGGCTGGAGAAGGACATCTAGAGAGAGGACATGACCAGCAGTTGACCCTCGAGCATGACCCAGGCATTCAAGGGCTCTTTATCTCCCCCACACTCTCATCTTTGGAGTGTATGTTCTGCCTACTGTTCACCTGCTAGCAGTGAATTTGAGTATGCACCTAAGAGAGCAAACTGTTGTCGAGACCATCAGGGTTGCCTCTGTGGATATTTACTCCTCTCATGCCCACCCATGATGAGTCTCATAGGTTTCCTGGCTCATTAAATCTACATTTGATGATAAGACCCAACTCACGTTATTGTTGTTGTTATGAGATATTGAGTCACCAACAACTTTTGGTAACCCTAAGAATAAGTGACACCCACAATTTCCTGTCCTCAACAGTCCTGTTCAGCTCATATATACTCATGCCTATAGCTTTATTTACGAAGTCAATGAATCTCATCCTTGATCCTCCTCTTTTCATACTACCTTTAATTTTATCCAGCATAATTGTCTTTCTCAAAGGATTCTGCTTTCTCATGATGTGCTTGAATTAGGACAGCTTAAGTTTTGACATTTTTGCCTCAACTAAAATTTCAGGCTTAATTTTCTCCAGGGACCACTTGTTCATCTTTCTGGCAGTGCAGAATATCTCTAGAGCTCTCCTCCAACACCACATTTCAAATAATTTTTTTTTCCCTGACAGTCTTCTTCACATGAACAAACTGACTTCATAAGAAAGTAAGCAACAGCGGTAGGGCTATCTACTGAAATGCAAACCCCCTATATACATATATAATGGTTTTCCCATATCTCCATGGACTGATGAGAAGGTAAAGGGGATATGTTGATACGTTTCGTATATTGAAGACCTCTTGTTTATAAGCTCCCCCATTCTGATCCTTATCCTCAAATAAATGATATAGTATTTTCCTTCACCTTTCTCACCGCAATAACTAATTGAAGTACCCATGACTTCTTTGACATTTTTTAGTCTTAGAGAAACATCATATGGGATCATTTTTTTATGTTCAAAAGTGCTAACACTACTGTCCTGCTATCAATTACTTCTGTTATGATAATACAAGAAAAACAGAGACCAGCGTATGGTACTATAGCAGTAGAAAGTGTATAAATGCTCAAGCAGGCTGATAATCTAGCTAGGGAAATTGCTTTGACGAGAATTGTTGTTCTTGGTAATTCCTTTGTAATATGTTCATTTGTATTATAGAAAAATAAATAATTTAAGGGTTAAAATATTGATGCTATTAGAATTATTTTTAATACACAGAAAGAGTGGAAAATATATATTTTAGTAGAGACATGTTAATTTGAGACTTCTATATCTGTTTTGTCTTTGCTACAGATAGTTAATTCTTCAAAGTAATAAGAAATTTCGTCTGGCTAATTCAATAAATTTATTTTATCCGTTAATTTAATAAAGTCTCTGAAAGGTTTTACACACCTGTACAACCTTTGTTCTATGTATTTATTTCGATATATTTTCTGATTATCTTATAAAATAATGCTGATATTGAATTTCACAGTAGGGGGCATAGGAGATAAACTCTAGTGTTCTGACAATTACAGTCTTGACTGCGTATAAATTGGGTACTCATCAAATAGACATTACAGTTTGTCAAATGTAGAATAAGTTCTATACTTTCACAGGTTACTGACTGAGGTATTACTAAAAAGAAACTCAATGTAAAGAGTTTAAAAGCATAATTATAATGAGCTAAATATCTTTATTAATCATTGAGTTATCTGATATGAAAACTCATTTTCTATTAAGATTTCTAGAGTCTTGATTTTCTGAGATAAGATTGCTGCATACTTTATAATTTAAAAGTGGTTCGAAAACTACGACCTCACTAGTAGAATGAAGCCTTTAATTAAAATGGAGTCTATTGCATTCACAGCACATATTAATAACAGAATTTTTCAATTTTAGCTATTTGTTTATATATTTTTTCTTTTTAAATTAGCCAATAAAAATTTTAGAGCAGAAACTTTTACAATTATTAACAGATTAATAAAATAGTCCTGGTCATATGGCGGGCATTGAATAAATATTTTTAGGCAAATGAATGAAAAAGACAATTATATTTTTAAATGTAAATTTTTCTTTAAATAGGTCATTTTTATCAATGATGAGGTTCATGATTCTTCACATTTTAGATTATGAACATTTTTCTGTATTTCACTTTTCTAAGGATTAAGTTCAAGATGCTAATATTTTACTCTGTTTATTCAAATTAATAAGATAAATGTGTGTAATAAATTTTAAATTAAGCCTGTACTATTGTTTCTTTATTTCATCCTTTCTTTTACTAAAAGAAGGAAAAACACGTACATTAAATATTTTTAATGTCTATCGATTTCTCTTGAGAGTCAATAGGAAATAACATAAATAGGATATATTCTGATGCTGAACCTTTTATTATCCCCAATGCAAAAGGTAGGAATTTGCCATTATCAAGGGAATTATTACACTAGAGTAAAAAAAGTGGGAAGGAGTCCTCTTATCTTTATCATGTATTCATCAATTTTCTCTCAGGATAGTCATCCCTATGGTACTTATCTTTTCATTAATATTTGCTCTGTATTCTCTTTGCACTGAACCTGAAAATTACACCAAAGTTTTTGTTAATGAGTCTCATTGGGCATTCACTTTGAAAGGTGAATTTGTATCAAAAGGTGATAGCATTTGCATTGCAAGTTTGTAGATTCACAAGGTGACATGAAGATGCTTTCAAAAACAGTGGACAGTCAATTTAATATTACGTCTTCTTTAGCAATTTAATGTTTAACGTTATGATTGATTTGCTTGAATTCTTGATCCAAATATTTATCATTGCAAAAATTTTCTCTATCTTTCTTTACATCAATAATGGTGTAGTATAAACCAGATATATTGCATTGGGAGGCTCAAACATAATTTTTTTTTGTTAATGCCTACAGCATCTGGACTTCCTGGGTGGTCTCCCATTCAAATACTATCCAAGCCCCACCCTGCTTAGCTTCTGAGATCAGAGGAGATCAAGCAAGTTTAGGGTGGCATGGCTATAGATTCAAACATCATTTCAATTAGTATTTAAGGTTAAATTGACACCGGATAATCAAAGGTAATAAAAAGAAGGTTAGTGATATTCACTTTACGATTATGTAAGACAATGAGGTCTAATGTTGCCAATTGCTGGTAAAAATTCATTGGAAGGAACAGCTATCAAAAGAAAGAAAAATAAAATGAAATGAAATTAAAAATGTATGTATGAAAATTAATAACATAGCTTGTCTGAATTGCTAAATATAAAATCAACATTTAATCCAAAACTTAGTTGCATTACAACATGAATCATGTATACAGCATTTTAAAGGGACAGCAGTGTGGACTGACAACTCATGTGAAGTGCTGCCAACCAGAAATGCTTACATGAGCCTTAGCATGCAGAGTTTTATTGGGAGTCAATATCCAAACTGGAGACACAACGTAACTGTTCATAGTTACTTAGTTTCCAAACCCCAGAGTTCAAACAAACAACCTTGCCTTTGTGTACAAAATCAGGCATTCACCATAAATCACATCATTAGCATAACGTGTTTGGTCTGTCCCCGGGATACAGTGATGCTCTTATCAGGCAGGGTATTCCAAGGTTTCAGAGGTTTTCTCTTACCTGCCTGTTGGGTTTTAATCCAGAACATTGGCAAATGTAGAATTTAGGCAGTCGTGGACAATTGAGTTAACCCTTTCCTGCACACTGCCACATACGAAAATATTTAATTCAGGACTTCATCGATTAATACTATTATACTTTTGGTTATTTATTTGGATCTATGTGACTCTTATACATTGATTATTTTACTCCTTTTATCTTGTGGGTTTATTTTTTTTAACTGTGTGACAGTCACTGGTTTTGTGGTTATTCTCTCTTTGTTCCCACTGATGAAAATATTGACTAAAATACAGCCTAAAGGCATATATTTCAATCTGCCTTCAAAATTTTAATAACTAAATCACTCAAAGCCACTGAAAAAAAGGAAAACATTGATTTATATGTGTATATTTAGGGAGCGTGGAAATATTGACTATCTAATTGAAACAAAAGGCAAAAAAATGGAAGACAAAAAGCAATAGAGAGTATAGCAAAAGAAATTACACATATAAGGAAAGGTTTAATAGATATCGCCATGTCTAAAGAAGGAAAAGAATGATAAAGTTATACTCAATATAAAAATTAGAAGTTCCTTAGCTTTATAATTTAAATTTCCTTTGAGAAAAAGAATGCAAAAAAAATATTTGAAACTTTTTTCACACAAATGCACTGAATAAGCAAGAAAATATGATAATTAGAAATATATTTATGAATAATGATGTATTTAATAAATAATCAAAATTTATATAATAAACCTATACTCAATAAATTAAAAATAGCAAAATAATTAGTTATAATAGCTCCTAAAGTTGAAAACATATCAGACTACCTGGACTCACCTCCAAAACACTGTTTCTATTTCTGTTTTACTGCAAATTAAAGCATTTAGGAGAAGGAATATAGTGTTAGTATTTACCAGGGAAACATCTTGGTTTTATATATAATTTCATTACATTCCCAGGACAGAGAAAATGAAAAACATGCAGCCCACAGCTGACAGCTGAGACACAAAAAGCAGGCAGGCTACGCAGGGAAAGAGTGAGCACATCTGAACAGCCTGGCCATGCTACCGCAGGCCTCTGGGGCCAGGTAACCACTGCAGACCTATGGTTAAGGCCCACAGGTGCTCAGACATCACCGATACCTTCAAGAACATTTGTCTGGACAAAGTCACCTACATGGATCATTGTGGATATCAAATAGTTGGGCAGAGGACCTGTTAGTGATAGGTCATAATGGCCGCTATGCCACATCCCAGATGATGCATAAGATACCTCTTCAATCAGGTGTCATCTCAGCATCGAGATCAAGGTAAGCATCATGAGGGGCGTTCCTCCTCAAATAACAAGTGTGGCTGTCCCTTTAGCAAGCCGCGACCCCACTCAGCCTCCTTCGGAATTCTGCTAAGCATACTCCCTGTTTACCTCCATATTCGTTACACTTAAAGTCCCTTTCATTTCTTTTGTTACTGAACTATAATTGACATATAACCTTATATAATTTTCAGGTGTAAAGTTAATGTTATGATATTTGTATATATTGTAACATGATCACCACAGTAAGTCTAGTTATCATCCATCCATATACATATTAGCAATTTTTTTTCCTGTGATGAGTTTTAAGATTTGCTCTTTTATAAACTTTCAAAATGCAATATGGTAATGTTAACTATAGTCACCAGGGTGTACGTTACATCCCCATGATTCATTGATTTTCTAATATGAAGTTTGTACGTATTCACTCACGTAGCTTTAATGTTAAATTTAATTGATCTTTGTTGGCAATTGGTAGGAGTCTCTATGAGCAGAAAATCCATTGTAAAGAATGAGTTGTGTAAAATCTAAAGAAAAAAATAAACAAACAAAACAAAAACAGACTCATGGTTGCAGAGAACATTTTGGTGATTGCCAGATAGGAGGGCTTTGGAGGCTGGGTGAAAAACAATAAAGGGATTAGGAAGTACAGATTAGTAGTTAGAGAAGAGTCATGGGGTTGTAAAATACAACAAAAGGAAATTTAGTCAATAATATGATAATAACCACAAATAGTGCGAGGTGGGTACTAGACTAATCGGGAGACTACTTTGTAAATTATTTAAATGTCTAATATTATGCTATATATCTGGAACTAATATAAATAATATTGCATATCAACTCTAATCAAAAAATAAAAATTAAAAAACAATATATCTTAGACTCATTTACAGAACATTGGTTTATCTCCTGCGGAACAATGCCCTGACTAAACACTTTCTTGTAGCTAAATGCATGTGTATGTAGTTTGTGTGCATATGCCAGTTTTATGAGAGGGAAAACAAGAGAAGGGCTGGGAATTTTGCGAAGAGAACATGAGAGCTATAACTTGTACATTCTAATCAGATAGCAATTTTCTTGGCAGCACACTTTGAACAAACTCACATTATTTACTAAATATGGAGTGTATAGAGGGGAAAGGAAATAATAGGTAATTACAGGTGCAATTAAAACTACAGTACTGAAGTTTTATTTAAGTGTCCTCCCAAAACAGACTACAACAAATTATAATAGAAATATACTTCTAGCTTAAAGCATTTTTGACAAATGTGATATATACAAATCTTCAAACTTAAAACACTAAAAATAACTCACAAAGTACATAGATAATTATATATATTTTAACGGTGAGTTTTACGTGACATTGGACTTTTGTCTTTAACTATTCAATACCTACCTTTCTCTAGGCAATATTTCATTACAAATAAGCTTTATTTCTTAAGACCTATGAAAGTTATAGCATGATGAGATGAATGTCTAATTATCTCATATAAATTTGGTAATTTACTTTTTATGTATACGTGAATATTATAGAATGCAATTACTTAGAAATATTCTAATAAAAAACCATTTGCTTGTACCAGCCTTTGAAAGTTCATTAAATAGTCTATTTAGATCAGAAAATTAATGAAATAATCACAGAAATGAAAGAATTCTTTTCTTGGTAATTACATCCCAGAAAGCTGCCTTTACTTCCTTATTCCTGAGGCTGTAGATCAGAGGATTTAACATGGGGATCACCACTGTGTAGAACACAGAAGCCACTTTGTCCTGACTTAGGGAGTAGCTGGAACTGGGTCTCAGATAAGTATAGATGCCAGTGGAATAGAACAGAGTTATGGCTATGAGGTGAGAGGCACAGGTTGAGAACGCTTTTCGCCTCCCCTCTCTTGAATGCATGCAAAAGATGGAGAAGAGAACATAGGAATAGGAGGTGAGGATGACCAGCAGAGCCCCAATCATATTCACACCAGCAAAAGTAGAAATGGTGCTTTCACTCAGCCGTGTGTCAAAACATGAGAGCTTAAAAAGTGGAGGGCTATCGCAGAAAAAGTGGTTGATGACATTGGAGCTACAGAATGGCAAGCTGCTTACATAACTTGTGTTTACCATGGAATTCAGCAGCCCTGCTGCAAAAGCCCCTGCTGCCATTTTTAGGCAGACAGTCCAGGACATGAGCAAGGGGTAGAGCAAAGGGTTGCATATGGCCACGTAACGGTCATATGCCATTAACCCAAAGAGGATGCACTCAGTAGTGCCCAATGCTATGAAGAAGTACATCTGTACAAAGCAGCCAGCAAAGGAGATGGTTTTCTTCTCTGACAGCAAATCCACCAGCATCTTTGGGGTGATGGTGGAGGAATAGCAGACGTCCACAAAGGACAAGTTGGCCAGGAAGAAGTACATGGGTGTGTGAAGGCGGGAGTCAGCCCTGATTAAGAAGATCATGCCAACATTCCCCCAAACGGTAAGTGTGTATACCATGGAAAACAGCAAGAAGAGGGTGATCTGTTGCTCCAGTGTGTCTGCCAATCCCAACAGGATGAACTCAGTAACCGAAGTATAATTTGTTCTAGTCATTTTTTGCAAATAGAGTCCTTTAAACTTGCATTCAGTGTAGATGTTTTTCTCTTCAACGTTCAGAGGAAATTGTAAAAATGTTGATGAAGATACACATAAGAAAAAACAACTTAGGATAACATAGCTTAGTAAATAGGGCGAAGAAAGAGAAAATTAGTGGAAAACTGGACAATCATGTAAATTTATTAAGCAATTTTCTATGAAATCTGGTTATAGTTCTCTCAAAGCTCTGGACAAGTCCACATACTCTACCTCAGTTTCTGTGTATGCAACATAAGTTTTTCAAGTTTTTCTCTACCCTCCCACATGCTAAATACAAAAGATACAGATAATCTGCTGAATGAAGTATCTCCTGTAATCTGAACAGGTATGTGGTTTAACTTGAATCTATATTTTTCCCCTGAAGACCAATCCATTTGTTCTTCAATTCCAAATGTACTCATTTTCTCTAGAAATACCTCTGTGTACCGCATGCAGCCAAAATAGTGACCAATTCAAATAACCAATATGTTCACATCTACCACATCCTGAATAATATTTTTGTTTTAACTATTGTTTTAACCAGTACAAAATTATTGTTCCAGTTACAAGGTATGCTAGCAAAATAATGCCACTTTATAGCAGACGGACTACCAGTCCACCTGAGTGAAGAACATCTCAGCTCCTTATAGCTTTCTTCCCAGTGTCTTACCTGCATAATCTATCATGTTTTTATAAGATCTCAGTTGTACCATAAAAATTTTAAAGTAAAGGATTCATTTTCAAATGAAATGAAATGGATATTGAATGACCTATTTATAACATTTTGAGACACTCTCAGAAAATACATGTGGCTGCAACTTTTTTTTTTTTAAGAGAATTGAGTAACCATGGGTACTAGATTATAGCTTTTAATTGTGGAGTCAAATCTCTAAAGGCAGAAACTCCAAGTCTCAAAAGGAAACAAAATATAATCACATGGATATATATGAAGTCACACATTGCATCATGAAGAGGTCCCAGGTCTTTATGTTACTTTAAAGTCTTTGCCAAAGTAAAAGAAAATTAATTTTGGATATTTGTTGCCTTCTTAATTGTATTTTCAGCTTACTAGAAAGGTGCATAGCCCAGTATCAATTCTTCTTTTTCTGTCTGTGTGTGTGTACGTGTGTGTGTGTGTGTGTGCGCGCGTGTGTGTGTGTGTGTTTCTTTTGCCTGGGTAAGTTTACTTCTAAACAGATTCTGTTCTGGAGTGTAATTAATGAGAAGAGAAAACACATATTCATTATATATTGTTCAAAAAAACTATACCCTTAGCAAATAGGATATTAAACAAAAAATCTAATTTCTTTTTTTATGATTTTAAAATTGTGCTGATTTTTTACAATTATTGTCTGTGTTTCTGATTCTACATAGAGATGAAATTACATATTTTGGAGTTCCATATGTACAAATGAAACAAGGTCCATTGAGAGTCTATTTGCATCAAAATTTAATAATGCAACTGTGAAGTACAGTGTTACGATTATCTATTTACATTCTCAATTAACTTCAACTTCAGTTTCATGTGTCCACTGTGTTCATTTCTAGTGATTTTCCCAAATTTCCATGGACTAATGAGAGGTGAGCAAGATATATTGATACTTTTCCTCTATTGAAGGTCTCTGGATTCTAAACTTCCCCCAAATCCCGATTCTTATCCTCAAATAAGTGGTGTAAGGTTTGCCTTCACTTTCCTCACCACAATAACTAATTGAAGTACCCATGACTTCTTTGACCTCTTCAGTCTTAGAGAAACATCATATGAGATCATTTTCTTAATGAGGATATAATGTTCAAAAATACAAACTTTACTGTCCTGCAAACCAATAACTCTTGTTGTGATAATGCAAGAAAACAGAGACTAGCATAGGCTACTGTAGCAGTAGCAAGTTTAAAAATGCTCAAGCAGACTGATAATCCAGCTGGGGAAATTGACTTGATGAGAACTGTTGTTCTTGGTATTTCCTTTGTAATAAGTGCATTTGTATTATAGAAAAGTAAATAATTTAAGGGCTGAAATGTTAATGCCATTACAATTATTTTCAACACAGAGAAAGCTTGGGAAATATATGTTGGTAGAGATATCTTAGTTTGAGACTGCTAAGTTCTGTGTGCCTTTGCTCATGATAGTTAACTCTTCAATGCCATAAGTGATTTGTTTTTGCTAGTCCAATGGACTTATTTTGTCCTTTAATTTAATAAAGTGTCAGAAAACTTTTACATAACTATGAAACCTTCTTTCTACTTATGTATTTATATGTATAAATTTTTTCTGATTATCTTATGAGGTATTGCAGATATTGACTTTCACAGAAGGGAAATAGGAGACAAACTCTAGTTTTCTGAGAATTCCAGTCTTTTGACTGCATATAAATTGGGTACTCATCAAATAGAAATTACAGTTTATCAAATCTAGAATAAGTTCTATATTTTCACAGGTCACTGACAGAGATATTGCCAAAAAAAAAAAACTCAATGTAAAAGGAGTTTAAAAGCATAATTATGATGAGCTAAATATCTGTGTTAATCATTGAGTTACCTGATAGGAATACATATTTTCATATTAAGATTTCAATGAAACTTGTTTTCTGAGATAAGATTGCTGCATACTCTATAATTTAAATGTTTTCTAAACTACAACATAGATGATAGAATGAATCCCCTCATTAAAAAACTAGTCTATGGCAATCACAGGACATATTAATTACAGAATTTCTCATTGTTAGTTACTCTTTTATACATTTTTCTCTATTAATTAGCTAGTACAAATTTTAGAAATGAAGTTTTAACTGTTATTGACAGGTTAATGGAAAATGTTTGTCATATGGTGGGTATTGGATAACTATTTGTGGATAAATAAATAAAAAAGATGATTATATTTTCAAAATACAAATTTAAGTCTTTAAATACATCATTTTTCTCAATGATAAGATTCACTTCTTAGATTATAAACATTTTTTTATATATCCCTTATCTAAGGAATAAGTTCAAGATGCTACTATTTTACTCCATTCAAATGAATAAGGCAAATGTGTATAATAAATGGTAACAAGTATGTAGCATAAATAGTTCCTTTATTTCATCATTTTCTTCTAAAATGCATATGTGAATTCATTTTTTATACAGAAGAATAAAAACTTGTTGATTAATTAAATAACCATAATGTCTATAGACTTCTATTGAGAGTCAATAAGAAATAACAAATTTAGGATATATTCTGCCACAGACCTTTGTATTAGCCTCAATGCAAAAGGTAGGACTTGCTGTTATTAAGAGTTTCATTAAACTATATAAAAAGAGTTTGGAAGGAATACTCAAATCTTTATCACATATTCATTCATTTTTTTCTCGGGGTAATCTTTGTTTTCGGATCTTATTCTCTCATTATTATTTGCTCTGTGTTCTCTTTGATTTGAGCTTGAAAATTTCACCAAAGTTTTTTGTTAATGAGGCTTATTGGGCATTGACTTTAAATGGTTATTTTATATCAAAAGGTGAAATCATTAGCATTGCAAGTTTGTAGGTTATCAAGGTGACATGATGACGCTTTTGAAAATAGTGGACAGTCCTTTTTAATATTATGTCTTCTTTTGTAATTTAATGGTTAAAGTTTTATGATCTATTTGTTTGAATATTTATTCCAAAAATTTATCATTTCAAATTTTTTTCTATCTTTCATTACATCAATAAAGGTGAAGTATAAACCAGATATATTGGAGGCTCAAACATTTGGAGGCTCAAACATAATTTCAATTAGTATTTAGATTTAATTGACACCTCATGATCAAAGGTAATAACATGAAGGTTACTGATATTTGCTTTAAGGTTATGTAAAAGATAATGATGTCTAATGTTGCCAATCACAAGTAAAAATCATTGGAGGGAGCAGCTAACAAAAGAAAGAAATACAAAACAAAATGAAACTAAAAATATATGTATATAAAGAATAGAATCATGTCAAGGGATAAAATAATAAATTGTGAGAATTAATAAAATAGTTTGTCTGAGGTGTCAAGATCAAGATTTAATCCGAAAATTAGTTGCATTGCGACATCACTGGAGAAAATATTTAGGATTGAATATTTTAAAAGATAATATTAATAATATGCATGCTCCTTAGGAAGATAGATCTAACAACAGTTGCTCATAATGTACAGAGATTATAAAATATCATTAAAATATTTTAAATAAATAATAGAGTGACACCATGTTTATGAGGATGACTCAATATTATAAAGATGCAAGCTTTATAAAATTGGTCTGTAAATACAACACACTTACAAACAAAATTATATAAATGCCCTGAAAGTACAGAATTAAGTGTAAATTAATATGTAAAATTGTTGTTTTAAATGTCCTTGACTCAGCTTCAATTCCTGGTGACCCTGTGAATGAGTGTGATGTTCACAATGTCCTGTCACCACACAGTGTCCTGTCCTCAACAACTCTAGACAATGTTCTGCTCAGCAACTCTAGACTCACCCCTACAGCTTCTTTTATGGAGACAATCTATCTCCTATTCGATCTTCCTCTTTTCTTGCTGTCTTCTATCTTTCCCACCTTTATTGTCATTTCTGAAGAACACTGTCTTCTCAAAAAGTGCCCAAAATAGAGCTTCAGTTTTGTCATTTGCCTCCAGTATGTTTCAGACATAATTATCAGTAGAAGCTACTTATTTTTTTTTCAGGGGTACCCTGAGAGTTCTCCTCCAACATTATATTTCAAATAAATTAATTTTTTTACCTATCAGCCTTCTTCAATATCTAACTTTTACATCCATACACAGTAATTGGAATTTTGTAAAATTACCAATACCAAAAGACCAAGCCGTTTCAGAATAAATACCTATGAGCATGTAATGGCATTATAAAGGAAAGCGCGCCAATGAAGAAAGTTTAACACTGACCAATGATGAGAATAAAGCCTACAGAGATCCAGACATAAATGAAAACTTTAACATGTCATAAGGTGTCATTCAGATAAATAAAGAATGTATAGTTTAAAAATGTGGTCGGGGAGAATATGTTTTCTGCATTCAAAAAAAAAAAGATCTCTACTTATTACAATGGACCAAAAATAATCTCAAATGTATTAAACATTAACATATCTGTCACATCCACTATCTTGAGGAAAGACAGTTAAATGACTATACAAAGTTTTAGCAAGATATGAAAGTCGATATCTTCTGAACCTGTTGTTGAGGGTATAAATGTAAGAAAGAAGTTTAGAAAAGAGATTGAAAGAAACAAAAATTCAGTTAAAAACTGGGCAGAAGACCTGAACAGATTGTTATGTTTTGAAGTTCACATATGTTTATTATGTGTATATACCATCAGAACCACCTCTAGGGATATACACAGAAGAATTTTTGTAACTATGCCTGAGTGACATAAATGACATTCACATTCATATCAGTCATAACAGAAGATAACAGATAATTTAGTTATGACATAGTAAATAAAACAAATCATAGAAAGCCATGAAATTAGAATACAGAAATACATACGAACATAATAGAATATTACAAACATAATAATGAAGAAAAACACAAGCAAGTGAGAAGACAAAATATAGTTTTAAGAATAGGGATGAGTTTGTTTTTAAAAGTGAAAGCTAGGGAATAATGAAAAATTCAAAAGAGTTGTCACTATCAAGAAAGCAGAATATTGGGAGTGAACACAGAGAACTTACAATTATGGTAATACTCAGTTTTCTTTTAATTTGATTCTGAAGGTGAGTTAATATGTGTTCATTTATTTTGTTTCCTAATTTACATATTTATTTATATTTTAGAATAAACTGAAATTTTATATTTTACATAATATAAAATAAAGAATTAAAAGAAATTTGAGAACATTTTTTGAAACTAGTGCTTGTGTTTTCGGTGTCCAAGACCCTCATCAAGTTCAATGATTCACTAGAAAGGCTCACAAAACTCAGAACCCTTGTATGGTTTATTACACCTAAGAAATAGATTAAAATAGGCAAAGGATGAATTTGTGTAGAGCAGTGTCCAGGAGAGCTAGGCATGAGCTTCCTCTTATCGTTCCCAGCAGTGTTGTCTACAACTCCTGTGAAGCGTCGCCAACCGGAATGCATGCAGAGTTTTATTGTCAGTCAGTACACAGACGTGGAGAGACAACTAAACTGTCCATAGTTAGTCACCAGCTGCCCCAACCCAGGGTTCAAATTGACACCACCTCGCCCAAAGCCCTGTGTGTACAAACACAGGCTTTCACCATAAATACCATTACTTGCATAACATGTTTGGTCTGGCCCCCAGGATGCAATGATGCTCTTGTCAGGTGAGGTATTCCAAGGTTTCAGAGGTTTTATCTCAGGTGCAAGGCAAGCTTTAGTCCTGAACAACTTGGGAAAATGCAGAATATGGGTAGTCAAGGCCAATTGAATTGATCCTTTCTTGCAGTCCCACGTATGCAAATTTTTAATGCAAGACTCCATCTATTAATAACATTATATTTTTGGTTATTAATTTGAATCTATGTGATTCTTAAATATTCATTCTGTCACTCCTTCCATCTTGTGAGCTTATTTTTTTAACAGTGACATTCACAGTTTTTGTGGTTATTCTCTGTTTGGTCCAACTGATGAAAATATTGATAAAACACGGCTTAAAGAATATATTTCAAATTTCCTTCAAAGTTTTAATAAATAAATTACTTAAAGCCACTTAAAAAGAACAGACATTGATTCATTTCTGTAAGTTTAGGGAGTGTGGTAACATTAAACATCAAAGTGAAACAAAAGGCTACAAAAATAGAAGAAAAGGTAATAATGAGTATAGCAAAGGTGAAAAAAATCACTTGTAAGAGAGGGTTTAATAAATATTGTTATGTTCTAAAGGAGGAAAAGAATGAATCAATATAAAAATTAGAAGTTCCTTAGGTTTTACAATTTAAATATCTTTTGAGTGAAGGAAAGTAAAAAAATGTATATTTGGAACAATTTTCACACAAATGCATTGAACAATAAGCAAGAACAGATAATTAAAATATTTTTATAAATAATGACGAATTTAAGAAATAATAAAAATTTTTATAAGAAACCTAGATTCAATAACTATAAATAGCAAAATCATTAGTGATAATAGCTACCAAAGTTGAAAACATTTGTAGACCTTGTACATGAGAATAATTAATGGAAGAGAGCTGAATTAGAAAGTGGAAAATGCAGCTCAAATTATGATGTGCAACTAATATAAAATAATATTGAATGTCAACTCTAACCAAAAAATAAAAATTAAGAAAAGCACATGTGTTAGATTTATCCACTGAACACTGATCTATCTCCTTTGGAGCAATGCCTAAACACTTTCCTATAGCTGTGTATGTAGTTTATGTGCATATGACAGTTCCATGAGAGGGAAAGCAAGAGAAGGGTTGGGAATTTTTGAGAAGAGAACATGAGAGCTGTAACTTGTGCATTCTAATCAAACAGTATTTTTCTTGGTAGCACACTTTTGAACAAACTCACTTTATTCTTTAATAAATATGTGTGTGTGGAGAAAAAAAGAAAATAATAGGTGGCAAGTTTACAGTTGCAATTAAAACTACAATATTGAGGTTTTATTTAAGTTTCCTCCCAAGACAGACTACAACAAATGATAATGGAAATATACTTCAAGTTTAAAACTTTTTGCATAAATGTGCTATATAATAATCCTCAAAATTTGTAACACTAAAAATATTTTACAGAGTAAAGTACCTGGATAATTACATATATTTTAAATGATAAGTTTTATGTGACATTGTGACTTTTGTGTCTAAATATTCAATACCTACCTTTCCCTAGGCAAGATTTTCTCACGAATAAGCCTCATTTCTTAGGAACTACGGAAGATATAGAATGAAGAGGTGAAAGTCTAATCATCTCATACAAATTTGGTAATTTACTTTATACCCAAATCAGATATATATACTTGAATATTATAAAATATGACTACTTAGAAAATATTCTAATAAAATGCTGTTGGCCTATACCACCATTTGAAATTCCATTAAATACTCTGTTTAGTTCAGAAAATTAACCAAACAATTACAGAAATGAAATAATTCTTTTCTTCATAATTACATTCCAGAAAGCCACTTTTACTTCCTTATTCCTGAGGCTGTAGATCAGAGGATTTAACATGGGGATCACCACTGTGTAGAACACAGAAGCCACTTTGTCCTGACTTAGGGAGTAGCTGGAACTGGGTCTCAGATAAGTGTAGATGGCAGTGGAATAGAATAGAGTTATGGCTGTCAGGTGAGAGGCACAGGTTGAGAACGCTTTGCGTCTTCCCTCCCCTGAATGCATGCGAAGGATGGAGAAGAGAACATAGGAGTAGGAGGTGAGGATGACCAACAGAGTTCCTATCATATTCACACCAGCAAAAGTAGAAATGGTGCTTTCACTCAGCCGTGTGTCAAAACATGAGAGCTTAAAAAGTGGAGGGCTATCGCAGAAAAAGTGGTTGATGACATTGGAGCTACAGAATGGCAAGCTGCTTACATAACTTGTGTTTACCATGGAATTCAGCAGCCCTGCTGTAAAAGCCCCTGCTGCCATTTTTAGGCAGACAGTCCAGGACATGAGCAAGGGGTAGAGCAAAGGGTTGCATATGGCCACGTAATGGTCATATGCCATTAACCCAAAGAGGATGCACTCGGTCGTGGCCAAGGCAATGAAGAAATACATCTGCACAAAGCAGCCAGCAAAGGAGATGGTTTTCTTCTCTGACAGCAAATCCACCAGCATCTTTGGGGTGATGGTGGAGGAATAGCAGACGTCCACAAAGGACAAGTTGGCCAGGAAGAAGTACATGGGTGTGTGAAGGCGGGAGTCAGCCCTGATTAAGAAGATCATGCCAACATTCCCCCAAACGGTAAGTGTGTATACCATGGAAAACAGCAAGAAGAGGGTGATCTGTTGCTCCAGTGTGTCTGCCAATCCCAACAGGATGAACTCAGTAACCGAAGTATAATTTGTTCTAGTCATTTTTTGCAAATAGAGTCCTTTAAACTTGCATTCAGTGTAGATGTTTTTCTCTTCAACGTTCAGAGGAAATTGTAAAAATGTTGATGAAGATACACATAAGAAAAAACAACTTAGGATAACATAGCTTAGTAAATAGGGCGAAGAAAGAGAAAATTAGTGGAAAACTGGACAATCATGTAAATTTATTAAGCAATTTTCTATGAAATCTGGTTATAGTTCTCTCAAAGCTCTGGACAAGTCCACATACTCTACCTCAGTTTCTGTGTATGCAACATAAGTTTTTCAAGTTTTTCTCTACCCTCCCACATGCTAAATACAAAAGATACAGATAATCTGCTGAATGAAGTATCTCCTGTAATCTGAACAGGTATGTGGTTTAACTTGAATCTATATTTTTCCCCTGAAGACCAATCCATTTGTTCTTCAATTCCAAATGTACTCATTTTCTCTAGAAATACCTCTGTGTACCGCATGCAGCCAAAATAGTGACCAATTCAAATAACCAATATGTTCACATCTACCACATCCTGAATAATATTTTTGTTTTAACTATTGTTTTAACCAGTACAAAATTATTGTTCCAGTTACAAGGTATGCTAGCAAAATAATGCCACTTTATAGCAGACGGACTACCAGTCCACCTGAGTGAAGAACATCTCAGCTCCTTATAGCTTTCTTCCCAGTGTCTTACCTGCATAATCTATCATGTTTTTATAAGATCTCAGTTGTACCATAAAAATTTTAAAGTAAAGGATTCATTTTCAAATGAAATGAAATGGATATTGAATGACCTATTTATAACATTTTGAGACACTCTCAGAAAATACATGTGGCTGCAACTTTTTTTTTTTTAAGAGAATTGAGTAACCATGGGTACTAGATTATAGCTTTTAATTGTGGAGTCAAATCTCTAAAGGCAGAAACTCCAAGTCTCAAAAGGAAACAAAATATAATCACATGGATATATATGAAGTCACACATTGCATCATGAAGAGGTCCCAGGTCTTTATGTTACTTTAAAGTCTTTGCCAAAGTAAAAGAAAATTAATTTTGGATATTTGTTGCCTTCTTAATTGTATTTTCAGCTTACTAGAAAGGTGCATAGCCCAGTATCAATTCTTCTTTTTCTGTCTGTGTGTGTGTACGTGTGTGTGTGTGTGTGTGCGCGCGTGTGTGTGTGTGTGTTTCTTTTGCCTGGGTAAGTTTACTTCTAAACAGATTCTGTTCTGGAGTGTAATTAATGAGAAGAGAAAACACATATTCATTATATATTGTTCAAAAAAACTATACCCTTAGCAAATAGGATATTAAACAAAAAATCTAATTTCTTTTTTTATGATTTTAAAATTGTGCTGATTTTTTACAATTATTGTCTGTGTTTCTGATTCTACATAGAGATGAAATTACATATTTTGGAGTTCCATATGTACAAATGAAACAAGGTCCATTGAGAGTCTATTTGCATCAAAATTTAATAATGCAACTGTGAAGTACAGTGTTACGATTATCTATTTACATTCTCAATTAACTTCAACTTCAGTTTCATGTGTCCACTGTGTTCATTTCTAGTGATTTTCCCAAATTTCCATGGACTAATGAGAGGTGAGCAAGATATATTGATACTTTTCCTCTATTGAAGGTCTCTGGATTCTAAACTTCCCCCAAATCCCGATTCTTATCCTCAAATAAGTGGTGTAAGGTTTGCCTTCACTTTCCTCACCACAATAACTAATTGAAGTACCCATGACTTCTTTGACCTCTTCAGTCTTAGAGAAACATCATATGAGATCATTTTCTTAATGAGGATATAATGTTCAAAAAATACAAACTTTACTGTCCTGCAACCAATAACTCTTGTTGTGATAATGCAAGAAAACAGAGACTAGCATAGGCTACTGTAGCAGTAGCAAGTTTAAAAATGCTCAAGCAGACTGATAATCCAGCTGGGGAAATTGACTTGATGAGAACTGTTGTTCTTGGTATTTCCTTTGTAATAAGTGCATTTGTATTATAGAAAAGTAAATAATTTAAGGGCTGAAATGTTAATGCCATTACAATTATTTTCAACACAGAGAAAGCTTGGGAAATATATGTTGGTAGAGATATCTTAGTTTGAGACTGCTAAGTTCTGTGTGCCTTTGCTCATGATAGTTAACTCTTCAATGCCATAAGTGATTTGTTTTTGCTAGTCCAATGGACTTATTTTGTCCTTTAATTTAATAAAGTGTCAGAAAACTTTTACATAACTATGAAACCTTCTTTCTACTTATGTATTTATATGTATAAATTTTTTCTGATTATCTTATGAGGTAATGCAGATATTGACTTTCACAGAAGGGAAATAGGAGACAAACTCTAGTTTTCTGAGAATTCCAGTCTTTTGACTGCATATAAATTGGGTACTCATCAAATAGAAATTACAGTTTATCAAATCTAGAATAAGTTCTATATTTTCACAGGTCACTGACAGAGATATTGCCAAAAAAAAAAAAACTCAATGTAAAAGGAGTTTAAAAGCATAATTATGATGAGCTAAATATCTGTGTTAATCATTGAGTTACCTGATAGGAATACATATTTTCATATTAAGATTTCAATGAAACTTGTTTTCTGAGATAAGATTGCTGCATACTCTATAATTTAAATGTTTTCTAAACTACAACATAGATGATAGAATGAATCCCCTCATTAAAAAACTAGTCTATGGCAATCACAGGACATATTAATTACAGAATTTCTCATTGTTAGTTACTCTTTTATACATTTTTTCTCTATTAATTAGCTAGTACAAATTTTAGAAATGAAGTTTTAACTGTTATTGACAGGTTAATGGAAAATGTTTGTCATATGGTGGGTATTGGATAACTATTTGTGGATAAATAAATAAAAAAGATGATTATATTTTCAAAATACAAATTTAAGTCTTTAAATACATCATTTTTCTCAATGATAAGATTCACTTCTTAGATTATAAACATTTTTTTATATATCCCTTATCTAAGGAATAAGTTCAAGATGCTACTATTTTACTCCATTCAAATGAATAAGGCAAATGTGTATAATAAATGGTAACAAGTATGTAGCATAAATAGTTCCTTTATTTCATCATTTTCTTCTAAAATGCATATGTGAATTCATTTTTATACAGAAGAATAAAAACTTGTTGATTAATTAAATAACCATAATGTCTATAGACTTCTATTGAGAGTCAATAAGAAATAACAAATTTAGGATATATTCTGCCACAGACCTTTGTATTAGCCTCAATGCAAAAGGTAGGACTTGCTGTTATTAAGAGTTTCATTAAACTATATAAAAAGAGTTTGGAAGGAATACTCAAATCTTTATCACATATTCATTCATTTTTTTCTCGGGGTAATCTTTGTTTTCGGATCTTATTCTCTCATTATTATTTGCTCTGTGTTCTCTTTGATTTGAGCTTGAAAATTTCACCAAAGTTTTTTGTTAATGAGGCTTATTGGGCATTGACTTTAAATGGTTATTTTATATCAAAAGGTGAAATCATTAGCATTGCAAGTTTGTAGGTTATCAAGGTGACATGATGACGCTTTTGAAAATAGTGGACAGTCCTTTTTAATATTATGTCTTCTTTTGTAATTTAATGGTTAAAGTTTTATGATCTATTTGTTTGAATATTTATTCCAAAAATTTATCATTTCAAATTTTTTTCTATCTTTCATTACATCAATAAAGGTGAAGTATAAACCAGATATATTGGAGGCTCAAACATTTGGAGGCTCAAACATAATTTCAATTAGTATTTAGATTTAATTGACACCTCATGATCAAAGGTAATAACATGAAGGTTACTGATATTTGCTTTAAGGTTATGTAAAAGATAATGATGTCTAATGTTGCCAATCACAAGTAAAAATCATTGGAGGGAGCAGCTAACAAAAGAAAGAAATACAAAAACAAAATGAAACTAAAAATATATGTATATAAAGAATAGAATCATGTCAAGGGATAAAATAATAAATTGTGAGAATTAATAAAATAGTTTGTCTGAGGTGTCAAGATCAAGATTTAATCCGAAAATTAGTTGCATTGCGACATCACTGGAGAAAATATTTAGGATTGAATATTTTAAAAGATAATATTAATAATATGCATGCTCCTTAGGAAGATAGATCTAACAACAGTTGCTCATAATGTACAGAGATTATAAAATATCATTAAAATATTTTAAATAAATAATAGAGTGACACCATGTTTATGAGGATGACTCAATATTATAAAGATGCAAGCTTTATAAAATTGGTCTGTAAATACAACACACTTACAAACAAAATTATATAAATGCCCTGAAAGTACAGAATTAAGTGTAAATTAATATGTAAAATTGTTGTTTTAAATGTCCTTGACTCAGCTTCAATTCCTGGTGACCCTGTGAATGAGTGTGATGTTCACAATGTCCTGTCACCACACAGTGTCCTGTCCTCAACAACTCTAGACAATGTTCTGCTCAGCAACTCTAGACTCACCCCTACAGCTTCTTTTATGGAGACAATCTATCTCCTATTCGATCTTCCTCTTTTCTTGCTGTCTTCTATCTTTCCCACCTTTATTGTCATTTCTGAAGAACACTGTCTTCTCAAAAAGTGCCCAAAATAGAGCTTCAGTTTTGTCATTTGCCTCCAGTATGTTTCAGACATAATTATCAGTAGAAGCTACTTATTTTTTTTTTCAGGGGTACCCTGAGAGTTCTCCTCCAACATTATATTTCAAATGAATTAATTTTTTTACCTATCAGCCTTCTTCAATATCTAACTTTTACATCCATACACAGTAATTGGAATTTTGTAAAATTACCAATACCAAAAGACCAAGCCGTTTTAGAATAATTATCTATGAGCATATAATAGAATTATAAAGGAAAGCTTGCCAATGAAGAAAGTTTAACACTGACCAATGATGAGAATAAAGCCTACAGAGATCCAGACATAAATGAAAACTTTAACATGTCATAAGGTGTCATTCAGATAAATAAAGAATGTATAGTTTAAAAATGTGGTGGGAGAAAATATGTTGTCTGCGTTCAAAAAAAAAAAAATGAAGATCTCTACTTAATACAATGGACCAAAAATAATCTCAAATGTATTAAACATTAACATTTCTGTCACATCCACTATCTTGAGGAAAGACAGTTAAATGAAAAAAGTAATTCACAGAATAAAGTACATGGATAATTACATATATTTTAAATGATTAGTTTTATATGACATTCAATGCCTACCTTTCCTTAGGCAAAATTTTTTTACGAATAAGCCTCATTTATTAGGAACTACGGAAGATATAGAATGAGAAGGTGAAAGTCTAATTATCTCATATAAATTTGGTAATTTACTTTATACTCAAAACAGATATATATACTTGAATATTATAGAATATGACTACTTAGAAAATATTCTAATAAAATGCTGTTGGCTTGTATCAACTTTTGAAAGTTTGTTAAATACTCTATTTAGTTCAGAAATTTAACCAAACAATCACAGAACAGAAGGAATCCTTTTCTTGGTAATTACATTCCCAAAAGCTGCCTTTACTTCCTTATTCCTGAGGCTGTAGATCAGAGGATTTAACATGGGGATCACCACTGTGTAGAACACAGAAGCCACTTTGTCCTGACTTAGGGAGTAGCTGGAACTGGGTCTCAGATAAGTATAGATGCCAGTGGAATAGAACAGAGTTATGGCTGTCAGGTGAGAGGCACAGGTTGAGAACGCTTTGCGCCTCCCCTCCCTTGAATGCATGCGAAAGATGGAAAAGAGAATGTAAGAGTAGGAGGTGAGAATGACTAGCAGAGACCCGATCGTGTTCACACCAGTAAAAGTAGAAATGGTGCTTTCACTCAGTCGTGTGTCAGAACATGAGAGCTTAAAGAGTGGATTGCAATCACAGAAGAAGTGGTTGATGACATTGGAGCTACAGAATGGCAAACTGCTTACATAACTGGTGTGAACAATAGAGTTCAACAGCCCTGCTGTAAAAGCCCCTGCTGCCATTTTTAGGCAGACAGTCCAGGACATGAGCAAGGGGTAAAGCAGTGGGTTGCATATGGCCACATAACGGTCATATGCCATTAACCCGAACAAAATGCACTCGGTTGTGGCCAAGGCGATGAAGAAGTACATCTGCACAAAGCAGCCAGCAAAGGAGATGGTTTTCTTCTCAGATAATAGGTCCACTAGCATCTTTGGGGTGATGGTGGAGGAATAACAAATGTCCGTAAAGGACAAGTTGGCCAGGAAGAAGTACATGGGTGTGTGAAGTCTGGAGTCAGCCTTGATTAAGAGGATCATGCCAACATTCCCCCAAACCGTAAGTGTGTATACCATGGAAAACAGCAAGAAGAGGGTGATCTGTAGCTCCAGTGTGTCTGCCAATCCCAACAGGATGAACTCAGTCACCAAAGTATAATTTCTTCCAGTCATTTATTACAAATAGTCTTTTTAAACTTGCATTAGGTGTAGGTATTTTTCTCTTCAACGTTCAGAGGGAATTGTAAAAATGTTGATGGAGATACTCACACATGGGAAAAAACTGCCTAGGGAAATATAGTGTAGTAAATAGAGTGACTGAAGAAAGAGGAAAATTAGTGTACAAATAAACAAGCATGTAAATTTATTAAGTTCTTGTCTACCAAATCTGTTTGCAGTCCTCGCAAAGCACTGGACAACTCTGCACACGCTACTTCAGTTTCTGTAAATGCAATGTATGTTGTTCTAGTTTTTCTCTATTCTCCCATATGTCAAATACAAAAGTTATAGATAACCTGCTGAAGTATCTTTTATTCTCTAAACTGGTATGTGGTTTAACTTGAATCCATATTTTTCTCCTGCAGATCAATCTGTTTATTCTTCTACTCCAGATGTATGCATTGTCTCTATAAATATCTCTTGTGTACCCCTTGCAGCCCAAATAGTGACCATTTCAAATAACCAATATGTTGACATCTATCATATTCTAAAGGATGATTTTGCTTTATTTTAATTATTGTTTTAACTAGAATAAATCTATTATTCCATTTACAAGGTATGCCAGCAAAATAATGCTCTGTTGTAGCAGACAGTCTACTTGACCACCTTAACCAATTAGCTCCATCTCCTTATAGCTTTCTTACCAGTGTCTTACCTGTGTAATCTCTAATGTTTTATTCATCAGTCCTCAGTTGTAGCTTAAATTTAAAAAAAAAATAATTCATTTTCAATTGAAATGCAACGGATATTGAATGACCTATTTATAACATTTTGAGACACTCTCAGAAAGTACATGTGGCTGCAACTTTTTTTTTTAAGAGAATTGAGTAACCATGGGTACTAGATTATAGCATTTAATTGTGGAGTCAAATCTCTAAAGGCAGAAACTCCAAATCTCAAAAGGAAACAAAATATAATCACATGAATATATATGAAGTCACACATTGCATCATGAAGAGGTCCCAGGTCTCTATGTTACTTTAAAGTCTTTGCCAAAGTCAAAGAAAATTAATTTTAGATATTCGTTGCCCACTTTATTGTATTTTTAGCTTACTCGAATGATGCATAGCCCAGTATCAATTCTTCTTTTCCTACGTGTGTATGCGTGTGTGCGTGTGTGTTTGTGTCTTCTTTTGTCTAGGTAAATTTACTTCTAATCCAACTTCGTTCTGAAGTAAAATTAATGAGAAGAGAAAACACATATTCATTATACAATGTTTAAAAAAGATTTATACCCTGAGCAAATAGGATATTGAACAAAAAATCTAATTTCTTTTTTTATAATTTTTAAACTGTGCTGATCTTTTGCAATTATTGTCTGTATTCTGATCCTACAAGGAGATGAAGTTGCAGATTGTGGGGATCCAAATTTACATGTGAAACAAGGTACACAGAGAGTATATTTGCATCACAGTTGAATAATGCAGCTTTGTAGTACTCTATTATGATTTTTTATTGAAATTCTCAATTAACCTCAACTCCAGATGTAAAAAGTGAGTCGTAAAGCTATTAAGTAACTTTTCAGTGAACAAACTGTTAAGAAGTGAAGAGTTAATTTAACACAATCTTGTACAGAAAGAATAAGCATTGAGCTTCTTAATTTTCCTGTCAGTTCCATTTTACATTTTATCTTAGTTACTTAGAAGAAGCTAAACACACACATACACATAGATATACATATGCATTTCTATACCTACATGTGCATATAAATACATACATGTGGGTGTAGTTTCTAGTGTACCCAATCTTACAAATTTTTACACAGGTAGAATATAACTCTAAAGAAAGATGTGTAACATCATGAAAGGTACTGTTTAAAATTTGACTTCTAAGCATCCCATTATGAAGCCATTAAACACTACTCCCTGATTGATATCTATTAAATATATGACCTAGATTTACTAATGTGTGAAACTTAACAAGTTTAAGTAATGAAAATCCTTTAAAATAATTTGTAATTTAACAATCAGAAATGTGGGTTAAGAATTGACAGAGTGAGTTTTCATAGGGGCAAGGAAAGAAAAAGAATGGTATAAAGAAGGAGGAGAGTAATATTATTAAACCCTCAAAAAAAAAAAACCAAGGATCAAAAAATGAGATCTAATTTATTGAACTCTTAAGAGATTATAATTGAAAATCTTGAGAGGAGTTTCACTGAGGAAGAAGCAGAAAAAACAATAATTAAAAATATTTCATTTTTAAAAATAATTTAAAATGAATAAAATAATGAGTTGAAAACTAGCAGGTTTTAGCCAGGTTTATTATGTCATGGGGTCCTTATTAAATTATCACTGGTTGTAGGTGTATAGTTTGAGGATTTTTATGAACACCTGCTGTCTTGTTATCACTACCACCATCAAGACAGGCTATTTCGTTAACCTAAAAAAATTTATTAGGGTCTTTTATAGATAATGTTATCCTCTTCCTCAGTATCTAAAAATCACTGGGAAACCAGTGATATAATTTATGTAATACTTTTGTTCTATCCAGAATGTGACCTAAATGGAAGCACATAGTGTATAGTCTTTACACCTGGCTTCTGTCCATCATTGTAATGTTTTGAGATTCAACCACGATCTTGCTTTTATATTATCTTTTTCTTTTATTACAAAGGAGTACATTCTGTTGGTGCCTTTGGGTGTGTTTCCAGTTTAGAGCAATCATGTTTAAAGCTTCTCTTTGTGGAGACCTGTCTTTAATTATCTTTGGTAAACAGAAGTAGAATTGCTAAATCATGTAATTCAATATAAGCTGTTTAAGAGACTGACAAACTAACACAATTGGTGGGCTCTTTTATACTGCCCCCAGCAATGTCTGAGAGTTCCTGTTGCTTTCAATCATTGCCAGCATTTAGAATTTATTTTAAAGTTGTATCTATTAATAGATGTATATTTACATATCATTTTAATTTTAATTTTCCTAATGACTAATCATTTTTAACATTCTCCCATAAGTTTGTTTGCTATTTTTATTTAGTAAAATATCTGTGAAAACCTTCTGCTTATTTTTTTAGTTGCTAGTTCTATTATTATTGAGTTATAAGAATTCTTTATATATTCTGAATACAAGTCTCGTAACAGATATGCATAGATATGCACTTTGCCTATATATTTTTTCAGCTTGTGGTTTGACTCCTCATGTTTTGACAGTATCTTTTAAAAACATATTCTAAGTTTTATTAGAATCACTTTTTAATGCTTACTTATTTATGTCTTTTGTGTAATATCTAGAAAAGAATTTCTGAACCTCAAATTATTTCCTATGTTTTATTCAACAATTTTTAAATTGTTTTACATTTAGATCTATCACTTTTTTCTTCGATTTTTTGTTTTTGTTATAGGGTTTGATATAGTTTCTTCTTCCTTCCTCCCTTCCTGCCTTCCTCCCTTCCTTCTTTCTTTCCTTCCTTCCTTCCTTCCTTCCTTCCTTCCTTCCTTCCTTCCTTCCTTCCACTCTCCCTTGCTCCCTTTATTTTTCTCCTCCTCTCTCATTTATTTTCTACTTTCCTTCTTTTTTTATCTCCTCTCACTACAAATTGATGTCAAATTCATCTACTACTACTCTTTTTTTCAAAAGATCATTCGTTTTCTACAGATTTACTTTGCTTTTTTATGTGTGAAATTTAATTGACCATATGTGTTCAAATCAATTTCTGAACTCTGTATGCTCTTTTTGATGACTATCTTGATTTACAGATTCATAAATTAAGATAGTATACCCTACCCCACCATGCCTTTGTGTCCACACCAACACTGTCTATACTGGCTTAATCTTGAATGTATTCCTATTTGAGTAAATATTTTACGCAAAAATTGCAGTCATATTATATGTATATCAAACACTAGTAAATAATGCCAAATGAATTTCCAGAGTGATTATATCACTGTGTGTTCCCACCAGCAGTGCACTTAATTATAATTATTTAATGTCTTTTTAAGATTTAATACTTTTTTTTTATTATTTCCTTTCTAGCCATTCTGGATAATGAGCATGGGTATTATTGTGGTTTTTAGATTGCACTATCCTAATGTTAAATGAAACTGAGAACCTTTCTGTATGTTCAATGGCTATTTTGATATTTTCTTTTGAAAGTTTTCGTGTATGTATTCTGTTATCTTTGTATTATATTTCACATCATTTTTTGTTGATTTAAAAGAGTTATTTTTTATAGTCTGCATATGAATCCTCTGGTAGATAGATAGGTCTGATGATATAGCTCTGATACAAATATCCTCTTCTACTCTGAGAGTCTCTTTTCACGAGATTATTTTTGATAAACAAAATTTCTTAAAATATTTCAATTAATTTTTTAAATTTTGTATAACTATTGCTTTGTATGATGTTAAAATTTTGTACGTATTCCATTATAAAGATATCCCATTATGTTTTCCTTTAAAATGTTTATTGTTTATATTTCACATTTAGATCTTTAATCCAGGTAGAATTGATTTGTATAAAACACGGGTAAGTGTATTTTTTTTTCTGATTCTTTTTTCTTCCTCCAAATAAATATACAAATTATGCAATAGCACTTACTGAAAACATTACTCGTTGTCTTTTGGAGAACAGTGATACCACTGTTATAAGTGAAGTTACAGTATATGTGCGGGTTTGAGTCTGGAGTTACTGTTCTATTCTATTGATCAGGCTGTCTGTCTGCTCTCAGGAAAGTTTTCTTAATTGCTATAGCTTTATAATAGATATTCAATCTGGTCATGTAACTCCAGCAAACTTTATTCTCTTTCTTTAATATTGTCCTTGCTATTTTTGGTATTTTGCCTGTCTGGATAAATTTTACAATCATCTTCCAAAGCTCTAAAAAGAAGAAAGATGTAAAGGAAGGAAGGTAGGAAAGGAGGGAGGGAGAAAAAACGGAGAACTGGAGGGAGGAAAGGAAGAAGAAAGGATTTATTTAGGATTATATTAAAACTGTTAATCAATGTAAACCTTTTTAACATTATTAAAATATTAAGTGTCTCATTCCATGGACATATTTAGAATACATTTTCATAGATTTATCTCTTTCAAATGTCTTGTCAAATTCTCATACATACTGTTATTTAAGTCTTTGACTTTTACAATTATATTTATTTCTAAATTAAGTTTCCTATTTAATGGGTTTATAAATATAATCATTCCTTCAATTTTATCTTCTCATTCTTCATGGGTAGAATGGAGAATTAAAGTTAATTTTTCTAAATTTATTCTGTATCCAGCAAATTTTCTAAATTCATTATTATTTGTAAAAAATTATGTATAAGTATTTCTCAATGTATTTATTCATAACATTTCTTCCAAAATTAAAAAAAAATTCAGTTTATGATTTCTTATTTATCTTTACACCTTTTATTTTTCACATTATCATAGTGAACCAGCTATAATGTCTAATATGTACTGAATAGAAATAGTGAGACTTTTGCGGTCAGTTTCTGAGAGAAAGATTTTAATGTTTCAGTTACGGGACAAGTTGTATGTGGGCTTTTTAATGTACTGATATGTTTACATCATTACAACATCATACAGAATATTTTCACTACCCTAAAAATTCTCTGTGCTCAACCTTTTCATCCCCATATGTAGAATTTTTATACATATCATTTAGAGCATTGTTTTCTTTTATTCTGCTCTGCTAGACAATTTATTACATTGTTGGCATTGACTTTTATCACAAATGAAATTTATTTTTCTTGTAACTACTAATAATGCTAATTATTTAATTTGTGTAATAGTTTTTTAACTGTGAAATGAGGCTTGCATTCTTGCTTACATACAGTGTTTTTTTTTACTGTATCATATATTCTAAACAAAATGTATAACATATAAAGTGCACATATGCTTACAGTTCAGTATCATTTATATCTGTCTTAAATACTGGTATAATTTTTGTAAAATCTGGTGTTTTTCACTTAATATTATGTTCACTCATTTTTTCTTCCTCTTCCTCTTCTTTATTCTTCTTGTATGCTTGTGTGGATACATTTTATAAACATGCCATAATTTATTCACCTATTCTGCCCTT
Source organism: Cynopterus sphinx (assembly GCA_030015415.1). Taxonomy (NCBI): domain Eukaryota; kingdom Metazoa; phylum Chordata; class Mammalia; order Chiroptera; family Pteropodidae; genus Cynopterus; species Cynopterus sphinx. Next base: position 79,654 of record JAKZJJ010000050.1, read on the forward strand.
TATAAGTATTTAACATCTATGGGGACCACACCTGCCAAAAACATTCTTTTTTTATCCTCCAGTGGACATAATTACTCAGGAGTAGAATTGCTGCATAGTAAAGAATCTGCATACTCAAATTTAGTAATTTCTTTAGAGAGCAGTTTGAAGGCTGACAAGGTCCTTGGAAAATGCCAAGGCAACCAAAGATTACTTCACCTCCACAAATCCCTCCTGAGAACAAGATAATACAAATGTAGTCATAGACAGTTAAGTAAACTGAAGTCCATAACAAAATGTAGTCTCTGGAGAAACAGAAGAAACAGTGTTACTATGCTTTAGAGAAACTGCTTATGACAGCAGCAATTATATGTTCCTGTATCAAGGCAGCTTGCAAAAGTAAAAGTGGCCCAGTGTCCACTGTCAGGGGCAGGGACCTCTTGATGATGCCAGATTTCTGTCTTCTTTCTTTTCTTCAACTTCCACTGCTCCTACTCAGGTTTATTTTCCAGGGCCACGCAAGAAGTGGAAGAATTTGCCACTTGCTGGATGCAGCAAATTATGGCCCTTGTTTTTTCAAAGTTTTTATAACAATATACATCTTCTCAGACAAGTAAAATAATTTTACTTTATCCACATTCTCACAACATTTTGAATTGTTCAAACAAATTTTTGCATTTTAGCCATCCTTCCAGGTGTGTAGTGATATCTTGGTATAGCCTTAACTGGCATGTATCTAATGATTAATTATATTTTGAAGACATTTAAATACTTTGTGGTTGCTTTGATATTGTTTTGGGGGAAGTGTTTCTTCAGGTGTCTTGCCCCTGCCCCCTTTTGTCCCTAATACGTGGACTGTCTGAATCCTACTGATTTTAGGAGTTAGGCAATTTGTTGTTTTGTCTTTACAAATTACTGATATGAATACTTTGAAAAGTGTATGTGTTTGAAATGTGTTCTCTCAGGATATTCTTTGATCTTTCATGAGGTGTATTTTGATCAATAGATGTTTATATTTTGGATAGAGTGCTGTTTATCACTTTTTTAGTTTTTTAATTTTTTGCATGCTCTTTAAGAAATATTTGCCTATTCTAAGTAAAGAAAATATTATTTTACTTTTTCAAGAAACTGTGGTTTTTGGCTTTTACATTTACACTCATAAAATATATCAATTAATTTTTACATACGATGCAAGGAAATGACTAAAGTTCATGTTTTACATAGGAAATCTAGTTGAACTAGGTCATTTTACTAAGAAGTCCTTCTTTACTCGTTAGACTGCAATGGAGCTTTTGTTTAAATCAAGTGATATTATACACGTGAGTCAATTGTTGCACTGTATTTCATTTTATCGGTCTCTCTGTCTATACTTGCACTAATGGCATACATTTAAAAGAATAAGATAGCTTTATTAAAGTATTGATGTCTATAATTAAAAGTAGGTTCTATTCTTCCTTATTCTAAAATATTGCTCTGATTATTCTAAACTTTTTGCATTTCTACATAAAGTTTGATATTAACTTAACTATAAAAAATTCTATTGGAATTTTAATTGTTACTGCATTGAACCTATAAAAAAATTTTAGGAAGAACTGACCTTATCACATTTGTTATTTCCAACCAATGGACATGGTATATTGCTACATTCATGCGTTCTTCAATAACTTGGTGTTTTTTCAGTTTCTAGTAATGACATCATGCAGTGTTCGTTAGGTTTTTCTTTAAGCATATTACAGACTTTTTCTAGTATGATTAATTGTTTAAAATTTACTTTTTGCTATTCAATACAAAATGTTTTATTTAAAGACACAAAAAATGCCTTTTTAAAATAGATCATTTATTAGAATATACATTTAAAAAAAACTTTCCTTCAATCGTAACATAAGCAGTTGACAATGTGAGAACAGTGATCCAGACTTCAAACTCTTGAAGTGAAATATGAAATATGAGGATAAATCAAAGTCAATACCAGAAGAATAGTCACTACTTAAACATCTGTAAGTTGAAAATAAAGCAAACAAAAAACATTTCTAGCTTCTCATGTCTTCTACACATCACTGCTTTCTAGAGGCTCACCATATATCAAAAGTTTTTATAACCTAATTTAATGTATATAAATTCTATGTTAAACTCTATATGGGAAATTTGCTTAGATTTTTCCATATTCGATGCAGGGCACCTTTGACCTCTTTGTTCCTCAAGCTGTAGATCATGGGATTCAGCATGGGGATCACCAAAGTGTAAAACACAGAGGCCATTTTATCAGTATCAAAGGAGTGACTGGACTTGGGCTGCACGTACATAAAGAACAGAGTTGCATACAGTATGACCACCACGGTCAAGTGCGATCCACAGGTGGAGAAGGCCTTGTGCCTGCCCTCTGCAGAGTGCATCCTGAGGATGGCCAGAAGGATCAGCATGTAGGACACAAGGACGATCGAAAGAGATGAAACCAAGTTGAATGCTGAAAAGATCAGTATTATCAACTCAATTTCACGTGTGCTTGAGCACAGCACAGTTAACAAGGAAGGCTATCACAGTAGAAGTGACGAATGACATTATAGCCACAGAAGGATGAAATAAAAATCTTTATGGTGGTTATCAGAGAGAGAAAGGCACTGTAGACATAGGGGACTGCTACCAGCACCCAGCAGACTCCTGGTGACATGATGACTGTGTAGAGCAGAGGATTACAGATGGCCACATAGCGGTCATAGGCCATTGCTGACAGAATAAAAAGTTCAGTAATGATGAACATGATGAAGAAAGCTAGTTGTGTAGCACACCAATTATAAGGGATAGTGTTTTGATTCGTTACAAAGCTTACCAACATTTTGGGTCCCACAGCTGTCGAATAACCAAGGTCAATGAAAGCCAAATGTCTGAGGAAGAAGTACATGGGTGTCTGCAGCCTAGAGTCCACCTTGGTGAGAATGATCATGCCCAAGTTGCCCATCACTGAGACTGCATAGATGACAAGGAACACCCCAAAGAAGGGGGCCTGAAGCTCAGGGCGGCCTGTAATTCCCATGAGAATGAATTCTTTCAGCACTGTTAGGTTTTGCTGCTCCATCCAGGTTTGTCAGAAAACCTATTCTGGATGGAGACATTGACATAGTCAATAGCTATCGTTAGTATCATCTGGTAAAGTTTTAGTATACAAGGTTGCTATAAAGTAAATAAATCCAAATATACCAGTTAAGCTGTATTAAAATAACTCACCTCCAGCAAATAAAACATATACATTTAGTAAGAGAAACAGAGATAAGATAAGAATAGAGTTGGAGATAAGAAACATGTGATTTTCTCCTCAGGAATATTGTTCTCCCCCCAAACACTCGGTACTAATAGAAGGATTTTTGTTATCACAATTGGAGGAGGTGCATTGCTGGAACATATTGGTTAGAGTCCAGAGAGGCAGCTAATTATTCTACTATATTGGGGTAGTGACCCTCAACAAAGAATTACATAGCCCCAAATGCCAAGAAAACGAAGGGTGGCAAAGCCTGATGTGCATATAGATATAGATACAGGCAGTTGTAAATATAGATAAAGGAAGCAAAAATAAAAAATACTCAGATCTTTAGGTATTAGGTTTATAGGAGATTATTAACCTTTTTGTTGTCTTTTATGTATTGACAGTTGCCTAATTGCATTTACTGAATCACAAACACATAAGATGACATAATACACATGTTACTTACATAACAGACCTTTTAAAATCAAAATTTCAATGATGTATAGAAACATTTAGAATCCCCTGCTTTTAAACATTTTTCTTTGAAAGCCATTATGCCTGCAGGTGGTATAGAGTGAAATATTTAACACACGACCAACACTAAACAAAGGTGTATAAATATGGAAACATTAAAAAGTCATAGTAGAGATTATTCATATTTATATAGGAAAATATACATAGATAAGTATAATCTCTGTTATACCTATATTTGTGGTGTACACAAAGAATACTTTGAGCAAATTATGTAATTTTTCTTAATTCCTATGTATATCAGCAAAATCAACTGTTTCCTATAGGGTTGTTGGGGGGACAAGTGAAAATTAAATGTTTCTATGTGTTTATAGTACTTGGGAATGTCTAATATTAAGTACATAGAACTTATTTTGTGTGTCAGTTTTTATTTTCTAAGTGTGGACATTATATTGCTAAAATGGATTATTTTTATATATGTGTATATAAAATCTTTTTGCATGACTTAAGTTCTTTGTCAGGAGTATGATGATGAATAGATTGAGTAGTTTAGTTATCCAGGTAGCTGTTCCAGTGCACCTTGCTCCCCACTCATGATCCAACTCCATGATTACAGCTAGAACATAAATGTATTGTTATTTTGGATAATAGATCATCTACCTTACTTAAAATATTTGGTAAAATTTAACCTAAAACCTAACAAATTTTTTCCTCTCCAGATGTACTATAGCTGATATATACTAGGATGTTTGTAACATACAGAGTGTATTTTGTCATGGTAGACCTAGGCTAGTATGAAGAAATTGAGCAAATTAAGAGAAAGTGAGGTCATTGGAATTGATTTTTACATAATGAACTTTTATATACATTCCCTTTAGATAAATAGATTCTTTATACATACAGGAGGTATAAAACTACTATGTTACATAACAGCATACTAGCAAGATAAAAATCAGACATATATATCTACATATCTACATAAATATATATAGAGAGAGGTCATAGATGCATCTTTCATAATATTATTTTAATTCTGTCTCCACATAAAGACTGCAGAGGACTCTTTCATAGTATGTTTGAGCATTTAATGCAGGCATAAACAAATATAATGAAATAAAAATGTATATAAATATCCCAATAAGCCTTTTTTTAAAAAATACCAGAGGATGGCAGGCTAAAGTAAAATATTAGTTGTTCAAATAACTGTATATATGCTTTCTCAAAAAAAAAGAAAAATATAATTGATTCTGTCTACAAAGAAAATAGTGTCAAGAGCCTCTGAATGAGTTATAAGAAAGCAAATTTAAAAATAAAGCATTTAAAGCATTAAATTATAAATATGTTTACATAAAGTCCACAATTTTTTCCCATAAAACATTATTTATAAGGTTGTGAGTTTCTGATATCCTGTCCTGTTCTGAGGTACATACCATTTTATGTCAAAAATACTTAACTAATGTTAAGGAAAAAAAAATTTTAAATGAACAGAATAAGAAGCAATCTGAATTTTATGGCAGTGCAATGAAAGGTGAATGAAAAAACTCCATCAGCAAGCACTAATTTTCTGTAGGATTAGGGAAGATAGAAGTGCTTCCCCAACCAGGTTTATAATTCTATGAAAGCATCCAATTACTTTTTCATAGCTTACTATCTGCCGTGATTATTAGATTATTATTTTTTAAAGCTATACTCTATAAAAAAAATTTGTGCTTTCTGGTAGATTCAAATGGAAATTGAATTGAGTGTACATTGTGTCATTACCATAAAACTTAAAAGTCTTCTAATCTCCAAAAATTGGTTTTCCATCTCAGTATAAGGTGGAAGCTTCCTTTTAGCTCAAGATTATCAGAAAAAATTCACATTCATGCATTAATTTAAATCTTCATTAGTGATTGTAACATTTTTGATAAAGGAATAAAAAGAGCCTAGAGTGAATAAATGACTAAGGGTTTGGAAAATCATAGAACTAGAAACTGAATACCTGCAGCTTCATAATTCTGCTGAAATTTTATTTTTGCTTTTTATTTTTGGCTATTTCATTAGACTTTCTTGCCTCTTGGTTCTGTCTTCTGGTATCAGAGGATTAAGTATTTGTATGAAATATGTTTTACATAAGCAATTAGGCACTGACATTTCAAAGATATGTTTTGCATTTGAGAAAATTACTGAAAAATAAGTATAAAACATATTTAATCTGAAGAAAAAAGAAAGCAGTTTTATTCAATAGCATTATATATGCAGAAGTGAATCGGTAATCTTAATATTTTCCTCTGCTTTTCATGGACAGATATCTCGCAGATATCACCAAAAAAATTTGGTTATTGGTGTAATACAGTTCCATATGATATACTGTTTACCTGTAATGAAACCTCTCCTCTCTTGGTTTCCCCATGTGCCTTATGCTATGGAATAGTGATAACAATTTATAGATTCCTTCTTGTTGTTTAGTAGACTCCCTGAAGAGATACCAAGCAATTTTTGGATTGTCTCTGAAGACTCTGAAAGCTTAGCAGCATCCAAAGTGGGCTGTGTATTAATTGCCTAGACCAAAATGTATTCACCTGAGAGTTAGATTTATTATTTTCTTTTTTATTACATTCTTACTTTATACTCTTGATTAACTTTCTTTGTTTCTCTCCTTCCCTCTCTTTCTTTCTTTCTTTCTCCTTCCTTCCTTCCTTCCTTTCTTTCCTTTCCTTCCTTCCTTTCTTTCCTTTCCTTCCTTCCTTCCTTCCTTCCTTCCTTCCTTCCTTCCTTCCTTCCTTCCTTCCTTCCTTCCTTCCTTCCTTCCTTCCTTCCTTCCTTCCTTCCTTCCTTCCTTCCTTCCTTTCTTTCTTTTTTTCTTTCTTTCTTTCTTTCTCTCTCTCCCTCTCTCTCCCTCTCTCTGTCTCTGTCTCTCTCTCTCTCTCTCTCTCTCCCTCCCTCCCTCTTGCTCACTTGCTTGCTTGCTTTTTCTTATTTTTCTGTTTTGATTGTTACTTTTTATGTCCAATGGCTAGGGTATGGTGCATAGTTCTTTAGTCAAAACTCGGTCTAGATGTTGCTGTGAAGATTTTTTTTAAAGATGAAGTGAACATTTTATTCAATACATTTGATTATAGCCAATTACCTTCCAGAATGTGGGTGGGCCACATCCAATATTTGAGGGCCATTAGGAGCAAAGACTAAGGTGTGTGTGTGTGTGTGTGTGTGTGTGTGTGTGTGTGTGTATCATTTCAGATTTTGCTTTTATTATTTCTTAGGTGGACAAAGAGCAATGCTTTAGGGTTAATTATTTTACTCTACTGGAGTAGACCTTCATGAATTATGAGTTTATGAGTTTTTCTGCTCTCTGTGCACAAAGTGGCACAATTCCTGCCTCTATTTGAGTTCTGGGCACTGCTGTCTTTAATCCTTTCAGATTAATTTTTTCTTTAGCTGTAGGTGTTTGTTTACCAGTTACTTGTGCTATCAGTAGTTCTGAGGAGCAACTGAAAAGGATTCCTTGCAGAGATCCACCTTCCTTTCTCTGTGAAGCTCCTTATCTTTGGTACTCTGTCTTGCAATTCTAGCTACCTTGAGTTCACTGGACTCTCAACTCTCACTCTTCAACTGAATGCTTCTAGGTTTCACTTAAGTTTGCCCATATGGCAGTGCAGCCTGGAATCTCTCTTAGACCAGAAAGGATGGGCAATCATAAGATTCACGTATATTGTTCTTCGTCTCTCAGGAAACTGTCCATCATTGTCTGATGTCAATGTTGTGAAACTGTTGTTTCTTATAATTTTCTTTATGTTTGGTTGTATTTTTCTTATTCTAATGGGAGGTTAAATTCAATCTCTATTACACTATATAAGTTGTAAACAGAATGAGTTTTTGGCATGCCTTCAGGTGAGCTCTGGAACTCGATTTTCTATTCTTTTATGATTATTAATCTTCTTTTACAGCATCTAAAAAACCACATAAATATAAAAGAAATATTATGGACCTCTTCTTAGAAATATGCCAAGATTCTAATCATTTTTCATTCTCTAACTTTCTATGCTGGCTTAAGCCTCTGTTCTCTCTCAAATTATCACAACCAAACGCCTTCAGTTTTTTCTATTTCCAAGTCTTGGTATTCCACTGTCTATTGTTTACACAGCAGTCAGAGCTATCATTTAACAAAAGATAAATTAAATCACTCTTTCACTCTAAATCTTCTGGGGTCTTTCATCAATCAGAAGAAAGGGCAAGTTTTACAAGGGTCTATATGGTTCTACAGGATCAAAATCTGTTACAAGTCTATCTTTATCTTCTCCATTTCCTAATCATATTTTATGCTCCCACTGTCTTTGATTCTTATGTTTCTTAACAAAACATTAATATTGTCACTTAGGAACTTTTTCAGTGATAGTTCTCTCTCTGTGGACCAGAAAAACCTACATCTCTTCCTCTACATGTCCTTATAGTCTGCTCACTATCCTTCTCAAGTGTTCTTTTAAATGTCATCCTCACAGAGGTCTCAGAGACAACCTTAGCTAATATTGAAACTCTGTTCTTGTTTCTTTATTTAATTTTCATATTGCTCAATACCCTCTATTTCACTATATAGCCCTCTTAGCATTCTGCCTGTATTTTGTGTTTTCTATAAGCTCCATAAAGCAAATGATTTTTGTTATTAAATTTAAAAATACACGTTTATTTCCTCAAATGTATACACTAATATAAAATCTACCGGCATCTTTTTTTATTGTCATTTTACCATGTTAGACAATATAGATAAAATGGTGAATGTAAAATACAGGCTGGCTTTATAAAAATAAATATTTAGTGGCAGCAAATAGACTACATGTGAGAATATGTAAGAATGGCATCTGGTCTAAATTTGACAGTAATTGTTAGTATTTAACGTAGGAACAGAGTGTAGTCATCAGTTAGTGAAACATTTTGTTTGAAAATGATAAATGATTTCTTTATTTCTGTGCTTATCATACATTATATCTCGTCCTTCTCATGGAGGTAAAAGCACATGGTTAAACAGTCCAGTTAAAATATGCATTGTCTTATACATAATCAATTGCTAATACATCTTACAGTGAATTTTCAATAGGATATTTACGCACAAGGTCCAGGTTCTAGTCAGGGCATTTTTCACCTCTTTGTTTCTCAAACTGTAGACCATGGGATTCAGCATGGGTATCACCAAAGTATAAAACACAGAGGCCATTTTATCAGTATCAAGGGAATTTTTGGACTTGGGCTGCACATACATGAAGAAGAGAGTGCCGTAGAGTACGACCACTACTGTCAGGTGTGATCCACAAGTGGAGAAGGCCTTGTGCCTGCCCTCTGCAGAGTGCATCCTGAGGATGGCAAGAAGGATCAACATATAGGATCCAAGGACTATCAGAAGAGACAAAACCAAGTTTAAGGCTGCAAATATGAGAATCATCAATCTAATTTCATGTGTGTCTGAGCACAGCAAAGATATCAATGGTAAACTATCACAGTAGAAATGCCTGATGACATTGTACCCACAAAATGACAAAACAAAAATTTTTATAGTGATCAGCAAAGACAATAAGACACTGTATAGAAAAGGTATTGCCACCAGCAACTGACATAATCTTTGTGACATGATGACTGTGTAGAGTAGAGGGTTGCAGATGGCCACGTACCGGTCATAAGCCATTGTTGACAGAAGGAAAATTTCACTAGTAATAAACATATTGAAGAAAGTGAGTTGAGAAGCACACCAATTATATGAGATTGTATGTTGATCTACAACCAAACTTACTAGCATTTTTGGTCCTACAGCAGTCGAATAACCAAGGTCAGTAAATGCCAGGTGTGTGAGAAAGAAGTACATGGGTGTCTGTAGCCTGGAGTCCACCTTGGTGAGGATGATCAAGCCCAAGTTGCCCACCACTGAGACCGCATAAATGATGAGGAACATCCCAAAGAAGGGGGCCTGCAGCTCAGGGCAGTCTGTGATTCCCATGAGAATGAATTCTTTCAGCACTGTTAGGTTTTGCTGTTCCATTTAAGCCATTAAGGGAAATTGCTGTTGGAAAACCATCAGAAGAGTCATCAGCTTTCAGAAGATATCATCTGGTAATCTTTTAGTATGCAAACCCATCATGGCTAACTCAAATCCAAGGTTTTAAATGCTATGATTTAAATTGAGACCCACCTCCATCAGTAAATGTAGGACCAAATTTAGAAACCATTGTAACCTAACATATTCAGAAACAATTTTATTATTTGTGCCACATACTGCCTATCATTGCAAAGTATATACAATCATTAATGGCTCGTTCTGTAAACAGAATATCATTAGAAATATAAAGAAATATAGACACAGATGATAAATCAGAGGTTATTAGCAAAAAGGGGTGGAAGGTGATGTAAATAATGGTATAAAGGGTCAAATATATGGTGATGGAAGAAAATTTAACTTTGGATGGTGAACATTCAATGCAATATAAATATGATGTGTTATTAAATTGTACACTTGAAACCTATATACTTTTATTAACCAAAGTCATCCTAATACATTTAATTTAAAAAAAAGTTTAGATTACATTTGGAATCCTGATATTTTTTAAAAATGTTTCATAATTAAAAGACATATATTTGGTTAAATAGATTTTAAGAAAATTTTAGAAGAAATTCTAATTAAAAGTAATATAGCCTTTTGTCTCTTGACCCTGCAACTTCATTCTCACTCTCTAAAGAAAATTATTATTATCTCATTTAATAGACTTTGATTTACTTTTCTTCATTATAACTCCCATATCAAAATGGCATTCTCATACCACTATCCATTTGATTTTCTACATAAATTCCATATGCTTTTATGAGTTTTAAATTTAATTTAAAGATTGTATTTTCTTTACCTCTATTTCTATAACTTTTTTTCTTTCAGATTGTATTAAAGGCAGATCCTTCTAATATTTTATGAAAAAAATCATCTAAATTTTGTACAAAACTTTCAGAGTATAAAAATGACAACAACACTGAATTATATTAAGAGGACAGCAAAACCCTGAATTTAAAAAATATATATAATAAAAAGCAATATATTCATATCTACCATTTCCCTTATATAGATATTAATATCCTGAACAGTATGCCCATGTCATTGAGATCTATTCCAAAAATGTATAAAAATACTATGTTCAAGCTTGGTTGATTGAGTTTGGCTGAATGTTTGAGTTTTGGAAAATCTATATCATTTACTATATTATTAGATTGAAGTAAAAAAATATGAGTATTTAATAGATGAATAAATAGTACTGTTTAGAGTGTACAAAAACAATGAAATTAGGAAGTAGAGGGACATTCTCAACTTAATAGAATATCTCGTAAAACTAGACAGAACCTACCCTTAAAAGAAAAAGAATTAAAATTTTTGAGAAACATTATTAAAGTCCTAAATAAGTGGGTAGAAATTCTATTGGATTGTACTATTCACTACTATAAAAATGTGAATTCTGCTTAAATTAATCTATTTGTTTAATATAAAGAATAAGCAATAGTTTTGAAAAGACCTGAATTATCAGATATTAAAACTTACAAAATTAGATGTGTTGAGACAATGTGGCATAGACACAAAAATGGGCAAACATACTAATGGATCAAAATTAACAACTCAAAAAACTCATGATGACAGAAATATGGTGTGTGACAGAGGTGGAAAGTTAGACAGTCAGACAAAAAATGGTCTTTTCAAAACATAGAGCTGGAAAAGGTGATTATCTCTGTAGGAAATGATAAAATTGAATGTTTACTTCATCCATATAAAATTAATCCAACACAGATCAAGAACTCAATGTCAAAAAAAAAAAAGTTAAACTCTTATAGCCTAAAAACATTAACTTCTGAATGTCACCAAATAAATGTAAATTTCAAGAAAACCAGAATAGACATTCAAGATTAAATTAAAAGATTAAATCTGCCTCAAAAATTTACTCTTTCTAAAACTCTATTCTGAATTTTAACAAAATATTTACAAAAAAAGTAAAAAAAAAAATTATTAGCAGCAACCAAATAAGTAAAATGACAAAACTTAATGTTTTAAGCTATAAAAAATTATACCCAAAGAAAGACAGATTCCACATCAGTTTGTATTTTTGGCAAACCGCTTCATCCTGACATCCACCTTAATATACAAATCCCTGAAGTACTTCTGAAACTCAACTGAGTTGACAGTTTTATGTGACCTACACTTCCCCACCACTGCTACCCAAGCACTAGTTGGAAAGAAATAAGAGACTGGAGCAACAAGACTGACCCTTTTGTGAAGGAAGCACAAATTTCAGAATTGCACCAGCACATAAGAAATGGACCTGAAGCCCAAGGATGTCTTCCTTTGCAAATGCAAACTTCCAATCTCAACTAAGTATTCTCTAAAATTATGCAAATAACCTTGATTGAGTTAAGTGGATGATCAGCTTCAGAACATTGTATTCTCATTCAAAGAAGTGAGAGAAAGAAAGAAGGATGATAAGAAAAAGAATTTTAGTTTTCACCAATAAGTATGATGTTGGCAGAGAGTTTGTCATATATTTTTAAATGGCTCTAAGAATATGTCAAGTCAGCAGTCTTTGGATTAGTTAGAATCAGCAGAAATATACACCTATTATTTTAAAATAATAAAATATGGACACACAACATACTTCTCTCATCCAACACAGCTAAAAATGCCATGCGCCCCTCTACACCTTTCTATTTCATGGTGTGTGATATAATACACTACATTATCTCAATAAGAGACCACTAAATCTGCAATTATGTGACAGCACCAACAAATATAAAACCGACGTTAATCTTTTCTAGTTATAGCTTTGGAATCTGACAAAATATAATTGCTTGGCACATCTTACTTAGCAAATATCCACAACTTGCATCTTAAGACATGCAGTGGTAAACTTGCTGGCTGTGGAATTCAACACCAATGCCCAAACCACTATTATGTGGCTTGTCATAATTGTTGAAGATTTTTTTTAAACTCTACTTATTCATTTTAATTATATTCCATTAGACTAGATTCTCAACATGTTGGCAAAATTTAGTGAGCCCAGTCTCATGGTTTGTGTTGTACCTTTCATGTAACTAGGACTCGTGAAGAGGTATGGGAAGGTCTCTTACATTTTTCTTTCCAACCTCCAAACAGTTTTTTTTCCTCTTCACTTTTGATATGTGTGATTTATACCAAGAAGAACAACAGATTAAGAAGAAAACTTTCCTAATGCATTTCAGCACATTCAAGAGAAGAAAGTGAGTAATGAAGCTGAAAACTCTGAAGTGTGTAAGGAGTAGTACATTGACCAATACTGACTGTAGGACACCTGTGTCCGATTAATAATTTTTCGAAGAATTGATCTTGCTTGACGCTTTAATTGTACTGATTTAAAACTTGATTTTACCCATACTGTAAATGTGTTAAGAGCTCCTTCCCAGCTTTTATCCTCAGGATCCATATGAAAAAAAAATTTAATGCAAAGATATTAGGAACATTATGGTGCCATGGGCATATTTGTGTAAGTCAAAGAGACTAATCTATATCATTTTGGCTATGCCTTCAACTTGGACTTGCAAATATCACCATAACAGACTCATTTGTCTTTTCATTCCTTGTCACTTTGTGCCACTTCTGACTTGGCCTACAGCCACAATAGACTTTTGTTAGAATCCTGGCAGCTTCCCATATCATTTTTTTTTTTTAAATCTACTGAGGTGTGACATTGGTTAATAAAATTATATAGCTTTCAAGTGCATCTGAAGTGTTTTACTTCTTTTTCTGAGGGCAAACTGTCTTGAGAGCCTGAAAGTCCGTATGAAAGGCATGCTGGAAGTACCTGAGATTTATCGTGTCAAGGAGCAGTGAGCCACAGATAAGGACATGGATCAATGTATGAACACCCAAGCTTTCCTAGCCTTCTAGAAGAACCCCGAAAGACACTTCACTGCACCTCCAGTGATAAAACCTTAACTGCTTACAGCAGTAATCTATGCTCTATTCAAACTTCATTGGCTTTCTCCCTTCCCATTCTTACTTCCTTATTTCCTCATGTTTGTATCCTGAAATAACCTACTAAATTAAAATAAAATACCCATGCCTTCACCTCAAGCTTTGCTCTTGGAGTATTGTGTAAATTCTAGTCTTTTACAAGGTATTAATAACACATAGTCACAAATAGCTATAGCACAAGTGAAACTCTGCATGTTATAAGAGATTGTGAATATATCATATTACTATATAATTGGAGGTCTTATCAGAAATCTATTAGTAATTGAGGCACAGGTACTCATGGTGCATTCATAATTTTGTCCTAACTATCAGCATATTACTTAGATGGCATTATAGGTAGAGCTTTCCAAAACTGTTTATACCTACCTCAGAAGGTTTATGATTTAGTATCCTCATATAAACCAAAATCATAATAAATAGAAATTAGGAAGCTTAAATCCCTCAAAGAAAAAAAATAATATTGGAAAAACTCTTTACTAGAAAATATAGTCATAAAAAGTTATTATTAATACATGTGTTATAATTTACTGAGTCTGACATTGGTGATTATACTCATTTCTCAAATTTAATTGATGACTGGCATCAAAAATTGTCAAAGCAGCTAATCTAGTGATCAGATGATCATTGCTATCAACTCACCTAAAATGAAGTATGGCTTTGTGTTTCCCCACATGATAAATAATTTGAGTGCAGTCAGAAGAATTTATGATTGTTTCTCTCCTTTGAGACTCTCCCATGGGAGCTAGACTGCAAGTTCTTGCTTATTCCCAAATATTGGAAATCAGAAAATTATGCCAGAGTCTTGGTTAATTATTTAAGGTACATTTGATTTTTCTATATACACTATATACAAAGTGTTTTTTACATATAATGTACCTACATTACTTTGTCATTTGTTTATTTTTACTGCATCACTAAAATATTTGGATATAAGTATATTTTTTGTTGGACATGTGTTTTATTTATCCATAAATTATTTCACATTCAGCATATTATACAATTATTTCTTTCAAGATTTGTCTGAGGATGAAGACAAAAATCTTTTTAAATGTACTATACTATTTTAAAAATCCAGAAGGGATAAAAATTAAGAATTTATGTGTTACTCATTTTTTTAACATACACAATACTAAATTGAGTTAAGGATACCCTCATTCCATATTCATAATCATCATCAGTCTTTATTTTATATTTTCACTTCAGTTTCCCAGGGAAGTTGATTATCTCTTTTTTTAAAAAGACAGGTTTATAAAGTAAATATATTTTTTAATGTGCATATCTATGGTGTTATGTAACTCATATTGATAAATATGCTCACTCAAGTAAATGTTTTTGAAGTATATTCATTTTAGTACATATACACCAGTATTTTCTTACTTCCATTTAATAAATTGCTCTCTAATCTGGGTCTATTCCAATTTAATATATGTTTGTTTGCATCGTAATAAATATTAACTTACCAACTCTTAAAATCTACATGTACCACTACAGTTAACAGCTTAATGTGTGTCCCCACTGATCCTTGAATGAATATATCTGTGAAATTACCTCATGGAGTTGGTTGCTGATTTGAGAAAAATGAGCACTTTTAATTTATTTAAATAAGGATAAATCTATATAACACTTCTTTTATCAATATACATTCTACCATCAATATATAAGAATTTCATACACTTGATATCTAACTTATAAATATATCTTGCTCACTCATATAAGGGATTACAATAAATAATTAAATCAGATTTAACTTTAGAGAGTGAATATAGCCTTATTGTCTTACTGCAATATTTTTAACAAAAATCTATACTAACCTGGATTTAAAAGAGACAGATACAGTAAGCACAATATATGCCAAGAAAAAAGTTTAAAAATTACAATAGATGAATAAACACATAATTTGAATATTTGAATGTCCATAACAATGTTAAGAATGACAGTTTGGTTACTGCTAATGAAGTAGTACTGAAGTGACACAAAAAACTGATGTCCACCCAACAGCAGAAAAAGGTTGATTGACCATCAGACGTCTTTACTTTTCTTCCTGGGCACGTGGCTAGATTAATTAATAATATACTTTCATGACTCGATGTCTCAATCAGTTTTTATGATTTTGTAAACATTAATAATCTTTATCATTTGGTCATGTATTATTCTAGATCTTTGCCATGTACATTTTATAAAGCGTGTTTTAAATATGGTTAGTAAACTTTTCTTACCACTATTGCTCAAACGGCTTTAGCTGTTAGGATCACTTTATAAGAAGTATCTATTTTGATATTTAGTTATATATTATATATTTTAATATTCAGTTTTGTAAGTTAGTTAACTAACAATGCATGTTCATTTTGTGAGATGAAGTAAAGAATTTGTTATCACAGCTGTTTTTGTCAACAAAATTGCTCCAACCCAGATAATGATTGTTGTTTATAAAAATACTTTCCAAGTATAGAAGAGTCAAAAACAATCCTGTACAGAAGCTTGGAACAGAAGGTGACAAGGAGGGCCATCATTGATGGAAGTATCTCAAGCTTCATAAAGGAATAGCTGTGTTTACTAGAATGGAAGAACACTTATACAGGCTTTTTCATTTCCATGGAGATAGAATTTTACCTGAGGTAGTTTTATCTTTGACTTTAAAATTTTTCTATTTTACCTTTAAAGTGAAAAAGTTCTGAATTCTGTAAATTTTTATAACCTTGACCTCTCATGTCACACCCTCTCTTTCTCACTCCATTGTATATTAGCAGTGTTTTACATGTACAGACAGAGGTATGGCACACAAGAACTGTTAATCTTTTTTTCCTTGCTTGTGTCATGAATAACATTGAGAATTGTTGTCACTTTCAAGACAATTACATATTGTTGGTCTAATAACATTTTACTCCAAAACACACTGAACAAAAATTATAAATGATTTTATAACAAAGAAAATTAATTCTACGTTATAGTTTTTAATCTGAAAATATAACAGGAAAAAGTTTATTTTACTTTATCTTTTGATAAATATCAACATTTTGCTTTGTTTATGTGCACCACGTGAGATGGATAGAAAGTATATACACTTTTCAGTTTGTTTTGCCACATCTTATTTCCATATATATGTAAGCTTTTTTATTTCATTTTTATTTTCACTTAGAGGCTTATTTTTTGTTACATAAATTTGTTTTTTTTTTTTTGCACAAGATAAAAAATAATGGATCCAAAATTTATGGATAAAATGGGTCCAAAATTGATGGATAAAATGTTGCAAAAATAAGAATACTTTATGAGTTGAACAAAGGATAGCTGTGGCAAAGATGAACTTACGTTTCAGAGAAATGAGTCTCGGTTACTTCCCCCACCACCTATCAGGCCTTCTCTGTTTAGAAATGATAAAAACTCTTCAGAAACTTACCATTGATTTTAATCTGTATCTTCAAACTATTGTTTATTACTTATATAATGGCTTTCTTTAGTCAAATAATGCATTCTTCTGAATAGAAAATTGAGTATTTGAGGTTGGAATAAAAAAGATGAAGATCTTTCAAATTGATATTAATGGGACTTTCAACTATTTATTGTCTCTTCACTGAACAGCAGGATTTTCAGGAGCAAAAGGAAATTGTTAAATGATGATAACTGTAGTTTTAAAGTGACATGGGTTTGAACGATAGACATGGGTTATCCAGGAATCTCTTGAATGTGTCCTTCACATCTGTGTTTCTTAAGCTGTAAATGAGGGGATTCAGCATTGGTATCATTAGTGTGTAGAAGACAGAGGTAATTTTATCTGTATCTAACAAACAGTTGGTCCTCGGATGCAAATGCATGAAGAGAAGAGTCCCGTAGAACACAGTGACAGCCGTCATGTGAGATGCACAGGTAGAAAAGGCTTTTTCGTCCCCTCTAAGGAACGTATCCTCAAAATGGCAAGGATGATATTGAAGTAGGCTATTAAAACAACAATCATAGAGAAAAAGAAATTGGTCCCCAAAAAGGTAAACAAAGGTGTTTCTAGAATGTAGGTATCAGAACAGGACAATGCCAACAAAGGGATATTATCACAGTAAAAAATGATTGATTAAATTGGAAGAGCAATAAGACACTGAAAATACACAGGTAAAGATGTTCAGTGCTGTGGTCAGATTGTAGAAGGATGTGAGGCACACCAGCAGAAGGCATATCTGTGGAGACACCACCACCATGTAGCATAGGGGGTTGCAAATAGCCACGTAGCGGTTATAAGCCATTGCGGCCAGCATGAAAATCTCGGCCACAATACAAACTAAGAATCCACCCAGCTGGGCTGCACATCCATAGTAGAATATGGTTTTCTTCAAAATCAAAAAATTAATTAGTATTTTAGGGGCAATGACAGTAGTTTCCAAGGTTGATGATGGTCAAGTGCTGGAGGAAAAAGTACATGGGCGTCTGAAGTTGAGAGTCAGTACTGGTGAGGGTAGTGATGCCCATGTTCCCTGCTACGGTCAGCCCATAAATGACCAGGAAAACCAAGAAAAGGGGGATCTGGAGTTCTGGATGTTCTGAGACTCCCATGAGAACGAACTCAGTCACCTGAGTGAGATTCCCTGGAACCACTGACTTTGTTGCTTTTATCATTGAATGGGGAAAACAAAGAGATTAATAGACAGTGAAATAGTTTTTGTTAGATGCCAACTTATTAAATGTTTAAGTGTTCACAGATATTTTGTTCACAAAATTTCAAATTTTGTTTCTCACCCAAATTCTACTGCACTACTCTGCTTCAATGGCCCACAGACTGCATCTTAAAATCATTCAGAAACTTGTGTCTTCTTCAATTAATTATATTTCTTTTCCTCAACTAAATCAGCCAGTCCTGCCCTATATCACTCTGACTTCTAGTTGTTCTGACTCTTCTCTTTTATTTTATTCTGATAGCAATTCCTCCACTTTCAAGCTTTTACGTTCTCCTTTAAATTGTTTAAGCCCTGTTCTTATTTTTTCAAAGTTATTACTTAAAGTTTTGATTTGTTAAAGTTTGATCACTTCAATTGGATAGAGTAGTGATAGGGGAAAGTGCTATCATTGCTTAGTATGTAATGTTCTGTGTCCAGCACTGAGCCTGGCATTTTGAAACAATGTTCTCCTTATTCTCACGGAGTGTCTTAGAAGGTGGATGTAATTATTTGTATATCTGATGAGACAATTGAGGCTCAATGAAAGTAATTTATTTGAAGAGTTTATATAAGATATTGATTAATGAAAAGATTTTATGGTTTTGTTTGCTTGTTTGGTTGGTTAGTTGATTAGTTACCTATTCCTTCACTATTTACCAGCTATGTGATGTTCTTCAAGTAAACCTTTTCTTGTCTTGTGTAAATTAAATGAGATAGTGCACACATGTAGGTCATTTGGCACAAAGCCTGCTAACAATAAATGCAAAATAATTGGTACCAATAATATTATTATTAACATGTTTTGCATACTTTTTTAAACAGGATTTTTGTTTTTTATTTAAGTCTCAGTAACCTATTCTGTCTGACTAAGTGCTTTAATAGTTGACATAAAAATAGCTAGTGAATTACTATTTTTCATCTTCAAAAACCTGAGATACATAATGTGTTATCTCACAATCTAATTCTCTTAACTCTATAGTGTTTGTTTGTCTTAATTCAAAGATGCTTAATTTTGTGCATCAAATATGTGTCTGATGAACTCATCTGATGGTGTTGCACAAGTTCTCCCACACATCTTGTCTTACACCACTGCATCTGAAAAGAATTGCACAAGTAGGTTCTTGGTGTAAAACATTGTGGCATCACTCACTTTGATCAAAATATTCCCTGCACATTTGGTAAAATTCAAGCAACTCGGAACGTGTTTCACTCTAAGGCAATATATCTGATAAACTTATCCTTAATTTAACAAGAACAAAAAAAGCATCGACAGTTTCAATTATTAATTGTCTACTATTAATTCATTTGTATCCTTAGGTGTTATGAATTTCATCGTGTACTGAAATTTAACTGATGGCAAAGCTAGGGTTGCTTTTTATTCTTATAAGTACATGCCACTGAAATAAAGTTTCTGATAAAAGCAATTTTAATTTTACATAAATTGCTTTTTCAAATTTGTTTTTTAAATTAAATTCATTGGTGTGACATTTTTAATAAAATTACATAGCTTTCAAGTATACAATTCAATAATATGTCATCTGTATATTGCATACTTAACTTTGGGTGATAAATTCACTATCAAATTTGCTTTTTAATATAAACCTTTTATAGGTCTACTAAAATAATATTCTCAGGAAAAATGTTAAATACAACTATGTTAATCATTTGACTTTCAATTTGCATATGAAATGATATTTAAACAATTTTTAAATATCTTCTGATATGATTTCAAGAGTATGTTGATTACTAACTGTAGACTTTGTCTTAAATTTATTTAGACATCAGTTATGCTAGGAACAAACACTGCATCCTGATTGAGCTCCCAGTGTCCCCCAGAAACATCCAGATGAACTATTGACACCAGAGAAATTTGGTCTTTCTTGAAGACATAGATCTTATTTTATAAAAACAATTAAGAATCTTCTTGAGTGGCACAGAGTGGTCTCTAAAACATCTATCAATCTGCCAGTTCTATGACAAAAAGCATTCCTTTTTATATTAAGATTAAATATACTCCCTGTAATACTATTCAGTGTTCTATATTTATGCTCAAGCAGTCCAATTTATCACTAAGTTTACTGTGTGCTATTTTTTAAGTCAGTTCAGCATCACATTTAGTTAACAGTGAGTGGGCAGAGATGAAAGTCTTTTATAAAAGGGAACAGAGCAGATATCATTTTGGTCCTGGGTCTGATTGGAATTAATAAAGCTTCCAAGATTTTGGTCCACACATCCAGAATTAGTAGTAAGTAAAGTATTTGGTTTACCCTACCTGTACAAAGACATCTGCTGAGACCCACTCCTGAGGTCCCTACATGAAGCATGCTAAAGAGTTTTACAAGTGTTTGTAGTCCCCAAAGCCATTTCCACTGAAATATGTTTGTATATGGTCCTGGTCCCTGAACATGAGATCCAGAATTCCCAGATCAAGTTGTGATTCTCTGATTCCCCAGGGAAAAGAAGACAAATTAAATGCTCGTTAATCAAGTCTCCATGCAAAAATTTTACCCAAAGAATGAAAAATGTGGAGACAGCCTAACGACTCTACTCAATATTCATGCTGAATAAAAATCGCATGCAATGACTCCTCACTTTGTGTGTTTTGAATTGTAGTCCCATATCTGGGAAGTGTTGTTGCTGGGCCCAAGATGGAGATAATTCAACAAAACACAAGGCTCTGGCCCCAGTGTTCAATTTCAATGTGAATATGTGGAATACACTGAATGGAAAGCCTTTATTTTTGTGTCAAGAACATGCCATGGTATACTTGTCAGAAATATCAGATGACATGCAACAAAATCAAAATATGAATGGTTATAAGCAAACTGATATAAATATTATTATTAAATTAATAAGGTACCCATCGTGAACCTGATCTTACTTATAGTTTTTAATTAAAGTTATTTGATTAAAAATATATATTTATACAATTTCTAACTTTTCCTCAAGCATAATAATTCTAATTAAATATACTAATTTTTAATTTTTCTTTTTGTGAGGTATATTTTAGTCTATGAGCTTTATGAGTGAAAAGGCCATATCTAAATAGTTTTCCTTTGTGTTAACAGTCTCTAGACTAATATCCAGGTAAAAGTAGATGTTCAAAAAATATTTCAAAAGACTGATTGACAGGATAAATGATAAATGAATGAATAAATGCACTATCCATCTTAAAATTCTGAAATAAAATAAAAGGAATTTGTTTCCAAGACCATAATCTGTCTTTAATTTGAGTTTAGCTTTGATAAAGAAGTAGTAACAACCTACATGCTGTTCTCTAGAGTATTCTCTATAGTAGGGCATAACAAAAATATTTTTTCTTCATTTGGTGTTTCTAATATTTAATAAGTTTGTAGCATATTCTAAGCTCTAAAATTAATGAGGCAAAGACAAATTCTGGACAACAAAGAGAAAATTACAAAGCTTTTTATCATTCTCAAGTTCTCATTACAATATATTTAAATCCTTGAGGTTCTTCCCAGAGCCCACATGAAGTTTTCGTGGTAGCTTCCTCTGCAATGTCCATTGAGTATTGTCCTCATTTAACCAAAGATACAGGCTGTATTACGCTTCATTTGATACTTCATTCTCTCATAAGCTCTGTCAACTTATGCATCTGTTTAGTATTCCTATAATATTGCAAAGATTTAAAATGCAAGTATTTCTTTCATAATTTTTGCTGTTATTGACTCTGTTTTGACAACTTGGCTTCTCATTCAAATCTTATTCTTTGTTGTATATAGAGTTCTATTTTTCATTTTCAAATGAAATATGCTTTTGAAAATATCCCTTGGTCAAGCAGACAAAACTTTAAGATAATACCATCACTGAATCACAAAATTTCACCTTTCAAAATATTTGGAGTATATGTACACATCTACATGCACACAAACATAAGTACGTAGAAAAATGACATGATTGATAATATGTTTTCATTACTCACATTATATAATAGTTTTATCTTATAATTTTATTATTTTCAAGTAATACATAATTACATAAAAACTAAATTTCCATTGATTTGATGCTGTGAGAGATGCCTGCAGTCCTGGCAAAATGCCTGGTGCTTGGAGCATCCAGGTCATCAGAAGCAGGTGTGGACTTGCACACAAAGACACATTGCAGGGAGGGAGGGCACACACGCCTGACTAATTCTGAGACTTCTTGCTCTAGGGAAGGGGATGGGAAAAGGATACTTGAGAAGAAATAGCTGAAAACACGGTGGTATCTTTGAGGCTGAATGTGGGAACTGGCTGTAGTTTGCAATTACTAACCTGATAGTAATTAATAATAACTACAAGGCTAATATTGTAAGAGAGAATAAAAAGCCATGAAGACAGGGGTGGGGAATGCTAGCATTGCCATTTCTTGCCATTCTTACTCTCCCTTATCCACATTAGTAAATGTATTTCCAGACTCCTGTTCTTCTTCCAAACCATCTCCGCAACATTGATACCCATTCTCAGCCCCTCTGTCCCACCTAGAGGCAACAGCTATCAACTATTATAACCTTTCGCTATTTTTCCAAATCTTTTTATTTATTTTTGTTGTCGTAAGAATGCTTCACGTGAGATCTACTCTTGTAACAGAATTTTAAGTATACAATAGAGTAATGGTAATTATAGGCACAGTGATACATAATAGATCTCTAGAATTTAATCATCTTGCATACTTATTGAATAGCAACACCCATTTCCTTGATCCCCAAACCCCTAGCAACTACCATTCTACTCTCTGCTTCAATGTGTTTGACTATTTTATATACCTCTCATTAATAGTATCATGCAGTATTTGTCTTTCTATACTATATATAATTGCTAGTTATGTGGTTTTATAAGTGGATTTAAGATGTTTACATCATTCTATGCTTGGTGTGTATGTGTATATATATATATATATATATATATATATATATATATTGCTTAACTATCCTACTTTGAGATTTAATTATCTTAATTGTTATGCATTTAGTTCATGTAATTAAATTAGATAAGCATTTTGGTTACTTCTGAATCCCTTCTGTAACAGATAATAATGAAGTTTACATAATTTTATTCCTCACTTGACAGTCCCAGATTTTTTAACGTTTGCTAATTTTATGAGTGTGGAATATTGTTTCATATCTTTTTACACTCACATTTTCCAGACCATTATTAAAGTTAAGTGTATGCATTAGTCTAAAAATGTTTTTTTTTTGTGAACTGTCCATGTGTATTCTTTGTTCATAGTTCTATAAAATAGTAGCCCCGCATTTATTAATTTAAAAGATGCATAATTTTATCTATTTTCTTTGTCTATGGCTAGTTCTCTTGGTTTATTTGTAATTTTTTTAAATTCAGAACATAATAATAAAGCATAAAACATCTATCTTTGTGATTTTGAGTTGCTTTTAAGGATGTTTTCATTACCAAATCTCTCTCTGTCTCTCTCTGTCTCTCTGTCTCTCTCTCTCTCTCTCTCTCTCTCTCTCACACACACACACACACACACACACACACACACACACGCACACACACACACAAACACACACACACACAGGGGTGGTCCCCATCTCATGGTTGGATATACAAAGATAATGAGTATCAGTGACCATGGTTTAGTTTTGACTTTGTGAGGAAGGAACCATGTGAATAATGGGAAAGGCCTCTAAACAGTAAAAAAATAAATGCGGAGAATCTATGGTACAAATACATAGCAGTAAGAAGTATTCCGTATAGAAACTGGGAGATTTTTAAACTTATAACCCTAATGTAGAGAAATATTCTTAAGTTGAACTCTAATTTCTAGCAGATTGTTTTGTTGGATTAATAAATATGGATATCCCCTGCTGAAGAGAATACGTTTTTATAAAATAATAATTAAAAGTTAATAAATAAAAATGAAGAAAGGGAAGAAGGAAGGGAAAAAATAAGTTAAAATTGTTTTTGATAGAAACATAAGTTTGCACTGAAAATGAGGTCTTTTGAAGCATCGCTAAACCTGAGTTAAGAGAAACCCTCTTCTGTACCTTCATTATTGTGCCTGAGCACTGAACAATGGTAGCATGTGCAAAAGGATCACAGAGGGGCAGGGATCAAAGGAAAAGAGAGCTGGACATTGAGTCAGGACCAAGTCCACAAGAATTTTTGTAAAGATGGACCAGGCTTACTTCTGGAAAGAGCTCAATCTGCCTGTCACTTGTACATTTTTTTGTTTGTTATAATCTTTTTTTTTTTTTTTGCCATGCTTAAATTTAAATCTGATTTTGATAAATGCTAATGCCTAGACTTTTGTTTCCTGTGAGATATTAAAGATGGGTACAATAACCATGCTGTGGATGAAATAACAAAGTAGGGAGAAATGAACCCACACATATAGGACGGTAAGGACACTAGGAATTTGAATACTTTTTCTGTGATCTCCAAGCCATGGATTGTGGTTAGATTATTGGCAACACATGGATCCAAAAATGTGGAGAGTGCTTTACACTATAATCAGAGAGCAATGACTTTATGGAAAGTGTTCTGGACTAATGTGAGCTGTGATTTTATTATTGATTAGGTGGTTTTTGATTAAGCTAGCGAGATATAATTATAATGTTATTTAAGACTACAGCTATTGAAACTTATATACATTGTTACATGGAGATGAAAAGAAACAATATTCAACATCCTAAGCAATGATTGTGAACATGTATGTCTGGGCATGTGCACTGGTGTTAAGTGATCAGTATCAGCATCCACATACATATATGAGTGTACATATATATATCTCAGGAATAACATAGTAAGAAGCAAATTGATGGCAGTGATTTTTACATCTAAAGACACTATAAGTAGATCGTTGAATATGATCTTTATATTAAAATATCCAGGTTAATAAAAATATATTAGTAAACTAAAATAAAACATTATAATCATACCTCTTAAATACTGAAGTAAAATATATCACTCACTCACAATTTTTAAAATTTACTTTTTACTGTAAAAAGATACTTTATTGATAAGCCAATTTTTCCTAAGCACACTTTTCATGGCCTCTTTAACATCTTTGTTTCTTAAACTGTAGATGACGGGATTCAGCATGGGAATCACAATCATGTAAACTATTGACACTATCATGTCATGATCCAAAGCATAGTTGGAACTTGGTCTCACATACATAAAGAGAACCGTACCATGAAAAACGCACACTCCGGTTAGGTGAGAGCAACATGTAGAATAGACCTTCCATCTCCCCTCAGCAGAATGCATCTTCAGAATGGCCAACAGGATGAAACCATAGGAGATTAGGATGATCAGAATAGTGACTATCTCAATAGAACCCACAAAGTAGAAGAGTAGAAGCTGGTTCGTGTGAGTGTCAGAACAGGAAATAGCAAGGAGAGGAGGGATGTGGCAAAAGACATGCCTTATTTCATTGGATGCACAGAAGGATAGGCTAAATGTGGCCACTGTGTGTATAGAAGCATGCAAAATGCCTCCAACATAGCAAGCGATGATGAGTGCCACATAGACTCTGGGTGACATGTCAACTGAGTAAAGAAGAGGATTGTAGATAGCTACATAGCGATCGTATGCCATTGCAGCCAGGAGAAAGCAATCCATAGTCCCAAAAGTAACAGCAAAAAACATCTGTGCAGCACATATAAGGAGGGAAATGACTTTACTCTTTGACATAAAATCTACCAACATATTTGGGACAATAACTGAAGAACTGCAGGCATCCACAGATAACAACACACTCAGAAAATAGTACATGGGGTTGTGAAGTCGGGGGTCCTTCATGACCAGTACAATCAGTCCTAAATTTCCTATCAGAGTAAAGAGGTAAATTACTAGAAACAGAAAGAATAAGATAATCTGCAGTTCAGTGGTAAAAATTTTAATTCGGGAAAGATCCTGATTTCGTAGATGTGGGCAGAAGCTACCAGCATCGAAATTCCCTCCCACGTTTCATTATAAAAATGTTCAACCTGAATGAAAAATGGAAAGTTCACAGTAAATGCCAACACACTCAGCACCGAGATTCTCCAATTAACATTTTATTACACTTATTTTACCGCGAATCTATCCAGCTGTCCCTCCCGCTGTCCATCCGACAAGCCGTCTCATTTTTGGATGCGTTTCAAAACAGGGGATTCCACCCCAAAGCACTTCTGCATAAATATTATCGACTCGAATCCGATACTTGTCGCCAGTCCTTTTTTTCCTCTTGAGGTAAAAAGGCACAGAATGAAACGCACCAAACTTAGATGTACCTTTCACTAGGTTCCGGACAATGCACGTACCCGTGCGACGCATATTCCATCAAGACAGAACAGAAAATTCACCCCCGAAAATTCATTCCTGCTTCTTCCCAGTCACTCCATCCGCCCTTTTCTTCCGGGCAACCCCTGTTCTAACTGTTCCCGTCACAGGCCCGTCTTTGCCTGCTCTAGAACTTCATATAAACGGACTTGTGAAGTGTGGGCTCTTTGGTGTGGCAGCACCTGAACTCGAAAAGCTGCCCGGGTGGTTCTGATGTGTCTGTCAGCAGAGCTAGAAACTTCTGCCCAGGCTCAGGCCTGTCTTACACTGCAGATGGGGAAACTGGGGCTCGGAGCGATTCGGTGTGAGGTCACATACCGGGAGCAGAATTCGGGTGTCCTGGCTGACAACCCTCAGTTTACCGCACAGCAGTGGGGCTTGGAGGATAGTGGTTCTCAGACATGAGCATCATCAGACTCCCTGGAAGGTTGTGGGTCTGGGCTGGGGCCCAAGAATCCTCATTTCTAAGAAGTTCCCAGGTGATGCTGATGCCGACGCTGCTGGTCCAAGGACCGCAGCCGAGAACCACCGTGAAAAGCCAGGTGGCAGACGGACTGTTAGGAACTGACGACGTCAAGGCCACAGCTGGCCCAAACGGGGGAGCATCTTAACGGAAAAGAACTGGAGAGAAGTGAGACGAGGTTGGGGATCCCCTTGCAGAGGGGTCTTCTCATCCTAGCTGGCTTTTTTGAGACCTTTCTTGAAATTTTGACTGGGAAACTCCTCTACAGGACCTGGTCAGGTGCATTTCAGCAAAAGTGTCCTTACTTCCTCTCTCTGCTGGATCAGTGTCCCACTGATGCCAGGCTCCCATCTCCCCTCAGCCTCGCTTACCTAGGTGTTTTCTTTCTTTATGTATTTTTGATTAATTTATTTTTAATTATGACGATAACCTACCTAGATGTTTTCAAGGCTCACCTGCTACTCCTGAAGACAGGGGGCAGCCCTGTAGATAGCTACCCACGTGTGGGCATCCTGGGGTGCAAAAGATACTTTTAAGGGAACACAACATATCGTTTTTTAATTTAATGCTGATTAATTGGTTTTCATGTGTATTAAGAAAATAGCCAACCTATGAATTCACACCTGCTCTTATTTAAACTGTTTCCTCTTTAAATAAAGTCTAAAAGAGGCATGGATTTGGAGAACCAATATCGACAAACTAACGAAGCAGGTGCTTCTAAGTGTGTGGCAAAGCGAAGGCTTCTGAGGCCGACTGAGGTCTGAGAATCAGTAAATCAGCTTCAGTAAATTCCAGTCCCAATAAGAAAATTTATTCTCTTTCCTAGTTATTTTGCATCTGTATCTTGTGACTTTTTTGCATGTTATTCTCACTATCTTATGATAACTTATCTTCTTTAAAATATGTGAATTTACATATTTGTTGCAATTTCAAAGTGGGATGTTTATAACATTTTGGAAGTAGACTTCTTTTGCCTTGAGGAACGCATTTTCAATTTTGTAATGAAAGTCGGGCTGTAAGACTATGCATATAGAAAACTACTTTAGAGAAAAAATTTCAATATCCTTTTTACTTAAAAGTGAGTTTTGTTGTTATTAAAAAGCAACTTTATTCAATTACATTTATTTGTCTTTATTTGATGCTCTCTGTCTATATTCCATACAGATTTGAGATGGCTCTAGAAAGAATACGTATGATAAAATAAAATATAAGGTAAAATAAAATAAAATAAAATAAAACTAAGACTAAAAGTAGGACGTCAATGTGAGGAAAAGTAAAAATACAAACATGCAGGCTCTAGAGACCCAAGTGGTTAACATAGGATAGCTGAATTTCAAATCCAGCTTGGAGCTCCCTGGCGGCTGAAGAGAAAAGAGACACAATCTTTTCATGTTTTTTTTATTTTGGAGAAAGAGGAAGCGTGTCAGCAGAGCTTTTCCCCGGACTTAGCACAAGATGAACATTATTATGACGAAATGAGCATTGCGTGGGGGAATGGATCGTGCCCTTGGCATTCCTAAAGTGAAGAGAACAGAGCCCCTTCCCCGACACCGTCACAGGTGACAGCAAGTTGACCACATCGTTTTCCGTGGTACTCATTTAAGTCCTGTGCATAATGCCACACCTAAAATTTCTCTTTATAACCAAATACAGTGTGTTAAGGCATTGAACTGTTGACACCATCTTTCCATCGGCGACCCCCAAATTTATGTTCTCCCAACTGCAGACTCACACCGGATGTCTCCCATACATCTCCCCTGGGGCTCTACGAGACATTTCAAACTCAGCACGACCTGAACTCCTGCTCTTCGCCCACAAGCAGGCTCCAGCTGCAACCTCCGCCACCCAATCTCATGACTCCATCTTCAAAACGCATCCAGCATCTTCTCACCGCCTCTGCTGTCACCACCCCACACTCAGCCACCGATGGCTGTCACCTGAAACATGCAGCCGCCTCTTACTAGGCGTCCCCACCATCCTCACTGTCTAGTCAGGCCAGATGCCCTAGACTCATCCTTTGAAAACGTACATCATATTACGACCTGGGCTCAAACCCCTACGAGATGAAGTCCTTGCCTGGTGACAAGACTCCACGTGGTGAGGCCCTGCGACTTCTCTGACCTCACTCCACACTTCGCTTCAGTCACAGCATCCTTTGCTGCTCCTTGAACCCATCAGACATGCCTTCTATCTTTGCCCTGGCTGTCCCCCTTCTCTGGGACACTTTTCTCCAGATTTCTACACAATTTAGTTCCTTTCCAAAGGTCAGTTTCTCAGCGAACCCTCCCTCAATTGCCATATTTTAGATTCCATCTTCCTCTCTCCCCACCACTACCCCTTCCGAAACCACTGATCCTGCTCAACTTTCCCTTGTGCTTCTAACCCCCTTCTGGCAATCTGTGTAACTTCGTTACATAATTTATTTATTATTGTATCAGTCAAAATAGGCCAGCTTATGCTGCAATAACAAACACCCTGATATCTCAGTGACTTTTTTAAAAAAAATGTTGATTTCTCACTCATGCCACAGTCTCAGGGACCTAGGCTGACCAGCAGGTCTCTGTCAGGTACAGTACTGGAACCCACGACTGATGTAAATGAGGGCCTCAAGGCCAGCAGGGGAGTCACTTCACCCCCTCCGTGCCTCGGTTCCCTCGTCTATGCTATGCGTTGGGCCTGCGGTCAGGATCCAATGAACAAGCGACTCTCAGCAGCTGGGATCGCCCAGGGGAGATGAGCCGTGCTCACCTGTGCGGCCAGCGCACCATCTAGTGGGCACAGAGGCAGCTGCCACCTAGGAAGGCAAACCAGAGGGAAGACAGGCCTTTGGTCTTCACAGCCGGGCATCATCTCCTCTGTCCAGCCACAACACCTGGGGCTCTTTCAGGAGGAACCAGACTAGACAAGGGAGGCGAGGGAGACAGTTGAGTCAGCACCCCGCCGCTAGGCCCCGCCCACTCCGTCCGCTAGGCCCCGCCCACCTCGCCAACCTCAGGTGGGCGCCCCGCCCAGTCGGCCCTCCTCATCTCGGCCCCGGCCCCCGCCCGGCCCCCGGGCCGCCCGCCCCCCACCCCCCGACCCCGGGCCCGTCCTGCCCTCCAGTGAAAGCTTCTGGTGTGACGAGAAGATGGGGCAACACGTCAGAGTGACAGCTCAAGTCAGCAAGAAGGGGTGGGCCCAGAGCTGGGGGACACAGCTGGCTCCGCGGTTCTTCCATCGTGACCGTGGCCGTGGAGGGATGAGGTGCAGGTGGCAGGGGGAAGGTGGAAGCGCTCGCTGCTAACGTCTGGGTGCGATTAGAGACGTGGGCCTCTGCTGCACGGGGTGGGGGCGGTGTCGTGGGGGCTTGAGGAGGGACAGGACTGTGAAGTCATCGTCGCTCAGAGTGGGAGAGCGAGCCTGAAGCCGTGGGCTCGCGGGCAGCGCGGGGCGCCCACCCATCTGACGCTCGTCATCACGAATTGAAAGTGAAGGGAGTGGAGCTGCTCGTGTGCTTCTCCCCGGGGATGCTCAGCCGCCTGGGTGTGGGGACGGCAGAGCCACGGTGTGTGTCATCCACGCCGGGCTTTGCTCACAGGGAGAGAGAGGCGAGGGAGTTGACTAAATAAGGAACATGAGTAAAGAAGGGAGTAAATGGTTCCGGGAGGAAACGGTGGGAGAAGCCGGCGGAAGTGCTGGAGCAAGTGGGGGTGGGGGAGCTGGGTCTGCTTCCTAGAGGACGGCAGGGTCCCAGGTGTGACAGTCGGAAGGGGTGGCTGGGTTGGAGCAGTGGGAAGATCGCTGGACGTGAAATGGTGAGAGATCAGGGGGTAGGATGGCCAGCCCCGTGGGCCACTGAGCATAAGACAGGAGGATGGAGGAAGCAGGGGGCCAGGGGTGGAAATCATCGGTGACTGACCAGATGGCCAGCAGATGGCAGTCACCGAGCGGGACAACAGGTGATGTGGCTGGATTTTGACTGAGAAAGGAAGAGAAATATCGGAGAAACAGCCATGGTAAGCAGGGAAGGGACAGCCGTGCATCAGATTCTGCAGTTTGTGGGGTGCGGTGAGCCAGCTAATAGGGGGGAGAGCCTACCCATGGAGGGCCAAGCCCCAAAGGGGGGTCGCAGGCCTCAGATCTGCTGGTGTCAGTTAGAGAAGGCGAGAGGGATGGAAGCTGGGGAGGCGGGCTGAATCAGAGCAGAGAACGCGCAGATCTAGAAAGAGGGTCCGTGAGCTGGAGGCTGGATCGCTTGGGGTGAGCGAATGAGCAGGGCCAGCAGGGCGTGCTGAGAACAGCGCTGCGTGACGCTCAGCTGTAGGGTCTGAACACTGCGGGAGCTCCAGGCGACTGTGGGGTGGCACCTCCCCCTGGTGGCTGCGGCAAGTAGGAGTTCCGTGGCCCTCACCCCCAAACTGCACCTGGAGAATGAGCAGGTGGCAGAGCCAGGGCACCAGATGCCTGCAGCTGCGGAGCTGCAGCGGCTCGAACCATGGCAACGGAGCCCAGGTGCCCAACATGCCGTGAGTTACCTGTAGGGAGATTCCGGACCAACAGATTCATTGGCAGGAATAAAGACCAACCCTCTCCCAACGTGTCCCCTCTCCCCAGCAGATCTGTCCAGGAATGGCTTAAAGACTGTTACCCTTGGGAAAGGAAAATATCTCCCTCTGTGAAACCCTTCAGTACAAACATGGTAACTTCAGTGGCATTCTGCATGTTGACGTCTCATGAGACTTAGTTAAAGAGATTTGTAAAATTATAATCACCTACTAAAAAAAAAAGCAAAATGTGACAGTATTGTGACACAAGGGGAAATATGCTATCTTCTCATATTCATCTGTTGACAATGTGAAATTTCTCAGTTGCAGATCAGAAGAAAGTGACGAGACAGTGGAGTAAGGGTTTATGTCACTCACTGCAAAATCAAATGGAAAAGATCAGTGTTCACTCACTGGCTGAATTTATGTCATCTCTAAAGGGATCGGGTCACCTGGTTAATTAGGTCACCATTGCATTCTTTTAGCTATTTTTCTATTAAATCACATTAAAACAGCAAGTGCTTGGCTAAAGAATAATTTGCCCTTGACATGAAACATGTGAGATAGAATATCAGTGTACAGCACACTGGGATAGAATAGAATGTCAGCATTCTAGACATTTCAGTAATTGTATACAATTATTCGCTATCATCTACTCTCCCGTAGAAAGAGGACATTTATATATACTTTTTTACAATATGAGAGTAAATATTGAAAAACAAAAAATATGTAAATAAAATTAAGTCTTTACAATTTTGTTAAATAGAGAATGTGTTTAAATTTGGTTTATCCTACAGAGTAGAGACAATCTAAACTGTAACATTTTATGGTTTTAGTTCTTAAAATTTTATTATTCCATTAGACCTTAATGGTTATATCTAAAAGAATTCATCAAGATTTTTTCCAGATAATGGTCCATGATTTAATTAAGCCAAAATAAGAAATGAAATACAGCTGACCAGGCCAGAGACAAAATGAAATACTGATATTTGAAACAATATGGATAGATCTTGAGATAATCATGTTAAGGAAAATAAGTCTGACAGAAAAAGTCAAAAATCACATGGTTTCACTCATATGAAGGATATAGTCCTGAAAACAACAAACAAACAAGACAAAACAAACTCAGAGAGACAGATAATAGTTTAGTGGATACTAGATGGAAAGAGGTTTGGGGGTAGGTAGAAAGGGTAAAGAGATCAAATGTATGGTGATGGAAGACTTGACTTTGGATGGTGAACACACAAAGCAACATACAGATTATGTACTATTGAATTGTAGACTTGAAACCTATATAATTTTATTCACCAATGTTACAACTTTATATTTAATAAAAAAGTTAATGGAAAATATATCATGTTCTTAAAAGACACTTAAGCCATACAAATAGGTTGAAATATATGGATCTTACTTGGATCTTGATTCAAATCAACTATGGGAAGGAGGACATGTAAAAGAATTCTTAATATTAAGAAATTTAAAAACTTCAGCAGCAATAATTATGATGTGCTTACATTTATTAAACAATTATTTTTGTTAGAGAGAGTAATGAAATGCTTATGGATGAAACAGTAAATACTCAGGATGGTGGAAGTTTAAAGACAGGACTGGCCATGATTATAAATTGCTGAAGCAGAGTGACAGGTACATGGGAATTCATTATACCATTCTGTCTGCTTTTATTCCATGCTCAAAATTTTCAAAATAAAATCAGACCTAACAATAAAAAAAAAAATGAAATAAAAACTTTGGTGAATATGATGAAATCTATTTATAAAAAAAAAGTGATTAGCAGTCACAAGAGAAAATCAGCCCCAGTATAATTCTTGATATTTATCTATTCAATGATAAACTTATTTAAGACAAAGAGCATAGGACTTAGATCTGAAAGTGTGTGTTCATTGGCAAAGTTCATGATTAAAAGTCATATGTGGTGAGGGCTTCTTCTCCTAAATTTACTTCTCTTTAGAATAATAATGTGTTTAAATGATCAAACAGATATAATAATATAAATGAGGCAGACTACTTAAATATATAGAGCAATAAATATATGAAGTAATTTCATTTAAGTATGTCAGTATTTGGCTACAAATTGAAAATAAACATGTAGCTGAACTTTGGTCATCAGATTCATTTATTTTAAAACATTAGTAAATATTGGGCCATAAAATTAATATAATTGATGAAGAATATATACGGCCAAAGTTTTGAGACAGATATTTCATCCTCAAGTTGCATTTAAAATATTTGTTTTGTGATTATCAGTACACACTGAAACATTATTCTATCAGGACTAAGTCCAATTAGTCATATTTTCGTTAGGATATTTTCTCTCTACCCACACACAGATCACCATAATTCCATTTGCCACATTACTATGGGCTGAATTTTACTTTGATAAGTAAGATAGTGAAAGACTACAATGTTAAACACTTAAGCTAAATTTTTCTTGAATCATATATTTCTACAAGATGACAAAATAAAAGTGATTCTGGGTCTAGATAAATCAATGTTAAAATATATAAAAGGGACTCAGAGTTATAAAATGAAAATGACTATGATTTCTGAAGAGTTTAATAACATAGCGTCAGCTTTTAAAATGAATATGAAACCCCATCTGAAAATACAATTTTAATAGAAAGCAGACCATTTCAAATATTTTAGGCTCAACATTGAAATACTAAGTTTTTAACAGAGGAGAAAAATAATAATGGCGTATATAGAGCACAGGAATAGACTTTGGGGCACATTACTTTATTTCATCTTTCTAACAACTCTCACAGCTCATAAGGACAGGAACCCAGATCCAATCCATGGGCTTCTGCAGAGCGCATGCACTTTTTAGATTTACAGTTTCCTGTAATATCACTGCTTTGTTATGTAACTGACTCCCGACCTGCAACTCCCAGTGAAATAAAACATGATTCTTGATATATATTTAGATAAGTTGTAATCATTAAGACTAGAGAAACATAAAACAACAGTAATATAAAGTGGCTTCTACATCACAAAGCTGGGGAAATAAATGGTAATTGACTGCTTTCTCATAAGAGCAAAATGCAATCTCCCAGGTAGCTGAGTAAGTCAAATGCTTTTGGGCCCTTCACTGATAAATTCTTTGTATTGTTCTTGCTATAATTCGATCTGTCTTTTTCCATTGGAAAAATTAAATTATACACTCTATAGGGAACACTCTTACTTAATTCTACAAAAGTAAATTTAGTATTGAATATTTCTAAGTTTTATTTATTTACTGATGTGAAAATCAACAACTAAAAAGCTTAGTAGGGGCAATTTCATAATGCATTTGACCTTGAAATTTGAGGTCCCTCTTCATAAAATATTCTGCGTATGATTTGGAATTTTCTCTTACCTGTGGAACAGCAAAAGTGGGTTTACATACATTACAAATGTGATTAATTTAGATTATTTATATCTACTTACTCAGTTGTTGATGAAACCATAAGAGATGCTCTTAGGGGAATGTGCCTCAATTATCTTCTGGTTCAAAATAGCAACAAGATGATTTCTTCAACAGTGAAAAAGAAAATGTTCCTGGAATAACTTACTACATATTGATATTTATTGAATAAATAGAATTTCAAGGCCCTTGATTATAAGGATGCTTTAGACTTGCATCTTCTTGATAATTAGTGAGTGATGTTAAATTTGCTTTCCTATTGGTCTGGTGGTCATGTGTATGTCTTTTTTTGAGAGCATCCTATTCAAGGGGATTGCAAGTATTTTATCCTATTCTGTAGGTTGCCTCCTTATTGATTATTTTCTTTGTTCTGCAGATGTTTTTTAGTTGGGTGTATTCTCATTTATCTAATCTTGTTTTTGTTGTTTGTACCTATGATGTCACATCCATGAAATTCTTGCCTAGTCCAAAGTTGCGAAGTTTCTTTCCAGATATTTTTTTCAGGAAACTTAAATTTTCAGATCTTATGTTTAATTCTTTAAGCTACTTTTGTTCATGGTTATAGATACAGGTCAAATTTCATTTTTTGCATGTAGATATTTAGGTTTTCCAGCACAATTTGTTCAAGTGACTGTCCTCTTCCCTTTGTGTATTATTGACAGCCTAGTTGAAGATTAATTGAACACGTATGGGTGGGTTTATTTCTGGACTGTCTTTTCTATTCCCTTGGTCTCTATGTCTATTTTTATGCCAATGCCAGACTCTTTAATTACTGTTGTTTTTTAATATATTTCAAAATCAGTGTGATGACTAGAGCTTTGTTCTCTTTGCTTAATGTTTCCTTGGTACCATATGAGCACTAAGATTGTTGTCTTCTATTTCTGCAAAAATAACACTAGTATTTTGATAACGAATTTCCATTGAATCTTTAGATCATTTTGTGTAGTATGGACTCCAAAAGGAGTTGAAAACTTATGCCCATGCATAAACCTGCACACAGATATTTATAGCAGCTTTATTGAAAATTGCCAAATTTATGTAAATACTCATGCAGTATACTCTCTAATATGTATATATTGATATCCTGACCTCCTGTAACTTGGAATGTGATATATTTGCTGACAAGGTCTTTGTAGAGATAATTAACTTAAAATGAGATCTTTATTTTGCTGCTCATCCAATATAAATTGGTGTCCTTATAAAAACAGGAGATGACACAGATACACAGAGAAATGATGACAGGAAAACAGAGAGAGAAGACTGCTATCTACAAGTGAGAAAAAAACCCAAAAAAATCATCCCTGTCTTCACATTTACCTTGATCTCAGATTCCTAGATTCCAGAACAATGAACAATAAATTTTTGTTTTTTTAGTTAACAATCACTGGTACTAATGCAATCACTATCGAAATATATATGCATGTGTGTGCGTGTGTGTTCATATCTGATTTGAATGTAGTAAGAAACAAATGGATTATACAGTTTTTCTGCATGTTTGACAACTATATTGGTGGAGGTATGACTAGGATCTTTATATAAAAATGTCTAATAAGAATAGAATGACACTAATAAAAGAAAACACCACATTTTTCTCACTTTGATATTGAAACAATAAATATTATTCTTCACTCATTTCAATTTAATAGTTATTGTAAAAATATACTTTGTCCTTTTTTGCCAAACACTCTTTTCGTGGCCTCTTTCACATCTTTGTTCTCAGACTATAGGTGACAGGATTCAGCATGAGAATCACAATGGTGTAAAATATGGACACTATCCTGTCATAATCCAAAGCGTAGCTGGAACTTGGTCTCACGTACATGAAGAGGATGATTCCATGATAAACTGACACTCCAGTTAGGTGACAGCCATATATAGAAAAGACTTTTCATCTCCCCTTGGCAGAATGCATCCTCAGAAATGCCACAGGATGAAACCATAGGAGAATGGGATGATCAGGATAGTGACTATCTCTATAGAGCTCACAAAGTAGAAGAGTAGAAGCTGGTTTATATGAGTGTTGAAACAGGAAATAGCAAGAAAAGCTGGGATGTCACAAAAGACATGCCTAATTTCATTGGATGCACAGAAGGATAGGCTAAATGTGGCCACTGTGTGTACAGAAGAATGCACAATGCCACCAACATAGAAAGCAATGATGAGTGGCACATAGACTCTGGATGACATGCTAACTGAACACAGGTGAGGGTTATAAATTGCTACCTAGCAATCGTATGCCATTGCACCAGGAGAAAGGATTCAGTGGTCCTAAAAGTAACAGCAATAAATATCAGAGTTGCACATGCAAGAGAAGAAATGGCTTTGTCTACTTTCAGGAAATTGACCAACATTTTGGGCGTGAAAACTGAAGAATAGCAGGCATCCAAGAATTATAACACACTAAGATAATAATACATAGGGTTGTGGAGTCGAGAATCCCTAAAGGTCAATAAAACCATTCCCAAATTTTCTATCAGAGTAAAGAGATAGACTGCTAAAAACAGTAAAAATAGAAAGGGTTGCACATCATAATTATCTGTGAAGCCCATCAATATAAACGTAATGACTTTGGCCACAGTTTTTTACTTGATACCTGTGTAAACCTAAATCTGATGTCAACCATGACATTTTCATTTTATTTATATTTTAGATCAGTATTTTAAAAGGAGCATCCATCTTATTATATCCTCTTCTTTGTTCCTTAGGAGGGCGTATTGAAATCTTTGACAGTGAGGGAATAGGCAGTGATGAAGATGTTGGGTCCAAGAAAATGTGTTAACTTGTTAAGTTAAGAAATTTTTATTAAGTGGTTGACTAAATTTGTCACATTGAAAAAATGTCAGTTTATGAGGTTTAATTTCCAGCTTATACTGTTAAATTTATTACCATCTATTTTCATATTTCATCATCCTAAAATGTATAAAAATGAATAAATATAAAAATTTTAAATCTAAAACTACTGTAAAAAATGTATGTGTCTAATTATTAATACTAGATTTATTAATCCTAGTATGTAAGAAAGGCCTTTCTTTAGTAATTTTAATTGTTAAAATAAAAGTGACCACTTGTATATCACAAAAGTGCATGCAAGTGAGAATTGTATTTGAATGAAAAAACAATATAGAACCTATTTCATTTTAAAATGTTCCCAGATGACTAGAAAATGTGCTAAGATACCCTCACTTTTCAACCAGTCATATGAGACAGACTTTCCAACCAAACTATTGCATATTCCCTTTTTTGACTATTATTCCATTCCACTAGTACTTCTGGAACCCTGGTGAGCAGACAACAGATATTCCATAGGTAGATGTACCTTGTATGCAAATGATAACAGAGCATTGGTTTTGTTTCTTTGTCAGTTTTTCTCTCTTGATACACACACATATCACCATGTTGTCCATTTAGTCCTGTACCAATCATTATTCTGTTTATAGTTTTTTTTCCAAATTTAACTTAATACCAATATGAGTTTTTTCTCTTAATATATTACTTATTCTACATATTATGATGCTGAATATGTAGAAGAGCTTTATGCCTCACAAAAAGAGACCGATTAATTCATTTTTTGTATCATATATAAAAGTTGTCTTAAAATGAATCTTAGATCTTAATACAAAAGATAATACTATAAGAATTTCTAAAGAAAAACTATGACAACATTTGTGTGGCCATAGGTTAGTTACAAGTTTTTGTATAAAACACATAATCCATGAAACACAGG
Organism: Cynopterus sphinx; assembly: GCA_030015415.1. NCBI lineage: Eukaryota > Metazoa > Chordata > Mammalia > Chiroptera > Pteropodidae > Cynopterus > Cynopterus sphinx. The sequence goes on from JAKZJJ010000050.1 coordinate 118,395, forward strand.
AGCAAAATATGATAAATTGTACTTTATCCCACTTAAAATCTACATTGTGAACGACACTGTTGAAGGAGTGAATTGAATAATACGAGCATTTGATTAGATGAATAAATAATATTGTTTAGAATGTACAAAAGCCATGAAATTAAGTTTTAAAGGAAATTCTCAACTTAATGGAATATCTTATAAAAACTGGACTAAACCTACTCTGAATAGGAGAAGAATTAAAAGTTTATGAGGAACATTATAGAAGTCCTAAATAGATGAATAGAAATTCTATGCTCCTGGATTGTTCTATTTACTATTATAAAAATGTCAATTCTGCTCAAATGAATCTATTTGTTTAAAGTCTTTTTAGTCAAAATCTCACTATAAAATTTGACACTGACTGAAAAGTATTTTTAAAAGAGATTATAAACAATAAGCAAGACAATTTTGAAAAGACTTGCATTATAGGATATTAAAACTTATAAACTCATGAACATGGACTAGTGATAACCAGAGGGACTATAGCCTAGCGGTTACTAGTGGGATGAAGGAGGAATGTGGAGGTAGATGGGGTAAAGGGAGTCAAATACAGGGTTTACGGGGAGGGGGAAGTATGTAAAGGAGATCAAATATATGGTAGCTGAAGGAAACTGGACTTTGGATAATAAACACAATATAATATACAGATTTAAAAAAATAATGTACACCTGAAAATTATATAATTGTATTAACTAAAGTTACCACAATAAACTTAATTAATATTTAAAAAAAATTTATCAATTTAGATTTATTGAGACAATGTGGCACAGACACGAAAATGGGCAAACATACTAATGGATCAAAATGCACAACTTCAAAAGCTAACAATAATATAGAACTGTGGTCTGTGATAGAAGTGGCATGTTGGACAGTCAGACAAAAATGGTCTATTCAATACATAGAGCTGAAAAAACAGATTATAGAAGGTGATGAAATCGAATGTTTAGTTCATTCATATAAAAATCAGATTTACACTGGTCAAGAACTTAATATCAAATAAAAATGTTTAAGCTCATATAGCCTTAAAAACTAAAACTTCTGAATGTCACTGAATAAATGTAAGTTTCAAGAAAATCAAAATAGAAATTTAAGATTAATTTAACAGATTAATCTGCTTCAAAAGTTTACTCTTTAAAACTCTATTCACACTATTAACAAAATATTTACAAAAAAAAAAGAATATTTAATTAGCAGCAACCAAACAAGGGAAATGATAAAATTTAATGTCATAAGCTATGAGAAGTTATTCCCAAAAAAAGAGAGATTCCACATCAGTTTGTATATTTGGCAAACTTTTTCAACCTGACATCCACCGTATTCTACAAATCCCTGAAGTTCTTCTGAAACCCGATTGAGTTAGTAGTTTCATCTGACCACAACTACCACCTCCACCTCCAGCCCAACACTAATTGGAAAGAAACAAGAAACTGAGCAACAATCCTGACCCTTTTGTGAAGGAAGAACAAACTTCTGAGTTGTATTAGGACATAAGAAATGGACCTGAAGCCCAAGGATGTCTTCCTTTGCAAATGCAAACCCCCAATCTCAACTAAGTATTCTATAAAATTTTGCAAATAGCCTCACCTGAGATAAATGGGATGGTCAAATTCAGAACATTGTATTCTTATTCAAAGAAGTGAGAAAAAGAAGAATGGAAAAGAAAAAGAATTTTAGTTTTTTGCCATTAAGTGTAATGTTGGCAGAGGGTTTGTTGTATATTTTTAAATGATTCTAAAAATATGTCAAGCTCAGCAGTCTTTAGACTAGTTAGAATCAGCAGAAATATTCATATATTATTTTAAAATAATAAAACATGGACACACAACATACTTCTCTCATTCAACAGAGCGAAAAAGGTCATAAGCCATTCTATACATTTTATTCCTTGGTATGTGAAATACATTACATTATCTCCATAAGGGACCACTAAATCTGCAGTCTATTAGTATTTGAGGCACAGGTACTCATGGAGCATTCATAAATTTGTCCTGACCATCAGCGTTTTGCTTGACAATATTCTAGGTGGAGCTTTAAAAAATGTTTATACCTATCTCAGATGTTTATACTTTAGCATCCTTGTATAAATATTGAAATCATAACAAATAGAAATTAAAAGCTTACGACCCTCAAAAACAAAATTATTGTAGAAAATTATTTCTAGAAAACATACTTATAAAAGGCATATGTGTGTCAATTTACTAAGTGTGACATTGGTGATCATACTCATTTCTAAAATTTAAATTGAAGACAGGGATCAAAAAGTTCAGAGATACTTCCCAGCTTTTTAACCTCAGGATCCATTACGAAAAGAAATTTAATGCAAGGATATTAGGGACATGTCACTGTAGCTAATCTAGTCATCAGATGATCAGTGCCATCTACTTACCTAAAATGAGGAATGGCTTTGTGTTCCCCCTTATGATGACTAACCTAACTGCAGTCAGAAGAATTTATGATTGTTTCTCTACTTTGAGAGTCTCCCATGGGAGCTTGACTGCAAGTTCTTGCTTATTCCCAAAGCATTGTAGAACAGGAAATTATGTCAGAGTCTTGGTTAATTATCAGGGTACCTTTGGTTTTCCTATTGACAAAACATTTTTTACACATAATTCATCTACTTTACTTTGTTATTTGTTCACCTGTTACTGCATCACTCAAATATCTAGATGTAAGTATATCTTTTGTTGAATATGTGTTTTGGTTACCCATAAATTAATTCACATTCAGCATTTTACACAGTGGCTTTTGCCAAGTTTTATGTCTAAAGATGAAGACAAAACTTTAAATGTGTCCTATAGTATTTTAAAAGATCTAGAAGGAATAAAAAGATTATGTGTGTTAATCATATTTCTTTTTAACATAAAGGACTCAATTGAGTTAATGGTACCCCAATTCCATATCCATTTACATCATCAGTCTTTATATTTTCACTTCAATTTTTCCCCATACATTGGAATTTGATATATGTCTTTTAAAAAGAAGACAGGCTTATAAAGTAAATATAGTGTATGTTTTAATGTTCATATCTATGGTGTTATGTAACTCATTTTGATACCTAAAAGTTCTTACTCAACTAAATGTTTTTGAAGTATATTTCTTTTACTACAAACACACCAGTGTTTTGCTTACTTCCATTTAATAAAATTGCTCTCTAATCTGGGTCTATTCACATTTAATATATGTTTGTTTCCATAGTATTAAAATTAATTTACCAACTCTTAACATCTACATATATCTCCACAGTTAATTACTTTGTGTCTGTGGTCCCCACTGATCCTTAAATGAACATGTCTGAAATATCTTCTAGAGAGGGTCACTGATTTGAGAAAATCAAGTACTTTTAATTTATTGAAATAAGGATAAATCTACATAAGATTTCTTTTATCCATATACATTTTACCATCATTATACAAGAATTTCATACTCTGGACATGTAACTTATCAATATATATTGTTTGCACATATAAGGGATTACAATAAAAAATTAAATCAGATTTACCTTTATAGAAGTAAATTGTCTTACTTGTGTCACGACATTATTTTAACAATAATCCAAATTTACCTAAATTTGAAAGAAAGAATTCAGTAAGCATAATCCATGTCAAGAAAAAAGTTTAAAAATTATAACAAGTAAATAAATACATAATTTTAATATTCAAATGTCCATAACAGAGTTAAGATTGACAGTTTGGATACTACTGATGAAGTAGTTACTGAAGTGACACTGAAAACTGATGTTCATCCAGAGCAGAGACAAGTTGACTGATGTCCAAATGTCTTTACTTTTCCTCCTAGACACGTAGCTAGACTTATTAATATTATAATCTTGTGAGTTCATATCTCATCAGTTTTATGATTATTGAAATATTAATAACCTTTACCATTCATTAATATATTCTTATGAATCTTTGTGATATACATTTTGTAAAGTGTGTTTTAAAATTTTTAGTAACCTTTTCTTGACTATTATAGTTCAAACTGGTTTAGTTATAAGAATCACTTTATCAAGTATACATTTTGAAGTCATGTATTATATATTTTAATATTCAGTGTGGTAAGTTAGTTAACCCCAATGCATGTTCATTTTGTGAGATGAAGCAAAGTATTTGTTATCACAGATGTTTTTGTCAACAAAATTGCTCCAACCCAGATAATGGTTGTTGTTTATTAAACTACTTTTCCAAGTATGGAAGAGTCAAAAGCAATCCTGTACAGAAGCTTGGAATAGAAGGTGACAACTAGGCCCATAATTGATGGAAGCATCTCAAGCTTCATAAAGTAATATCTGTGTTTATTAGAAGGGAAGAATATTTTCATAGCTTTTCATTGAAATGAAGAAAGACAAAAAAAAGGGGGTGGGGGACAGAGAGAGAGAGGTAAAAAAGATTAGAGTGAGGCACCAGAAAGATAATTTCAGGCTGAAGGGCATGTTGGAAGTTCTTTGGCAGCGTGGTCATGAAGTTACTCTAAGAATAAGGCGGTATGATACTATATGACCTTCTTCCACCCATATCTGCAGTGAGTTTATTTTATTTTTGAGTTATTTCTTTGAAAGAAATTTTTCATTTCCATGGCGATAGATCTTTGTGGCTGAGGTAATTTTACCTTTGAACTTAAAAAGTTCTGAATTGTGTTGATTTCTATTATCTTTACTTCCCATCTCACACCTCCTCTTTCTTATCACATTGTATGTTAGCAGTGTTTTACATGTATAGATGGAGGAATGGAACATAATAATTGTTAACTTTTTTTTTTTTGTCATGAGGAATGAGTGCCCTTGAGAATCAGTGTCACTTTCAAAAAAATTACATTTTTTTCTAATAACATTTTACTCCAAAAATACTTGATACTAAAATAAGTGGTATTTATTGTCATGATTTCATAACAAAGACAATATCTCTACACAATCATTTTAGTAAGAATATATAATAGGAGAAAGTTTGATGAATATCAACATTTGCTTTATGTACATGCATGAAGTGAGATGGAGAGAAAGTAGAATCACCTTTTATATATGCTCTTCAGTCTATTTTTGATGAATGTCTTATTTCCATGTATATATGTGAGCTTTTTAATTTCATTTTTATCTCCCCCAGAAGCTAATTTTTGTTATATAAATTTGTTTTAAGCACAAAATTTTAAAAAGTGTCTAAAATTGATGGATAAAATGGGTCCAAAATTGATGGATAAAAATAACAAAACTTTTAAGAATTGAACAAAAAATATCTGTGAGAAAGAAGAAAATCTGACTCTTGACCACTCTCCAAGAGAGAAATGAGTCTCATACACCTCAACAGCAGCTATTAGGCTTTCTTTGATTAAAAATTATAAAAACCCCTTCAGTAACCTACATATGATATTAAACTGAGTTTGCCTTTAGGATGGAATAGAAACAATGAAGATTTTTCCCATTGAAATTAATGGGATTTTCAACTATTAATTGCCTCTTTACTTAAAGACAGGATTTTCAGGAACAAAAGAAATCCTTAAATGATGATAGCTGTAGTGTTAAGTTGACATTCATTTGAATGATTGACAAGAGTTATCCAGAGATCTCTTCAAAGAATCCTTCATATCCTTGTTTCTTAGGTTGTAAATGAGGGGATTCAGCATTGGTAACACTAGCATATAGAATTCCAAGACCATTTTATCTGTATCTAATGAGTAGTTTGTCTTTGGTTGCAAATACATGAAGAGAAGAGTCCCATAGAACACAGTGGGAACCATCATGTGAGATGCACAGGTGGAATAGGTTTTCGTCACCCCTCTGATGAATGTATCCTCAAAATGGCAAGGATAATGTTGCAATAGGATATTAGAACAATAATAATAGAGGAAAACAAATTGGCCCTTGAAAAGTTTGTTTCTGGAATGAAGGTATCAGACAGGACAATGGCAACAAAGGGATATTATCACAGTGAAAATGACTGATAACATTGGAAGAGCAATAGGACACAGAGAATACATAGGAAGAGAGACAGTCAAGTGCTGTGGTCAGACTGTGGAAAGTACGTAAGGGACACCAGTCGAAATCAAATCTGTGGAGACACCACCCCTATGTAGCGTAGGGAGATTACAAATAGCCACATAGTGGTAATAGGCCATTTGCGACCAGCATGAAAATCTCAGCCACAATACAAACTAAGAATCCACCCAGCTGGCCTGCACATCCATAGTAGAGTATGTTTTTTGTTGTGGTGGTGGTTTATTTGTTTGTTTGTTGTTCATTCATTTTAAAATCAAGAAGTTAATCAGCATTTTAGGGGCAATGACAGTAGAGTTCCAAGATTGATGATGGCCACATGCCAGAGGAATAAGCATATGAGAGGCTGAAACTGAGATTGGCACTGGTGAGGTGATGATGCCCATGTTCCCTGCCACAGTCACCCCATAGATGACCAGGAAAACCAAGATAAAAAGGGATCTGGAGTTCCCAAACAGTCTGAGACCCATGAGAATGAATTCAAAGTCACCTGGGTGAGATTCCTGGAACCACTGACTGTGCTCTCATCACTGAATGGTGACTTTATTTTAAATTTTAGTCCCAGAAACCTATTCTACCTGACAGAGGGCTTTAATGATTGACATAGAAACAGCAAGTGAATTATAATTTTACATATTCAAAAAACTAGGCCACATAATATCTAGCTATATGCTACCCGATAACCTATTTCACTAAACTGTGTGTTGTTTCTTTCTCTTAATTCAAAGATGCTTAATTCCATTTATCAAATATGTATCTCATGAGCTCATCTGATGATGTTGCACCTAGTTTTCTATACCTCTTATCTACTATCAATACAACTAAAAAGAATTAACCTTCCTGTACACAGACATCTGCTGAGACCCAATCCTAAGGTTCCTACACACAAAAAAAAAAATGCTAAAGAGTTTTACAAGTGTCTGAAGTCCCCGAAGACATTCCCACTGAAATATGTTTATATATGGTCCTGGTCCCTGAACATGAGATCCAGAATCCCCAGATCAAGTTCTGATTCCCCAGAGAAAGAAAACCAAATTAAATGCTCATTAATCAAGTCTCCATGCAAAAACTTTACCCAAGAATGAAAAATGTGGAGACAGCTTAGGGACTTTCCCAGATGCTCATACTAAATAACAATCACATACAATGACTCCTCTCTTTGTGTGTTTTGAATTGTACCCTTGTATCTAGGAAGTGTTGTTGTTGGGCCTAGGATGGAGAACATTCAACAGTTAGAAAGCACAGGGCTCTGGCCTCAGTGTTCAATTTTAATAAGAATTGGGGAACACACTGAATGAAAAGCCTCTATTTTTCTGTCAAGAACATGCCATAGTATATTTGCCAGAAATATCAGATGACATGTAACATAAAATCAAAATATAAACAGTTATAAACAAACTTATATAAATATTTTTATAAAATTAATAAAATTTACCCATCATGAAACTGATCTTACTTATAGTTTTTAATTAAAATTATTTGATTAAAAACATATTTATATAAACTTGTGACCTTTTCTCAAACTTAAATATTATAATTAAACATACTAATTTTTAATTTTATTTTTTGTGTGGGAATTTTCTAGTCTATGAGCTTTATAAGTGAAAAGGAGTATCTAAATAGTTTTCCTTTGTATTAACAGCCTGTAAAATAATACCCAGGTAAAAATAGATGTTCAAAAATATTTCAAAAGACTGATTGACTGATGAAATAAATGATAAATGAATGAATAAATAGAATATCCATCTTAAAATTCTGAAATAAACATGAGGATTTTGATTCCAGGGCCATAATCTCTCTTTAATGTGATTTTAGCTTTGGTAAAGAAGTAGTAACAACTCTACATATTTCTCCCCTAGAGTATGCTCTACTCTCTAGGGCATAACACCTAATTGTTTATTCTTCATCTGGTGTTTCTAATATTTAATAAGAGTTTGTAGCACATTCCCTAAGCTCTAAAATTAATGATGAGACAAAAGATAAATTCTAGACAATAAAGAAAAAATTACAAAGCTTTTGCACCAACTTCAAGTTCATCAAAATGTATTTAAATCCTTGAAGTTCTTCCCAGACCCCAAACAGCCACATAGAAGTTTTTGTAGTAGCTCTTCCTCCTGTAATGTCTGTTGTGTAGTGCCCTCATGTGAGCCAAAAGATGCAAACCCCAGTCTATAGCTTCATTTCATGTTTCCTTCCTCCTATAAGTCTCTGCCAACTTTTCCATCCTGTTTAAGCATCCCTATGACATTGTAAAGATTTTAATAAAAATACTATTTCTTTTTCCACTTTTTGTTTGCTACTGATGCTTTTTTAAAGAATTTTTTCAAGCTTCATTTTTGAATCTGTGTAATACTATTATGTAAGGAGATCCATTTCTCCATTTTCTAAGCTTTTGAATACAGAATTTAATGAACTTCCCTTGGCCAAGCAGACTTAATACTTTGAGACAATGCTATCGCCATGGATTACAAAATTTCACCTTTCAAAAATATTTTTAAGAGATATCACACACACATCTACATGCACACAAACATATATATGCAGAAAAAATAGCATTATAAGGTAGCATGTTTTTATAACTGTACACCATATTAAACAATAGTTTTATAAGATTTATTATTTTAGAAATGTACATAATTACATAATAGCTAAATTTTCATTGATTCAATATTCATTCTCACCCCTCCAATTCCCATCTTGTCCTCAAGGCAATAACAATAACTATTACAACCTTTTATTGTTTTCCAAATCTTTTTATTTATTTTATTCTGGTAAGAACACTTCCACATGAGATCTACTGTCTTATACAAAATTTTAAGTACACAAAAGAGTAATGCTGGCAAAATATAGCCACAGTGATACATAACAGATCTCTCAGAATTTGTCCATCATTCAGAGATAACTGAAAATTTTATATTTATTGAATATGCTAAAACCCATTTTCCCATTCCCCTAGCCCCTGGAAACTCACCATGTTCTACTCTCTTGCTTCTACATATGTGTTTTAAGAACTATTTTATATACCTTACATAAATGGTATCTATTAAATTTGTCCTTCTATGAATAGCTTATTTCACTTAGTACTTAACATGCTGTTAAGTTTTATCTATCTCTTCTTTTTATAAAATACACATTTTACTCAATGTATATACACATTACTGGATATCTAGGTGTGTGTATATATATATATGTATGTATATATATATATACACACATACACTATATATACACATATATATATACATATATTAGCTAGTCAAATTGTGGTTTTAAAAATTATATAAAAGTGGATTTAGGGTGTTTATATGTCATTCTGTGCTTTTGTATATATATTGCTTAACTATCCCCTACTCTGAGATTCAATTATCTTGATTAAAGGTATGGAGTTTGGTTCAATGTGTTTAAGATTAGATAAGCATTTGATTAGCTTCTGAATCGCTTTTCTGGAAACAGACAATAAATGAAGTTTCTACATATTTTTATTTCTCACTTTTTAATATTTACCAGTGTTAATATGGACATTGTGGAATATTGTTTTTATGTCATTTTTATACTCCATATATTCCAGACCATTCTTAAAAGTTAAGTGTATGCATTTGGTCTAAAGAGGTTTCTTCTTTTGTGAATTTTTCCATGTGTATTTTTTGTCCCACTTATAGTCTCTATGAAACTCTATTGCCCATATGTTATTAATTTAACACACATGTCATTATTGTACTTATTTTTCTTTGTCTATGGCTACTTATTTCTTAATAGTTACTATTCATGATTTTTGATTCAGAACTTTAAAATTTTAAAGCATAAAATTTATCCATCCTTGTGGAATTTGTGTTGTGTTTAGGGATCCCTTCAATGATAAATCACCCTCACACCTTCAAGGTGTGTAACTACATACCTATGGTTGCTGAGTTTTTCATGACTGGCATGGTTGCCAGATTATGAAAGATCATGAATGAGCGTCAGTGACCATAGTTTCTTGTTATTTGACATGTTGATAAGGAACAGAACCATGTATGAAGATAATAGTGGTGGAGAAGAAGCCTCTAAACAGAAAAAAATAAATGTAGAGATTCTGTGGTAGAAAATATATAGCAATGGGTAAAGAGGTATTCCATATAGAAACTGGGAGGTAAAAGTGTTTTCAAACTTAATCCTAATTTAGGGAAATATTTTTAAATTGGCAAACTCTAATTCTTAGCAAATTGTCTTTTTGGATTAATAATATATGGATATCACTTGGAAGGAACAAAGAATATATTTTTCACTTCAAAATAATAATAATTAAGAATTAGTAAAATAAAATATGAATGAATGAGGGGAAGAAAGGGAGAACATAACAACTTAAAATTGGCTTTCATGGAAACATACTTTTGTACTGAAAATGAAGTCTGATGCTGGAAGCAGGAGCTAAACTGTGAGCTTAGGAGAGACCCTCTTCTGCACCTTGGTTCTTGGACCTGGAGCAACAGAGCAAAGTGGTAGCATGAGCAAGAGGCAATACAGAGAGGCAAGGGTCAAAGAAAAGAGAGCTGAAGAGGTTGAGTCAGGGCCAGGGCTGTAAGAAATTTTGTAGGTTAATGGTGCCAACTTAGATTCTGGGAAGAAGCTTAATCTGTCAGTCCTGTATTCTTCTTTCTTTTTTTTTTTCCCATTGTCCTCTTTATTATTATTATTATTATTATTTTGTATTTCTTAAATTTAAGTATAATCTTGATAAATGCTAATGCCCAGGCTTCTTGAACAGTTTCCTGTGAGGATATTAAAGATGGGATACTGTGGATGAAGTAACAAAATGGGGAGGAAATGAAGCTCTCACACATGGGACAGTAATGGACACTAGATATTTGAAATAGTTTCTATAGTTCTCTTAACCATGTGAACATGGTTGAGTTTATTGCCAGTGCATAGATACAAGGATAGAAGGCAGAGTAGCTTAGCATTGGAATCAGACAGCTTAATGACTATATAGAAAGTGTTCTGGGCTAATGTGAACTGGGTTTTGTCATTTATTAGATGGTATTTGATTAACTAGTCAAAGACAAAATTATAGTGTTATTTATAATTGCAACTATTGGAACCTATATATTTTGTTACATGAAGATGTAGAAAAGAAATCAATATAAATCATCTTAAAGAAATGATTGTACATACATTTTGTAGCATTATAATGGTCAGTATCGAGTATCCATATACATATATGTGTGTACATATATCTCAGAGAAGATCATAAGAACCAAATTGATAATGCAGTAAATGATGTTTTTTCACATCTAAAACACAGCATGGGTAGGGTTGAATTATGATATTTATTTGAAAATATCTAGGAGAAAAAAAATATATTAATAAACTAAAACACCACATTTTCCCAACTTATATATCTCTAATACTGAGGCACAACACATGACTCACCATTTTTAAATTCTCTATTTTTTACTATAAAATTTTTTCCTAAACATACTTTTCATGGCCTCTTTCCACACATCTTTTGTTTTCCTCCAGACTGTAACGATGATGGGATTCAGCATGGGAATAAACAATAGTGTAAAATATGAATTTGACATCTATCATATCATAGTCCAAAGTGTAACTGGAACTTGGTCTCACATACATGAAGTGGAGTGTACCATGAACATATGGACACTCCAGTTAGGTGGAGAGAGCCACATGTAGAAAAAAAGACCTTCCGTCTCCCTTCAGCAGAATGCATCCTCAGAATGGCCAACAGGATGGAAAGTCCATAGGAGATAAGAATAATCAAGATGGTGACTATCTCCAACTAGAGCCCGTGAGAATAGAAGAGTAGAAGTTGATTCATGTGGAGTGTCAGAACAAGTGAAATATGAAAGGGAGAGGAGGGATGTCAGCAAATGACATGCCTAATTTCATTGGATGCACAGAAGGATAGGCTAAATGTGGCCACTGTGTGTAAAGAAGCGTGCAAAATGCCTCCAACATAGCAACGATTACAATGAGTGCCACATAGACTCTGGGTAACATAGGATAACTTCTGAATTCTACAGGAGAGGACTGTAGATTGCTTTATACATAGCGATCGTATGCCATTGCAGCCTGAGAAAGCACATTCCGTAATCCCAAAAGTAACAGCCGAAAATATCTACATTGCACATCCAAGGAGTGGTAAATGACTTACTCTTGACATGTGAAATCTACCAACATATATAGGGGTAATTGATGCTGAGGAATAACAGGCGTGTCCACAGATGATAATGCACTCAGAAAATAAGAGTACATGGGATTGTGAAGTCGAGGATCCCCCAAATGAAGCCAGTACCAAGGTTAGTCCTAAATTTCCTATCGAGGTAAAAAAGGTAAATAACTAGAAACCAGGAAGAATAAAGATTGATCATGCAGTTCAGGCTTGTCTGTGAAACCCTTCAGCACAAACACTTGGTAACTTGAGTGGCATTTTGCATCTTGACACCTCCATGAGACAAGAGTTCAAAGAGATTTATAAAATTACAGTTCATCTACAACAAAAGAATGAGCAAAAGCGGTATAATATTAGTAACACAAAAGGGAAATAAATCTAGCATTCTCCCATATTTATTGCTTGAGAAATTTTATTTATGTAGATTAGAGATAGTACGACAAAGACAATGATTAAAATTATTTATGCCCATTCAATGCAAAAATCAAATGGAAACGATGGGTATTCATTCACTAATGCACAGATCTACATGGCCCTTGCTAAAAGCAGCAGAATCAACTGGTTCATTTACTACTGTACTGTATATTATATGGTTGTTTCTACTAAATCACATTTTAAAACAGCAAGTGATCAAAGCTAACCACATAATTTGCTTTTGATAATATCCAAATACATGAGATAGTATATCAGTGTACACAGCATTGTATTCTAGAATAGAATGCCAGCATTCTAGATCCTTTTAGTAATGCCTTAAAAATATTTCTATAATGTAGAGATGAGAACATTTATATTTATTTTGCTAAATACTAGAGTAAATATTGAAAGACAAAAAAATATGCTGATAAAGATTAAATCTTTAAAGTATTTTAAATAGAGGTAATGCTTAATTTGGTTGATGCACTACAAAGTGATGACAATCTAAATTATGTAATATTACTATAAGCTACTCATCTCTAAAAATTTTCTGAGTCCATTATATCTTCTTGGTTATAACTAAAGAATTCATTAAGATTTTTCTCCAGATAATGACCTATGATTTGATTATTAAGCCAAAATAAAGAAATGAATTACAGTTTAACAGGCCTGAGAGAAAAGTGAAATACTGCCACTTGAAAGAGAAATGGATATATCTTCGCTTGATAATCATGTAAAATAGAGTCTTACAAAAAGTTGAAAACCACGCATGATTTCAACTCAAAACTGGGATATAGTACTAAAAACAACAAACAGAAGGCAAGAACAAAAGAGCAAACTTATAGATACAGATATGCTTCTGGTTAGTGGTTACGGCCAGAAAGAAAGTGAAAAGTGGTTTGGGCAGGGGAGGTAGAAGAAAGAGAGTGGAAATGGGTCCAAATATATGGTGATGGAAGACAACAGGTGGTGAATACACAAAAAGCAATATATGATGCCTTACTATTGAATTGTAAACTTGAAACCTATATAATTTTATAATCCAATGTCACCCCATTATATTTAATAAAAAATTAATGGAAAAAAGAAACTATATTGTGGTCTTAAAAAACATCTTAAAGCCATTAGAAATTTGTTGCAGTAAATTATGGGTTCTTACTTGGATCCTGATTCAAATAAAATTATGAGAGAGAGGACATTTATAAAAATTCTTAACAATAAGAAATCTTTCATAAAATTTAATAAATGATATTGATGAAGCGCTTAGGGTTCTAAAACAATTATTTTTGTTGGGATACATAATGAAAGATGCTTATGAGATGAAGTTAAAAATATAATCAGAGATGGTGGAGTTTGGGAGAGGGACCACATGTTCATATTATTAGAAACAGGAGTGGCAATGGACACATAGGAATTCCATTATAATCCCTTCTGTCTGCTTTTATTACATGTTTGAAATTTTCAAAATTAAAAATAAGAAACAGACCTAAGTAAAAAAGAAAAGAAATGATGCAAAAACTCTCATGTATATGATATAATCTATTTTTTAAACTTACCCGGATAAGGAGTCACAAGAGAGAAAATCAGCCCCAATACAATTCTTTACATCTTTCCGCTCAATGATAAACCTATGATTAATAAAAAATAGACCTAAGGACTTAGATCTGAACAAAAGCTCATTGGCTACAGTTATTGCTCATTGTGCCAGGTTCTATTGATTAAAAGCCATGTCTGATGCTAGGCTTTCTCTCCACCTAAGTTTACTCATCTTAAGAATAATAAGATGAATAATGACCAAAGCAGATATAATAACATATAAACCAATTAAACCAATTAAATGTGAAGGGCAATAAATATGAAGAAATTTTCTTTTAATATATCCATTTGGCTTAACATAAATTTAAAATAACTTCTATAATTAACTTTTTGTCATCAGATGTATTTATTTTTTAAAACATTAAATGAAGTAAATATTACCCACTTAAGTTAATATTATAACTAATCATTGAAGGAATATATCTGTCCAAATGCCTTGAGATGGACATTTCCATCCTTTAGCTTCATATTCTTAATATATATTTACGTTTTGTGATTATCCATACTCACTGGAAATAATATTATTCCATCTGAATTAAATCTATTATATATCATATTTCAATTATGATGTTTTTTTCCCTCTACTACCAGCACACAGAATGACCCATACAATTCTATTTGCTTACATTACTATGGGAGAAACTAATTTTTACTTGGATAAGTAAGATAGTGAAAAACTACATACATTTAAACCACTTCAATAAATTTTTTTGAATTGGATATTTCCTACTAAGATGACCCAATATACTAAAAGTGATTCTGGAAGTATAATGAAGTCAATATTAAAAATATATCAAAAGGACTACCAGAGAGTTTAAAGTAGGAAATGCTGTGTATTGTGATTTCTGAAGAGTTTGAGTTTCTTTTAAAATGAATATCAAACCCCATCTGAAAATACAATTTTAACAGAATGCAAGACAATCTCCAAGCATCTTTGGCTCCAACATTGCAATACTAAGTTTTTAACAGAGAAAAATAATAACAATCATGTATAGAGCACAGGCAGCCAGGAATAGACTTTCAGGGGCACATTACTTTTATTTCAACTTTATAACAGCTCTCATAACTAGCACTACTAAAAACAGAACCAAAGATTAATCCTGGTCTCCTGAAGCTTATGCTTTACTTTGCTGCTTTACAGTTTCCTGTACTATATACAACTTTATTCTATGTAACAGCAGCGTGCCATGTAGCAACTCCCACAGGAAATAAAAACACAGTTCTTGATATATATTTAGATAAGTTTTAAACTGTTAAGACTATAAAGAAACATGAAAACAAACAGTACTACAAAAAGTGTTTCACCCGCTACATGCCAAAGCTGAGAAAACCAAAAAGGTAATTGCTTGCCTCATAAGACCAAAATTCAAGCCCACAGGTAGCTGAATAAGTCAAATGTTTTTGTCCCCTCCACTGATTAATTTTTTTATTAATTTTATTTTATTATTGCTTTAGATTTGATCTATCATCTTCCATTTGGGAGAAGTATACACTCAAAAATAAAACACTGTTACTTAACTCTACAGACTTACATTTAATATTTTATATTTTCTTAATTTTATTTAATTTTACCTATATGCTAAATAGAAAACAACATCCAGGAGGTTTAGTACTAGAGATTTTATAACGTATGTTGACCTTGAAATTTTACATCCTTCTTCGGTTAAAATATTCTGCAAAATGACTTGGGAATGTTCTCTCTACCTAGTATTGACAAAAGCAAAAAGCTAGAGTTTAGATACACAGGAATATAATTAATTTAGATTATTTATATCCATCATACTCAGATTGTTGATAGAAATGATAAAAAAAAAATGCACTCCCCAAAGGGAATATGCATTAATTATCTTCTGGTTCTAAAAATAGCAAAAGGAGGATTTCTCAAATAATAAAAAATAAAATGTTCCTGGAGTAACTTGATTACATGTTGATATTTATTAAATAAATACAGATTTTAAGGCCTTGATTACAATGAGATGCTTTTAGATTTGTATTTTCCCAATAATTAGTGGAAATGATGGTAAGTATGTTTTTATATTAAGTGATCTGGTGAAGCTTCATTTGTATGTCACCTTCTATTTTGAGAATTGTCTATCTCAAGGAGTTTCTGCAAGTATTTTATTCTATTCATGTAGCTGCCTCTTTAGTGATTGTTTCCTTCTGTTCCATGGATAAGTTCTTAGTTAGGTGTATTCCCATTTATTTAATCTTGCTTTTTGAAGGTTAGCATGATTCATAAGGTGTCCATATCCATGGAAATAGTTGCCCTGTCCATAGTTGTGAAATTTACCCTGATATGTTTTTTTTAGGAATTTTAAGAAGTTTCAAAATCTTATGTTGACATCTTTAAATTACTTTTTGTTCATGATGTAAAATAAGGTACATATTTCATTCTTTTGCATGTAGATATCCAGGTTTTCCAGGACAATTCATAAAATGACTATACTTTTACCTTTGTGTGTTATTGATAGCCTCAGTTGGAAGATCAATTGACCATATATGGGTGGGTTTATTTCATGCCAGTATGACACTTTCTGTTCCCTTGGTCTTTATGTCTATTTTTATTCCAGTGCCATACTATTTTCTTTTTATTACTTTTAAAGTTTTTATGGGATATATTTTGAAATCAGGAAAATGTGATGACTCTACACTTTTTGTTATTCTTGCTTTTAAAAGCTTTTCCCTTGATACTACATGAATGTTTTATCATATTTTTTCTATTTCTGTAAAATACTACACTGGTATTTTGTGATATGAATTTTCTTCATATCTTTAAATCTTTTTCAGGTAGTATGGACTCTAAAAGAATTTGAAAGCGATACATCTATGCACACAAATCTGCACACAGAGATATTTATAGTAGCGCATAGCTTTATTACATAATTTACCAAATTTGTCTAACTTCGTTGATACTGCCTTGGAATGTGAGCTATATTTGGTATAAGCTTCTATAGAGATAATCTAATTTAAATGTGAGTCTTTAGTCATTGGCCCTCAGTTCAGTATACAGAGAGAAAAGGATACATGAGAGAAAGAGGGAAGAAGAGTTGCTTATCTACAAGTGAATGAAAAAAACTTCAGAAGAAATCACAGCCTTTGCCTTCACCTTTCACCCTTGGATCTCAGATTCCTATATTCTGAGAAGAATGGACAATATATTTCTGTTTTTTAAAAGCTACATGATCTGCTAGCACTTTGTTATGGCAGCCTTGAGGCAATCTAATGGAATCATCTACTGTCAGAATTTACTTATACATGTGTGAGTTCATGTGTGTATGTGTGTGTATTCACACATGAGAGTAGAATTATGTAACGCAACAAACAAATGGATTACACATTTTTCTGCATTTTTGGAAAAACTTTATATGTGGAGGCAAAGACTAAAATCTTTATTAAAAAAAATGTAATGAGGAAAGAATAGAAATACAACTAATAAACTAAAAATACCACATTTCCTTCTCATTTTGATTTTGAGACAATAGACATTATTCTTGATTCATTTCAATTTATTAGCGTTTACGTGAAAAAAATGCACTTTATCAATACAACTATTTTTATCAAACAGTCTTTCATGGCCTCTTTTGCATCTTTTGTTCACTCAGACTGCAAATGAGATGGGATTCTGACATGGGAATCAACAATGGTGAAAAATATCAACACTATCATCTCATAATGGTCCAAAAGCGTAGCTGCCTGGCTTGTGCCTAAGATTAATCCAAAGAAGGTGGAAAAGAGAGAAGAAACATAGGCATAGGGAAAGAAGAACATATCCTGGGAGACTACTTGTGAATTAGATTTCACTGAGGTAACCCCTAAATGTGGAGGGCTACAAATATTTTTCTTGTTTTTATATATACCTTTGCAGGAGGTAGGTCTTTGTAAAGCATTGTATTAAGTCAGAAAATGAGGTCAATAGGAATTTGGAGACTTAATTTAATATGGAAGCCGAGTGAAAATCTTTATAAAAGGATATTAGGAAATAGACATTCAGAGAACCAAGACACATAACAAGACAGAAGGAAGAAGACTGTCACTATCAATAATGCCAAAGAGGAGAAAGGCTCCAGGAAAGGAAATCAACCCTGCCACCACCTTGATCTCATGACCTCTAAATTATGGTAGAACACTGAGAAATAAATTTCTGTTTTTATGCTACCAGTCTCACTGGTACTTTTATCCTTAGCCCTGATAAACTAATAAAATCAATATAACCATATATATATATATATATATATATATATATATATATATATATATATACACATACACACACACACACACACGCACATGCTGTGGGTCTGAAATAGAATTAAATAAGAAGGAAACAATGGGCCAATGACAATGCAGAGGTGCGGAGGTATGACTAGGATCTTGATATAAAAATGTAATACTAAAAATAGAAAGACTACCAATAAAGACATTTTAATATTATAATTTCTTGATATACGAGACAATAGTCATTATTGCCTTAATTTATTTAAATTCGATAGTTATTGCTTGAAAAAATATAATATGAAAATCAATACACTTACATTTTTACCAGTAACACTCTTTTTCATGGCCTCTTTTCACATCTTTGTTCCTCAGACCTATAGATGATGACAGGATTCAGTATGGGAATCACACAGTAATGGTGTAAAAATAAAGACACAATCATGTCATGGTCCAAAGCGTAGCTGGAAGTTCTTGGTCTTATGTACACATGAAGATGATGGTTCCATGATAAACTGATACTCCAGTTAGATGAGGAGCCACATGTGAGAAAAGAAAGGATTACTCTTCGTCTCCCCTCAGCCAGAATGCATCCTCAGAATGGCCAGCATGGTATGAAACCATAGGGAGATCAGGGATAATCAGGATGAGTGACTATCTCAATAGAGCTCCACTAGAAAGCAGAAGAGTAGAAGCCTGGGTTCCATGTGAGTGTCAAGAACAGGAAATAGCAAGGAGAGGAGGGATATCGCTTTATAAAGGTTACACACTAATTTCGTGGATGCACAGAAGGATAGGCTAACAATGTATGGCCACTGTGTGTACAGAAGCACATGCAAGAATCACCCACCAACATAAGAAGCTAATAATGAGTGGCACATAGGAGTCTGAGGTGACATATGCTAACCTGAGTAGAGGAGAGGGTTGTAGATTGCTACATAGCGATCGTCAGATGCCATTGCAGCCAAGAGAAAGCATTCTATGGTCCCAAAAGTAACACCGATAAATATGTTGAGTTGCACATACAGAGATAAGAAATGGCTTTGTCCTCTTTCAAGGAAATTTAGCACCAACATTTTGGGCGTCGAAAACTGAAGAATAGCAGGCATCTAAGAATGATAAGCCACTAAGAGAAAATAGTACATGAGGATTGTGAAGTCGAGAATCCTTAATGATCCCAATAAAACTATCATTCCAAATTTCCTATCAGAGGTAGAGAGATAGATTGCTAGAAACAGTAAAAATAGAAAGACTTTGCACTTCATAATTATCTGTGAAGCCCTATCAATATAAACTTATAGTGACTTCAGTCCACATTTTTTATCTGAATCTGTGTGTAAATCGAAATCTGCTGTCAGCCAACTGTGAGCATTTTCATTTTATTTATGTTTGTAAAAGCAATATTTAAAAAGTAGCATCCACCTATTATATCCTCTTGCTTTTTAGCAGAGGAGTATGGGAAATCCTTAACGCAATAGGGAAATGAGCAGTGATAAAGACACTGTGTCCAAGAGAATGTAATGACCCTGTTAAATTAAGAAATTCTTTATTAATGGTTGGCTATATTTTTTCATATTAAGATAATGTCAGTTTATGTTTTAATATCCAACTTATTTTTCAGTTAAATTTACTACTACATTGTTTCAATTTTTATCATCCTAAAATGCACAAAGAGGAGAATAATATAAGACTTCTAAATCTAAAATACTGTAATAAAAATTGCCATGCATCTGAGTACTAAACCTAGGATTTTCTCCAGTATTCCTTCAGAAATGCTTTTCCTTAGTGTTTCTAATTGTTAAAATGAAAAGCAGCCACTCCTAACCACTGTACAAATTGTATGCGTAAATGAGAAAGTATTATTTTAATGAAAAAAAACAATGTAGGAACTTAATTTCATTTTAAAATATTTCCAGAAGTCCAGAAAATTGGCTAAGAAACATTGACATTTTAACTTGTCCTGTGGGGCAGCCTTTTCCAACTCAAACATTTTGTGTATCCCCCTTTTTTGGCTTTATTCTTCCATTCCACTAGAACTTTTAAATCCCTGGTGAACAGATAATAGATATTATCACAGAGGTAAAGATGTGCCTTGTATGCAAATGATAACAGAACATTGATTTACACAGTATCTTTTTTCCAGCTTGACTCTCTCTTGATGCACACAGCTATATATCGCACATGCTGTGTCCATTTAGAGCCTGCAAATTACCCATTTATTATTCCGTTCGAGGTTTTTTGCAAATTTAACTTAATGGCGATTATAACATTTTTCTATTAATATATTCCTTAACCTGGAAAAAATCTTTTGGGTATATTTTTATGACATGTTTTAAGTAAAAAGAGAAATCATGACCATTTTTTAATATATGGTTTCTTAAGAAATTCCTCTAAAATTATTATAAAAGAAAAATCATGCAATAACAAGCTCATTAGAGTTTATAGAAGTCATTGCTAAGAGAGTAGAACAACTACATAAGTTATAAACTAGTGCTTTTTTTCCTGGAGTATTTTTCTTTGCACTTTATACTCTTTTCTCCATTCAGTGGAATATGAACAAAATGAAAATGCACCTTAAAAATCCTAGAGTCACCTGCATCTAGACTGAAAAAGCATTATGGTTTAAACAAAATTAAATATAAGTATCTATCATATTTACAGGAGAGCAGATTTCAAGCACCATGACTCCTGTTTTTTCCTCTGTCCAGTCCTAGACTAAGGTAATGTGTTTAAATGAATGAAAAAACTCCTGCAGTGCAGTAGAGCCAGGGATGCTACAAAGGATTTATATTTCTGACATAAAACACACCTTACATTTTTGTCATATTGAGATTTCCATACTTCAGAAGAAAGATAGAAAATCAACTTAAAAATATTCTTAGAAAAAAAAAAAAGATACATTTTTATTTCTTCCCTATGCTGTCTTCCGATGTGATTATGTTGGTGATGTTTTTAATAAAGACAATAAATATTACTTTAGTATGAAAATATCACATCCTAAAATGCTCAATTAATCCTTAGAGAATTTTAAAGTGAAAAATATAATTAATCTAAATTTTTACTCTCAGTATAAAATACTAACAACTCAAGTACATTTCTCTTGAGAACACATACACACAAATGCCTTTATAGCAATTTTTAGATTTAAATGGTTACATTACTAAAATAACTTATAAAATCATAAATAAATAAATAATATAAAATTATTTTGATGTGTTGTTTGTGCATTACACTAATTTTGTTTCTATTTTTTAAAATTTCTCATTCTCTGTTGTTATTCCTCTATTTTCTCTCTTCCTTTCCTCCTACCTTTATATATGGGTTATATAAACAAATATTTATGAAAGTCATCAACAAAATAGGAATTACACAGATGTGCAAGTACAATGAAAACAAATAAATATGTGCAAGCAATTATAGGAAAGTATACCAATAGAGTAGTCTACTAAAGATGCCCATTACAAAACACAAGTTGCCTATTATATACAGGAGAAACTTTAGCAACATTAAACTCTAACTTTTAACTGATGTGTCTGAGATAATGTAATTGCTGAGAATTAAGAACAGTATATTTGGGGTCTGAAACCTTGTATTAAAAATCCAGATTTAGCATTTAATGTTATTGCAAACCCTGAAAAAATAAGTTTATTTTTTCCCTAGTAAAGAGTAATTAAAGTTGACCAAATTTTCAGTTATCTCTTGTTCAACTACATGAACATGGTATGATTGCATAGAGCTTATTTCATTAAATTCACTAAAATACATGTTATTAAGTGAAAGTGTTTTAATTACATGTGAAGGATACATACATGTAAAATATGACTTCCAAATTTTCTTTCATTACAAAATATCAATAGGAAGTAATAAATCTGTTTTTTATCAAAACATTGAGCAATGAGTGAAAGCAATTCAACCAAACCAGAAACTCAGTATTTCTTCCTGTTATACATATGTTTAAGTTACATGATATTTAAAATTTATTTAAATATCTTCCTCATGAGATTAAAACCAGTTAATTACAATATTCTATGGTATAAGTAACTTTAAAAATAGATCTTTTCATTTCATTCTAACTCTGCTTATGACAGTAAAATAATGGTCTATTTGCTTAAATTCCTTGATAATTTTGTTCATAATAATATTCTCATAACTTTTAATATTTCTGATTTTATCTGTAGTGCAAGAAAAGTGATTTATAAGTGAAGAAAATATATTTTAATCCAAATTATGTCTCATTATGGTAATTATCCACTGTAGAAACTGGAGGAAAAATAGAAAATATATGGTTCACCTATTTCATTAAAGATGTTCTTCAAACAGGCTTTTCTGTCAAACTAACATTTAAGAACATTGTAACTGATCATATTTATGTCTGTCTGATTTCACTTTAAGAGAAAGAGGTTAAAAAATAAATATATAGATCTCAAATTTTATCACAACAAGACAATTCTGGAATACTAAAATCAAACCAGTTCTTCAATTGTCATATAGTCAGAACACAAAATACCATTTACCCATGAGAATGGTATTATAAACACTAAGCTTGGAATGAATGAAAGCTATGATAGCAGCTATGACATGTCATTAAACAGCTACTAGGTGTTAGAAATTTTGGGGATATTATCATATGTAATTTGCATGACAACCTACAAAACTAATTCAATGTCCTTCCATAGATGAGAAAACTGAGAACAAGTTTGACTTATGACTGAATCAAGGTCATGCATTTAGTTACCAGCAGAGTCAGGATTTAAGGACAATTTGCTCTGTCTCCAAACCCTGTTATTTTTACTTGACCATATCACAGATTCATTGTGATATGCCTTAAATTTGGAAATATTATCCCTTAGAAATATCAAAAAATAATATCCTCATGTGTTTGAATTGTTTTAGAAAGCTACAAGCATAAGCAGAACATTCTATTTAAAAGAAACTGAAGTGAATTCTAGATCAGTTAGCTAACGTGTGAAAGAAATTTAAAATTCAGTTATATTCCTCCATGAGAAATAATAATTACAATCTAAAATGATTTAAACTCAGTGGTTGCTTGATCATCAGTTTTTTCTCCATTTAACAATTTTCCAAAAAAGAAATATAGCCCCTTATTTCTCCTACCTTTATTCCATTACCTTCCATTATGGAAATTAAGTTCATTTCTAAAATAAAAATCTATTGACCAAAATATATAGTGCTTTTTATTATTTTTGCTGGTATTTATTTCTCTGAAATTTCTTCATTTCATTTTTAATTCAGCTCTGTGTTCATTTGTAATATTTACCTCAGTTTTATGTTAAAGCATATGATCCAATTTGAGATTTAAGGTTCTAAATTATGCCATATTTTTGTAGTAATGAAAAACCTTTCCTCTTATCTGAGGAAATGAACTTCTTACTCAATTAAGGTATGCTGTAAATATTAAGCATTTGAACTCTCATACCAGGTTCTCAAGTGCTTCTTGAAATCCTCAGGGATGCTCGCTCCAGGAATAAAACACATTAATTCTCTTCTGGGACAACAAAGTAACAAGTCAACTTTAGTTGTTTTGTGTTTTTTTTCTTTTCTTTTATATTAAAGAAGAGTTATTCTGAAGCTCTAAACTACATGATGAAAGTGATTACATGAATGCACCTTGGCCTCTGATATAAAATGATCATTCAGTGGAAAAAGAATTGCACTAGAACTGAAAAAGAAATTTAATGATACACAACATAGACCTAGCTCTGATACTAAACAGCTATGTATCATTGGATCGATAACTGAAATTCTCTGAAATCCAGTATCCTATTCCTGGGAATATAACCAGTTACTTTTCTCAAATTCTCTAAACATATACATAATGAAATAATCTAAAAGCATATGTTATGACAGATTTTACAATAATTTAATGAAGATTACTATATTTATTTAACTTTTTAAGTTCTACTCTTTTAAGAGGTATGGGAGATATATTTAAGCTCATTAATAGAGCAGATAAGATGAATACATGAATAAGAAGTATTGACAATAGAGATGGGACAGTATACCAGGAACTATAGCATTCTATGTAATAGAACATTAGAATATTAGAGTCTGGCAGAAGTTAAGGTCAATAATTGGGGCTTATAGAGTATTATTTTACTGTCCCTATATACTAATCTATAGACTAGTATGCAGATGTATACTCCAGAAAGAGAAATTAAGAAAACAATCCCATTTACAATTCCATCAAAAACGATAAAGTACCTGAGAATCAAACTAACCAAGAAAGTAGACCTGTTTTTAGAAAATTATGTCATTGAAAAATGAAATTGAAGAAGATACAAATAATTGGAAGCATATACCCTGTTCATGGGTAGGAAAAATCAACATTATTAAAATGGCCATACTACCCAAAGCAATCTATAGATTCAATGCAATTCCTATCAAAATACCAATGGCATTTTTCCTAGAGCTAGAACAAAAAATCTTAGAATTTATGTGTGCTCTAAAAATCCCTGAATAGACATGGCAATTTTGAGAAAGAAAAACAAAATTGAAGGTAATTTACTACCTATTATCAAACTACACTACAAGGCTATAGTAATGGTACTGCATAAAAACAGATACATTAATCAATAGAACATAATAGAGAGCCTAGAAATAAATCCACACCTAAATGCTCACTTAATATATGACAATGGAGGTAAGAATATACAATAGGTTAAAGGCAGTCTCTGCAGTAAATGGTGTTGGGAAAATTGGACAGATACATGCAAAAACAAAAACAAAACAAACAAACAAACAAACAAAAGAAACTGGACCATCTTTTTACACCATATGTAAGAATAGACTCAAAATCGATTGAAGATTTAAATAGAAGACCCCAAACCATAAAAATTCTAGAAGAAAAGATAGGCAGTAAACTCTCTGATATTACCAGCAGAAATTTTTTTTAGATATATCACCTCAGACAAGGAAAAGAAAAGAAAAAATAAAACAAAATGCGATTACATCAAACTAAAAATTTTTGTACAGCAAAGGAAACCATGAACAAAACAAAAACATAATCAAGTGAATGGGAGGAGATATTCACTAATGATACATCTGACAATGGGGTTAATATCCAAAATTTATAACAAAACAAACAAAATTTATAACAAAAAAACAAACAATCCAATTAAAAAATGGGCAGAAGACCTGAACAGATACTTCTCCAAAGAGGAAATATAGATGGCTAACAGACATATGAAAAGATGCTCAAGGTGCTAATCATCAGAGAAATGCAAATTAAAACCACAATTACATATAACCTCACACTTGTCAAAATGGCTATCATCAATAAATTAAAAACAAGTGTTGTCGAGGATCGGAATAAAGGGAACCCTCATGCATTGATGTGGGATTGCACTGGTACAACTGCTATGGAAAACAGTACAGGGTTTTCTCAAATAATTAAAAATTGATATAACTTTTGACCCAGCAATTGCAATTCTGGCTATTAGTCATCAAAACGCACAATAATTTGTAAAGATCTATGTACTTCAATATTCATGGTGGCACAATTTATAATTTACAATAGCCAAGATATGGAAGCAAACTAAATGCCCATGAACAAACAATTGAATAAAGAAATAATGGTTTTTATGTACAATGGAATATTACTCAGCCACTAAAAAATGAAATCATAACATTTGTAATGACATGAATGGACCTAGAAGTTATGATGAGTGATACAAGTCAGACAGAGAAAAGTAGATATCATATGATTTCATTTATGTGTGGTATATAAGGAACAAAAAGAACCAACTAATCTAAAATAGATTCACAAATATAGTGGACAATTTGGTGATGGATAGAGAGGAGGGGAGTTAGGAGGCTGGGAGAATGGGGTGAATGGTTAAAGAAGTACAAATTAGCACAGGGAGCATGGCAGAGTGAATGCAGTTAGCATCATTAATATGATGGCTAAGTGGAGGGCCAAGCGTGGGAGTGAGCAATTGGGGGGATCATTTTATGAACATTATAGATGTCTAACCATGTACTGTATATTTGAAACTAACTTAAATAAATAAATTTATTTTTAAAAACTCAAGAAAAAATTGTGAAAAAGAGGTAGATAGCTAATATTCTAAACCCAGAGATTCTAAATTAGAAGGTGGGGAAAGTTGGTATGGAATCTGAATTTTAACAGAAGGAAAAAATGTAAAAAAGAAAGAAGAAAAAAAGGGAGGGAGATACTGATCGGCAGCTTGTTAATGGTCCGTTAACTGAATACAATTGAATTGATCAATATATTCAGTGCATCACTACTTCAAACTAAACAAGCATTTTTTTGCAGAAATCGACAAGTTAATTTTATAATTTATAAAAAAAGGCAAAGAAACTAAAGTAGGGAAAGCAATTTTGAAAATGTAGAATAAAGTAGGGCTCATAATCTGATTTTAACTTATACTACAAAGCTAAAATAATCAAGAAAGTATGGCATTGGTGAAAAAATAGATATCTACATCAATAGAACAGAATAAATTCTTTAGCAGTACAGACGAGCAATATAGTCAGTCAATTGATTTTGGACAGTTATTAAGGAAAATCCATAGAAGAAGGATAGTATTTTTATGCTATATGTTCTGATGCTGAATATGTAGAGAGCCTTACAAAACAAAAATGACATTTTTGTATCATAAATACAAAACTTATTTTTTACATACAAAAACTCATTTTTGTATCAAATATAAAATTGTTATATATAAAAGTTGTCTCAAAATGAATATTAGATCTTAATATAAAAGCTATTACTATAATATTTCTAGAGAAAAACTATGACAAGTTTTGTGTGGCCATAGGTTAGTCACAACTTTTCCTGTAAAACACACAATGCATGAACCTTAGGAGCAAAAAATGATTTATTATAGTTTATCATAGTTAAAATCTGCTTTGTCCAAGACACTGTTGAGGGAATGAATAAACTACATACTTTTCCAAAATATTTGCTAGATGGTTATTTGATAAAGAACTGAATCCAAAATATATAAAGAACACTAAAATCTCAAAAATATGTAAAAACAAAAGATAAACAATAGAAAATGCGTATAAACTTGAATAGACATTTTGCCAGAGAAGACACATAGATGTTATTTAAGCATATTAAAAATATTCTACATAATTTGTAATTAAGAAAATATGATTTAAAACCATGTTGTGCTCCCTGCACTTCATCATCAGAATGAATTTTAAAAGTATAATAATAAATGACAGTCCAAAGGGCTTGCAATGATGCAAAGCAACTGCTGTTTTCATCCATTCTGGTGGGAAAGCAAAAGGATGCAACTGACCCAGCTATTTCACTGTGTGTTATTTACCTGAGACAAAAGAAGTCATGCAAAGACACGATGACCTGTACGCCAATGTTTATAACAGCCCTAACCACTATGTTCTAAAATAGGGAACAGTCCAAATGTCCAGCAACTATTGAACTGATAAAGCGACCTGGTGCAACTTTAAGATGGAATACTGTTGGGTAATTAAGAAGAACAAATGCTAATATGTTCAAGGACAAGGATGACACTTAAATACACCATGCTAAGTGAAAGAAACCAAACTCTAAAGGTTGCGTATGATGTTATTTCACTTCAATCACCTTCTGGACCAGGCCAAGTTGTGACAATGGAAAACAAATGAGATGCATCTGTTTGTGTCAGAACTGGTGAGGTTTAGGGATGTAAAAGGAGCTGACTGGCTACAAATTGTTTAAGAAGAGACTTTTTAAGGAGATAAAAATGTCTGTGGCTATAAATCACATATGTCTATTAAAATTCCTACTACTGACACCTATAAAAGGTAAATTTTATGTTATTAAATATTAAAACTCAATGACCCCAACTTTTAAAAAAGCTAACAATTACCTAAATTAATCGTTGCTTCAGAATAAGGTTATCTTTACAGGGAAGATAGTGACTCCAAGACAGAATAAGGGAGGCTTCTGGGGTGCTCTCGCGTTGTTATGATGGTCTTAAAATATTATTGTGTGGCCACTTTAGTTCTCAGAGCTAAGCTTGTTTCTGGAGTACTTTGTACTTGCTGTTTCTTATGTCTAAATAGATCTTGCCAGCTGGAGGCATACTTTGCACTTTAGACATTAGAGGATTGCTGCAATAGTACTTTCTGAAGTACTTGCCTACGTCTTCCAGAAGCTACCTCCCTGCTGGTGCTTTCCTTCCTAGTGTATCTGCCCTTCTCAAGTGACATTTTCTTCCATATTTTTTCCCTCTAGGTGAAGCCCTGTCTTTTTCAAGGAGAGTATGTGTTGCATATTCCTGAGATCCTGAGTGGTTTATAATGGTGTATTGGTTTCTCACAGTTCTTTTTTAATACTCTGATTGAGCCTGTGTAAGGGTGAGAAGCTTCTGGAAAACTGATGAAAAATAAAAATGTTACTGGGTCACCTGCTTATCAATGTTAAATTTTTTTCTCTTTTGGTTCTAGTGCACTCTGTATGTGCTTATTGTTTGTGCATATATTTCCTGATTGAACAATTGATAGATGATTTTTATTTAATCTGAGTAAACCATGGATTGGTATTCAGAACTGACAAAGTAGTATGGCTTATAGTCCTACGGAGGTTTAAGCTTTTAATGTTTCCACCATACTCCTATGGCTTTTGGGGCGCTTTTTATTACTTGTAATTTGTTATTACTAATAATAATCTAATAAGTTCAAATATATGCTTTATTCATTTAAACAATAGCATTTTATCATTTAAACAGAGTAAAAGTGCAATGAATTTGGTTGACTATAAATGCATCTGTTAGATTCTGCAAGAGGTATATTGTGGTTTCATGTTGTCATACTTTACCATTTATATGGATTGTTGCAATATAAAATGGCTTATTTTGTCAGGATGAGGACACTGATTTTCAGAGGAGTTAGCACCAACTCAATGTCAGAGCTAAGCATAAGTATGTCTCATATAATTTTCTACCTGCTCTCAAAACATGTGTTTTATTCTTAAGGCATTATTTAAAACCAGACAAATGACTTCATTCATTTTACAAATATCAACGCATAGTACATTTGTCCAGAACCATTTATTATTTTGTTATTGAGTAAATCATCATGTTGCTATTTTGAAATGGAAGGTAATTGAGCCATAATCCCCTTTGGGCATCTCCTATGGGTTTTAACAAGGTTGAGTAAGTAGATATAGACAACCTAAACAAACCACATTCATAATGTGCCTAAACATGCATTTGCTGATCTATAGGTAAGAGAAATTTTCAGATCATTTTTGGAATATTTTAGGAGGCAAGACTTAAAATGTCGAGTTCAAATATGTTATGAAATCCCCAGTACTAAACTCTTCAGTTGTGTACTACTAAATAGGTGACTCATCATAATCTGATTTATGCAGCATCTGCCAAAGAATTGAAAAATAATTCTTCCTTGAATAAAACAAACAGAAAAATTGAAAATATTGGATTTATGTTTGTAGAAGTAAAGAGAATGCTCCCATTGAAGTGTACGTTTGCATTTTTCTGATGAAAGAAGGCAGACCAACTCAAAATTAAAAAATAGAAAATTTATCAGTAGAGGGCAAAAAAACATTTGACTGATACAACTATCTGGAGTTTCTATATATATTTATATGTTTTTCTTCTTTCTTTCCTTTTATTTTCCAGGCAAGGCAACCTTTGTTTGACCTCACAGATTGTAATAATCTTGTCAGTTTATAATCCTTTATATTTTTATATTTTATGTCTGTAGACTTATATATATTATTATATATTCATATAATGAGGAAAATAACAGTTCTCTTGCTTATTTTTTCTATGTATGTAATTTAGAGCCACTTCAGATTATTACTTAATTCAAAACGTTTCTCTAGCCTTAATGATAGTAAATATCCAAAGGCATCAAGGTTAGTGTTTTGTTTATTTTAGTGGGGGTGGTGAGAGCAGGTGGTGAGAATGTTCAGTTGCAGAATGAAGTCATGGTATAATAAGTGGCAGTAAAAAATTGTGAAAAGTGTGTGCGCCATGAGGGAGACCCAGTTTTAAATCTTGACTCTGACACTACTTAGCTATGAGAGCTGCTATAAAGGAAAAATAATGTGTGTCGACGTCCATTCCTACAGCTTATTGAGTGACTGCTTTTGGTTCTCCGCTCCTTTGAAAACTTAGTGTTTCATACTGAGCTCAAGATTTTTGCAGAATTCTGCCCTCTATTAAAATTATATATATGTGTATATATATAAAATTCAGTGGTAAATTAACCATTTGATTTGATGGTTTTATTAATGACATGAGTTGAGCCAGTAATTTAAAACCCAAATCTTCCATCTGATTCTATAGTAAATGGCATCAAACTTTGATCTCTTGTCTTGTGACTGACTCCAGAACTGCTGCTGATAAATTATTCATACACAAGAATTAATTATGAAGACATAATTCATTTTCCTTGAACCACAATATTGTTCATTTTGTCATAGCAATATGAATTATAATTTTAATAATCTCTTCAATTTGTCCCATGAGGTGTCAGCATGCAGAATGTCACGGAAGTTACCATGTTTATATTGAAAGGATTCACAGACAAGCCTGAAATGCAGATCATCTTATTCTTCCTGTTTCTAGCAATTTACCTTTTTACTCTCGTAGGAAATTTAGGATTGGTTGTGTTGGTCCTGGTGGATCCCCGACTTCACAACCCCATGTACTATTTTCTGAGTATGTTGTCATCTGTGGATGCCTGTTTTTCTTCCATAATTACCCCGAACATGTTGGTAGATTTTATATCAAAGAGTAAAGTTATTTCACTTTCTGGATGTGCAACACAGATGTTTCTCCTTGTTACATTTGGAACGACAGAATGCTTTCTCCTGGCCGCAATGGCATACGATCGCTATGTAGCAATCTACAACCCTCTCCTGTACTCAGTTAACATGTCATCTAGAGTCTATGTGCCACTCATCATTGCTTCCTATGTTGGTGGCATTCTGCATGCTTCTTTACACACAGTGGCCACATTTAGCCTATCCTTCTGTGCATCCAATGAAATTAGGCATGTCTTTTGTGACATCCCTCCTCTCCTTGCTATTTCCTGTTCTGACACTCACATGAATCAGCTTCTACTTTTCTGCTTTGTGGGCTCCATTGAGATAGTCACTATCCTGATCGTCCTGATCTCCTATGGTTTCATCCTTTTGGCCATTCTGAGGATGCATTCTGCTGAGGGGAGATGGAAGGTCTTTTCTACATGTGGCTCTCACCTAACTGGAGTGTCAGTTTATCATGGAACCATCCTCTTCATGTATGTGAGACCAAGTTCCAGCTATGCTTTGGACCATGACATGATAGTTTCGATATTTTATAGCATTGTAATTCCCATGCTAAATCCTGTCATCTACAGTCTGAGAAACAAAGATGTAAAAGAGGCTGTGAAAAGAGTGTTTGGTAAAAATTGGTGTATCGATTAAGTATATTTTTCACAATAACTATCAAATAAATTAAGAATAATGTCAATTGTCTGCATATTAAGAAGTTATAATAAAAATGTGTTTAGTTTGTCATTGTCTTTCTATTCTTCTTAACCATTTTTATATCAAGATCCTAGTCATACATCCAGCTGTGATCTGTCATTCATTTACTTCTTATTTAATTCATTCTCAGACACACACAGGCATATACACATGTGTATACATATATATAGATGTATACACACACACACACAGTTATACTGATTTTATTAGTTTGTCAGACTGCAATAAAAAGTACCACTGACTGGTGGTTTAAACAACAGAAATTTATTTTTTATTGTTCTATAATCTAGAGGCCTGAGATCAAGGTGCTGGCAGGGTTGATTTCTTTTGGAGCCTTTCTACTTGGCTTATAGATGATAGTCTTCTTCCTGTGTCTTTACATATCTTTGTTCTCTGTATGTCTCTTTCCCAATATCTTTTTATAAAGACATTGGTCATATTGAATTAAGGTCCACCCTAATGACCTTATTTTTACTTATTTACCTTTACAAAAACCTATCTCCAAATACAGTTACATTCTGAGGTGCGAGGTTAAGATTTCAACATATGAATATTGGTACATATTATATGTATATTAATATCCATAGTCACATATTTATGTAATATTTTATTTAAAATGTACAGTACTTATTTACATCTTAATGTGACTTGAATTAGATAGGATTCCAGGTTGCAATTGCAATTAACTTCATAATTATATCTGATGAGCTCTAACAAATGACACCTAACTGATATCAAAACTATGGCTGACATATTCCAATGCCACTTTCCAAGGAACCATTGGTATCTGACTTCTGTTGACAACATTCTGCTCCATGTTAGAACTATGCATTGGTGGCAATCTAAGTACGGGCTGTGATGCAGCAACCACAGATGTTTTCAAATTTCTGGTGTGATCACCATGGTGTTTGTGAGGGTGCTTTTCTCTCCCTTTCTTACTTCACCTAGAGCACAAATGTGATCCTCATTGTCTTATTTATCTCAGAATACAGACTAGGCATTAGTGTTTATAAAGACTATACTTAAGCTCAAGAATAACAAAAAACACAAACACAATTTGAGAGTTACTTGGGATCTTCCCACAAGTAAGCCTCAGCCCATGTTTATGAGTTTCCCAATAGGCCTGATCCAGACTCAACTTTGGCTGTCTTTTACTTTGACTTCCTTTATTCTGTGTGACACTTGCAGGTGTCACAACTCTCCAGTCCTCAAGCCCAAGAACCAAGGTACAAAAAAAGCATACCTACTATGATCACATTTAGCCTTGCTTTCAACAAACATCTTTTTATTGCAAGGACATTTATCCTTCAAGTATAACTTGAAATGACAGTGGCCTTTCCTTCCTTTCCTCCTTCGCTCCCTTCTCCCTCCCTCCCTCTCTCCCTCCCTCCCTCCCTCTCTTCCTTCCTTCCTTCCTTTTTTCCTTCCTTCCTTCCTTCCTTCCTTCCTTCCTTCCTTCCTTCCTTCCTTCCTTCCTTCCTTCCTTCCTTCCTTTCCTCCTTTTCTCCATTCTTCCTTCTTTTCTTCCATTTCAGTTATTACTGATATTATTTTATTTCATGAAACCCTGTAGATTCCAACCAAAAATAATCTCTTTAGAAACATAGAGTACTAAATAAGGATATTTAGGATAATCCTAAAGTAGGATTATCAAGTTTAAATAACACCTCAACAGTACAAAACCAGAGAGCTTGTTATCACAATTTATTCTTCCTCAATTTTCTGCATTTTCTTGCTTCTGTTTGACAGGCTCTCTCCACTGCTATTCATCCAATTCTCTCATATAAATGTTTTTTTTTTTTTTTTGGTGGGTTCTCATTTGTTACATTATGATTTTTCATCACAATTCTTTGTTGAATAAGCGACTTTTTATAAAATCTCATTTTTACACATACACATTGCTCATATTTTCTATAAGCCGTTATCAATATAGCTTAGATTTTTTAAAATTAGTTTGTGTGTATATATATTTACTTTATGGTATATTTATCTGATAAAGTTTATTATCAATAAATATTGAAAACATTTTAAATTTTTAAATAATGTTTATGAAATATATAGATGATATGTTATAAAACTGTACACTTGAAACCTATATAATTTTTTAACCAATGTCATCTCAATAAATTTAATAATTTTTTAAAGCCAGGATCAACATACTTGATAGAAGGTAACCTTAATAATTAAGTTAAATGAAAGACTAGTGGTAATTTTCAATGTCAATGCCACCTCAAAAGGCATGATGATTGCAAAATATCAAGGAGCAGTTTTTCTTTCTTAATGTTTTCCCAATTTTGAAACTTTTTTGTTTATATTCATAGCTGTTTATGATCACAGGGTTATTCTTGTATCACTTTTTTCATCATAGCAGAAGCCAAATTCAGATCAGACATTTTAAACCTCTTTTGATTTAATGATAATATAGTTTCATTCCCTACATGATCACATTTTTAATTATACTTCTTAAATTTTTTTTTTCTTTTTTCTCTCCTGGATTATTCTTGTCATTTATTTGTGTGAGCTTTCTTCTTTCTTTCTTTCTTTCTTTCTTTCTTTCTTTCTTTCTTTCTTTCTTTCTTTCTTTCTTTCTTTCTTTCTTTCTTTTTCTTTTTTCTTTCTTTTTTTTCTCCTTCCTTCCTTCCTTCCTTCCTTCCTTCCTTCCTTCCTTCCTTCCTTCCTTCCTTCCTTCCTCTCTCTCTCTCTCTCTCTCTCTCTCTCTCTCTCTCTCTCTTTCTTTCTTTTAAATTTTTTGACTCAAAGAATGGTTCCATTATCTTTTGGATAAATATTGTTCAATAATTTTTTGCTTTCTAATTCATTATTTGTTAGCTATATCTTATCATTTTTGTCCCTCTTTTATTTAGGTGAATTCATTGTACTTTTTTTTTATCACTTAGTAATAACTGCTTGTTTTACTTTTTTTTTTTACCCATTCAATAATACAAAAATATAACATTTGTATTATTTATCTGACAGTCACTTTGCATTTATCTTTCATGTAGCAAAAGAATTATTTTTATTGTGGTAAATTATACAAATATTAACGTTAATTTTTAAAATTTTCATTTGACTGAGTATAATGAGATTATTTTTTAATTTTATCTTTTAATTTTCTACTTAAAAGTTTTTCTTTTAGATCTTAATTTAAAATTTTATTGCATAACAGTCAGAAAATTTGACTCCTTTAAGTTAATTTTTATAAATTGATTAAAATCTCTGGATTAATTTTAATCAACTAGTATAAATGACTCATAGATGCTAAAAAAAGATTCAAATGTTGATATAAAAGTATGATCTTAACAAGTATAGTATTTTCAGATTATAAATTCTCAGCTGAGGGAAACAGAAAAAATATAAAACATTAGTGATACAACATGTGAAAAGGTGAAGATTATTATTGAAAAAAACAAACAAACAGAATTTAAATCATTGTAGGAAATGGGGGTGCTACAGTTCTTGATCCTTAGTGTCCCTGTCTGCAAAGTTACAATAGTAGTAACCTGTGTCATGTGTTTGTATTAATGAAATTAATTCTATATATTTAAAACATTTTGAATGTTTTATTAATAACATCATAAGTATTCAATCAATAATTATTTTACATCCTTAATATAAATGACATAGTAATCTATTATACCTATACATGCACATTTATTAAACTGTTACTATATCCATTAGGCAATTACATTAATCATGATTTTTTTTGTTTACTTTTTTAAAAAGTAATACAGAATACGGATTGATTTGTTTCCTTCAAATAAATATTTGAAGTAGATTTGTGGGCCAAAACTACAACTTTCTTCTACATATTAGCAACAGGTAGTCAAAAGTGCTCTGGTAAGTTTTTATTTCTATAAACACTGTCCCTGATCATCAGTTTTATCATCTTAAGCTCCATATTTAACAGAGCTTAGTAAGTAAAGATTATCTTACTACGTATTTATTTCATTAGTATGCATGAAGAACACTTTCTCATATGTTTTTTTATTATTTATACTCATCACTTTAAATATTATTGAAAACTCAATTCGAATAAGTAGCTGATTTTTTGTACTATATTAGATGAAAAAGTAATTTATTTATTTATATACTTATTTATTTATCTATTTACTCACTCTTTTGTTATCCAATATGCTAGTACATGATAGGCAAGAAAACAATCATTTGAAGTAATTAATGACCAATTATTAAATAAATGAGTATTGAGAACCTACTATGTGATAATCACTTTCCCACTTATCCTGGAACTATGAAGTCAAATAAGGTGCAGTCTTTCCTCATAGGAATAAACATTCTAGAAGAGGAGTCAGAAGTTAAAATGAAAATTCACAATTGATTTTTACACTGCAATGTCTAAGGATAGAGCATTGAAGGAAGAAATTAACTTTTCTCAAAAAAATTATCAAGTAAACCTTTAGAGAAGAGGAAATTCTTATTCTTGGTCCTGGGATAGCATCTATTGCAAAATCTTGATACAATGAGTTGAAATGTGTTTTCAGGTAGCTTCTAACTAGTCAGAATATTGTTAAAGATACATTTCTTTGATTTTCAAAAGCATTTAGCTCAAAACTTTTATAGTTCTTACAACTGTATTCCTTCAAACTCTATAAAACAAATCTATCCTTTTTCTCCCTCCTTTAAAGATATTTTTTAATAATGAGTCAAATGTAACATGTGCTCTAACACTTTCAATTTCATATTTCTCAACATAATAGGCTTGTATTATCCTTTTGCTTTCCCTTGCTTATAAATTTAAATAAATTGTAGCATTTAAATATGTAATTGTCATACCTACAGATATTTAGTGTTGCTTGACCACTGTGAATTAGAGTAGAATCTAACATCATAATACCTTAATCTTATCATACAAACTGTGTATAAGTAGATGTATAGATATAGAGACAGAGGCAGATACAGATTATTATCAGCACTGCACTGCCAGCAGAGGCTTTTAATAGCAATATAATCAAACTCATATCTTCAGGCTGATTATGGAGACAGTATTCACCCACGTAACATAACATTAGATTAAATAACTGGTTTAGTTGAAAAAGTCTTATCAGAAACAAAGACACCACAAAGTACAGGAGAAAAAACAAAGTTCATGGAAATTTTTGTATGGTTCTTTAGTGATTGTTGGAGAAATATCTTTAGTAAAGATAAGGTCTTCTTAGATCTAAGAAGTTAATTTTTGTTATCTCTTTATATCACAGTCTCAAACTATTGAGAAAATTCACCATACCAATTTGCAGCTTGAGTAAGA
The DNA here is from genome assembly GCA_030015415.1 of Cynopterus sphinx. Classification (NCBI taxonomy): domain Eukaryota; kingdom Metazoa; phylum Chordata; class Mammalia; order Chiroptera; family Pteropodidae; genus Cynopterus; species Cynopterus sphinx. The sequence continues at coordinate 155,545 of JAKZJJ010000050.1, forward strand.
AATATTTGAAGACATCTGGTTCCTTCCTTATTTAGTATACCCAAATAATCCCTTTATCTTAACTTTAGACCTCAGAACATCTTTCATTTTAGTTTGATTTAATATGCTTTTGCTTTCTTGATTTTTGTCCAAAGACCATGTTTTGAAATCCTTAAAAATAACATTGTTTTTCTCTCCAACGAGTCCCACAGGTATTTAACAATGTACTTGCCTGTAGCATCAATAAACATTTCTTAAATGTTTCTACTCATGGTCACTCAGCAAATATTTTTCTCATAATAATTCTTTTCATTGCTTCTTTGGCCTCTGTGTTTTTCACACTGTATATCAGAAGGTTTAGTATTGGCAGCAAAAGGGTATAAAACACGGACAGGATTTTGGCTCTGTCCTGTTGGTAGCTAGAGCTGGTTCCCAGATACGTAAATATCACCGTTCCATAGAAGAGGGTCACCACCGTCAAGTGGGAAGCACATGTGGAGAAGGCTTTGTATCTGCCCTCATAGAGTGTATCTTCAGAACGGTGAGAAGGATCCTCAGATAAGAACTCACTACTATCAGAAAGGTAGTCACTGATGTTGTTCCAGAGAGGACAATAAACAGAATCTCACTGTATCGCGTGGTCAGAACATGAAAGTTGAAATAGCAACGGAATGTCACAGAAATAATGGTTAATGACGTTGGGCCCACAGAAAGACAGACTGAGCAAGTCACTCAGGTGAATGAGTGAGTTCGCACAACCTAGTAGGTCGGAAGCGGTCACCAGGTGGATGCACAACGTGGAGGTCATGAGACCTTGGTAGTGCAGTGGGTAGCAGATGGCACCATACCGATCATAGGCCATCGCAGCCAGGAGAAAGCATTCGTGGTCAGGAACATACTGACAAAGGAATACTGAAGGAGGCAACCGTGATAGGAGATGACCTTCTGTCCTGCTATGTAGTTCGCTAACATTTTAGGAATAAAGACTGAGGAATAGCAGAAATCTAAGAAAGCCAACTGGCAAAGGAAAAGTACTTGGGAGAATGAAGCTGGGCACTAGCTAGAATTATTGTGATAACCCACATGTTGCCCACCACAGTAATGAGATAGATCAAGAGAAACAGCACAAAAAGGACAGCATTCACTTCAGGGTTGTCAGCCAACCCTAGGAGAACAAATTCAGTTATCACACTGACATTTCTGTCAGCCATTTACGTGGTTGCCCCTAAGAACAACCTGTAAGGAGAAAGAGGGAAAAGAAAATAACCAAACTGCATACAGTTCAATCTATCAGCATCTTTAGAAATCTTCATGGTTTTCATTATTATTAATCATCATCATCATCATCATCATCATCATCATCATCATCATCATCCAGTTGAATTCAATTATTGCAAGTATGAAAAGTTATTTTGAGAGAAAACTTGAGGTGAATTAAAGTCTCACCAGGGAATATAAACTGGCATAATGCACAGCATAAAATCCTGAAGAAATTACCAGCCCCTAAGAGAGCCTTAAAAGAATTTGGGGCTTGGAACCTGGGTAACAGTATACTCAGGATTCCAGAACAGAAGGCAAGGATCTCATATTTAAGAAAGAACATCCCAAAACAAAGAACAAGTGGTTAATATTTAATAGGTAATGTTTGACACATCTAGTAAAATTATTTTCTATGACATCTTTTTAATTTAGACAAGCAGTACATAGGATGAATATGTTTAAAATAAAAACAATAAATAAATAATATATGTTTATGTTTTTATTTATATATGTGTTTCTCTGTGTTATATAAATATGTATTTCTGTAAATATTTATTGGGTATATATGTACCCAATAATATCTAATAAAACTAATAGATTATCCATAAAAATTAAAAATGAAAATTAGGGGTGTCTAAAAGAGTGAAATAAAATCAAACATTTTGTCTCATAACATTTATTTGATAAAACTCACTTGTTCCCAGAAGTCTTTGCTACTCCAGCAGATATATATCAATTCATTCTCTGATTTTCTATAGTATTTATTATCCAATAGCTTGGGTTAGTCGATATCAGATTTTTTCATTACAATTTAATCTGAAAGCTTTTTCAATATGGTTTTCTCCCTTCAGTCAAAAAGTCTTTTAGCATATCTGATCACTCAGGAAAAGTCAGATCATTAAATAAGTTTTATTTAAGCCTGATTTTATAAACTAAAATTTATGAAAAGGTAGATTCTGCTATCTAATATATTTGGAAAGCACTTGGTGAAATGACTTTTAAGGAAAGTTTTCTTTACTGAAGGTCTTATAGAAAAACACAATGTGCTAATATGCTTTAGAAATTTCCAGTAAGAAAAAAAATAATATAGGGCATGTTTGATAATTGAATGTATTTTCACTGAACATTATGAATGTGGTAAACTACATTCTATGCTTTGGGAGTAATAGTTGCCTGATATTGTATAATGAGTGAAAAACACATGGGCTGAGATGTCTACTTTTACTAATTGTCTAATGCAAGTTATTCAATAACAATTCAAATACTGTAAACTGTGCTACACAAGAGCTTTGATTATGTCCATTTTTCTGAAACAGCAGAGTTTGAAAAAAATGACTAGTCACCTTTTACCACATTAAGTTGTTATTTTATGTCTCTCAGTTTTCTATTCTTAGTTTTATCTATAAACCTTTCTCAAGAGGTAGTCATGAGAAATAAATAGGAAAACATCTAAAAATTGCCTGCCACTCATATGTACTCTCTGTGTTTGCTGTAATTTCAAAGTAAAAAAAAAAATAAAGAAAATAGAGACTGAGTGATCTGTTCACATGCTGAACAAATGACTTTTGACTAAAATGGTTTTTTTTATTGTTGTTTTATATAATTAAGCTTTGCCGTAACTGACTGTTTGTAAACAAGACAATTTTTTACTTTCACTAGAGTTGCTTCTTTTTTCACTGATTTCATACATTTATTGCTCTAATTTTAATAAATAACAATTTTTTTTAATTTTTGATAAATAGTAATTAAATATTTGCTTCTTTAATTTTAATAAATAGTAATTTTTATCTGGACTGTCTGTTACATGGTGTGTTTCTTTTTACTGCAAAGCCAATTATATAAAATATATTAATCTCTGAGTACAAAAATTAGCTCTGGAACAGGGCCAAATAAAATGCTGCTCTTTTCTTCAGATTTAACAAAATTCAGCAGTTTGTAATAATCAATCTTAGATTTTAAATAATATCTTTGAGTAAGTTTCTTCTTGCAGTTCACATAATTATATGCACATAAATATATGAAGCTTTAAATATAGTGGCCTAAGTAAATATGGACTACACCCACTGATTATTTGAAGAGAGCCAATTGACTTGAATGTTCTAATTCTATATCACTTATGCCAATAATGAGAATGGAGTTGAGGTAGATTATTTTTCTTCAAGTTCTATTCACAGCATGTATTGAGAGCTGCTGTTTTTGGAAACCAACTGAAAAAGGCATTTATAATTTCTTTGTTGGAAAACATAAATAACACTTACCTGGTTTTGAGAGGATCGAGCTCTTTCTCCTAATTTCCTAACTTGGTTTATATTTGGCTCAGGTCCTTTAGAGAATGGAATCCCCAGTGATTCTGTGACCACTAGGTCTCATTAAAACAGCTAAATAGAGCCCGGGGGAAAGTAAGGCCTTAGTGATAATTTCTAAATTATAGCAATTCATGCATTTGAACTTTTCTCAGTTTAATTTACACAGTTTAATTATATATGCATGTCATCCATGATATATAATTTCTCTTAGTTTTAAGGAGTGCTAAGTTCCATTTGTTAATGACTAATGTGCTTTTACAAATACATTATTATTGGTAGTAATTATGGAAAATATGTACATATTTCAATGTGAGGCAACCCAAAAGAAATGGAAGCAATTACTAAGTAGAATCAGGTGTGTGTGTGTGTGTGTGTGTGTGTGTGTGTGTGTGTGTGTGTGTGTGTTTTCATAAACTAGATTACCTTTTAACATTAGTGGTGACTTTACCAATTATGACACAAAGATAAATATCACGTTCAATATTTTTTACACTTATTGGCTGAACATAAAAATAATTATTAGAAACATTAGGTAGGCTGATACTTGGAGGATAGAATGAAAAATATAAAAAGAGGTAAAAACAGGTAAAATGGTAGGCTCGATTTTATAAAGGAGCGAGGCAAATAACAATTAATGTCATAACAGGTCAAATTCAACCAAATCAACACATACAAATGTCCATGAACAAGGTGGTGAAAATCTGCAGTGATTTTAAAATGAAGCAATAGTGAAAACAGACTAGCACACAGAGAATGTTATAAGTAGTTTTATTAAGAAAAGTATTTCTTTTTCCTGGCAACTAAATGTTAACAAAAATCTTAATTGGAATAGTTTTTATTTCTTAAATACCTAGCATGTTCCAGGGCTGCATAAATATTATCTTTAATCATTATATGACTTTATTTAAATATTCTCATTCACATGATTCATATTATAGGTGGCACAGCATAATTAATGAAATTCTCCAAATTTGCACTTTAGGAAGTGGTAGTTTTAATACAATGATTGTCTTATGTTAAAATTTGTGCTCCTACTACTATTCATTCCATGCAGCTTTTCAATATTAATACAGTGAGGAGTGAACTTAATAATAATGGAATTTGAAATAAGATTGCATGAAGAGCTGTGAAAAACATAGGAAATATGCAGTGTGAGAAAAATTAAACTCAGAATTGCATCCCAGCAAAAACGAGTATCCGAGGAGCCTAAGAATGAAGAGTGAGAATATATTAATCCTAAGACTTTATATAACAGTTAAGACTGACCAATGTAAGCTCTATGGAGAGACATATGTCTTGCTTATATTTAAAAAAAAATTCATTACATAATTGGTAAAATTTAATAAATTCTTGTTTTGTAGGGGAAGGTAAACAATCATCAGAGAATTTTTAGAGAGTATTCTGTATTGGAATAGGGTTTCAATAGCATGGTAGTATGATTCTTAGATGTCCATGATTCTGGGTATTTGAATTTGTCCACAGGTCATATTTGACCTAAGAAGACTGAAAATAGTCATTAAAAATGGGTCTTATAAAATCACAATGTGCTCATAGCACAGGACCAAATCCCAAATCTTAGGAATATAAATTCATTGTATTGGCTCCTGGGTCTTTTCTTAGTCAGCATCGAACATGACCGTAATGCAAATGCAGCCTATTTTTCTGAAGAGTTAGGCTAATTTGCAAATCACAAACTCCAAAGCTACACACCTAAAATTAAAGATTAACACATATTTAGTAGAGAGTGTCTGAGGGTGAAGAGGAAAGTTATGTGAGATAAGCATCTACTGATTTCTGATTTCTCTGTGGGTTGAGGCTGAACAGTAATGTATGAGATGAAGGAATGGGTGCTCCAAGTGCTCAAACTCAATTTTTGTCCTGATATTTCACATGACTATTGATGGAATAGCATCAGATATTTTATTGATGAAGCCTTCATTTGTTTCCTATTAACTAATTATATTTACTATTTAAGGAGATTTGGAATCTACTTAACATGGTTTATTTACTTATAGAATATAGAAAATATAGTACTTATTTTCCAAATGAAATGCTATGAATCTGCCACACACCTTCCATTTGCTTCAGAAATCTGAAGGATTTTTTTCTCATTTTAGCATCTAGTTCTGATTTAATAATTTCCTCTGTGTTTCTTGAGACATTTAGAAAAATATCAAGAATTTAATGACTCTCTTAAAGCATTCAATTTTCTAAATGTTTCAATGAACAGAGGAAAATATAGGGCAAGAGTGGAAAAAAAAACAACAGAACATATGGCCTCTGAAAAAAATGCAAGAGAATTGATAATGATGGCAGTTCAATGTTTTAGCAATGAAAGCTTTTCAGGACATGTTATCTGGGCCTAGTTTTCAGAAACACACACACACACAGACACACACACATGCACACACACACACACATGTGCGTGCACACACACACACACACACACACCAAACCCAAACCCAAACCCAAACCTCAGCGAGATTTAAACTAGTAGAGCAAGACCTGGTAAAAAGCAATTCCATTCTATTTTTTCTTAAATTATGAGAATGGCAACAAAAAAATTAAAACTACTGCTATTTTGAGATTTCAGGTCAAGATGGCATAATCTAAGAATTACATCAAAATTTTCACTAAACTACAGAACAACCATCATCAGGAATCACCTGAGGTCTGGCTGAACAAAAGTCCTGCAATGGGGAACACACATAAGAGGCTGCCTTCAGACTGTGATTTCTACGGAATGAACATTCTCAATCCCTGTGATTTATGACTTTGCCAGTAGTACCTAAAGTTCTGGGCTATTGGAACATCAGTTCTCATCCCATTAGCCTGCATTTGTAGGAGGTGACAAATTGGGCTGAATCTGTAAAGGGATAATTGCAAGCTGGGATGGTCTTCATTTTCAAGAAAACTCAGGATTCGAGTTCTCTCTATATGCAGATGTCATGTCAGCAGGAAGGACAAAATAAAGGGGAGGAAATGACAGAGGTGGAAAGAACTGCATCTCAGGTTTAGAGAAATCGTCCATGTCACTTTAGCTTATAATACATTGCCATGTTTTTGTCGAAGCTATCTACAAAAGAAGCTGTAAAGTGAAGTCTGTATTCTGAGTAGCCATAAATTCAGCTAAAATTTTAGGGTTTTATTTCTTTGAGAATATAAAAGAGTACGTTTTGGGAAAAAACTGTCAGTCTTTGACATGGGATATCATGTTAGATAGATGATAGATCTTAAAAAACACATTAGTAGTAATTTTTATGTACTAACACAGTAACTCTGCTTTAGAGGCTTGAAGAATCGTGTAATGAGATCACGTCTATAATGAAACTAGCTTATTTCATAGGCTCAAAAAAAAAAAAAAAACCCAAAAAACCAAAAAACTACTGCTTGATTGAAGGCTGCCATGAACCTGACTGCCCAATCTCTTGAATGTTTATTTCTCTATCTAGCCTGTGTTTGCTGATAAACAATTTTGGGGGATTTTGTTTTTATCTTAAAATGAATTATGAGAAATTCTAATAGCAATATTTCACAGTGTTCTCATATATATGTGTATATGTTTATGTATATACATATGCACATATTTATACATAGACATATATATGTACATATACATACTTTGTATACACACACACACACACACACACACACACATATATATATATGAAAGATTCTTTACTCCTTATTCCAAAAACTATTATATTTTTTCTTTCTAAATGCAAATTTCCTAAATTTCTAAATTAACAGCTATTGGGGCAGGTGGTAGAAGTGGAGACTAGGTGACATTCTAACTGAAAATATTCAATGCTGTTATGCATACACTTCTGACAGGTGTATAAAAATGATGCAGGCACTTTGGAGAACTGTTTGGCAGTGAGCTGAATATGTGTCTGACTTATGTCCCAGGACTTACACTTAGAATGGAGTATGTATGTCCACAAATATACATGAAAAATGTTCTTTTGTTCTTTTCTAGACTTTATGTGTTGGCTGGTATCATCTCTAGTTTCAAATACAAGTAGTTATTGTGAATATCCCCATCATGCACCCCAAATCAATTGTGGGTGTGGTAATGCTGGCTATCTTATTTATTAACATTAACTATAATGTAGCTGTAGGCATTTAAATTCTATAAATATTTTGCTGAGTTTTTATCATGAGATTTCAAAATTTATCAATATTTTTAAGCATCTTTTATAATTAAGTTTCTTCTGTTAGAATGATTTAAACTACACTCTTTCCCTAAAATAAGTCCCTTGCTTCAGAAGTTTGGCTTCTCTGGTATAAGATATACTAGCCTGTAATTATCTCTTTACGTAATGTCCTTTTCAGGTTTTACTTTCTATGTTTTAGTGGTCCCACAAAATTAGCAATTTTTTTCTTTCCTCCCTCTCTGAAAGAATCTTAGAATAATGTTTCTTATTACCTGTATATCAGGAACACATCACCAGGGAGCAGATGAACCTGAAATTTTCCTTTAGGATGTGTTTTATCATTATGAATTCAATATTTTAAACATATTTAGAATTATTTAAATATTCTAATTATTTGTACTTGTTTTGGTAAGTCTTGTTTCTTAAGAAACTTTTTAATTTATCTAAGATTTCATATTATGAACTTTTAATTGTTATAGAACCTCTAATGATTTTTTTTTGTTTATGGTATTAGTAATTTATGTTTACTGTCATTATTCTTGATCAGTTTTGCTACAATTTCATCATTTTTGTTATTCTTTTAAAAGAATGATTGTTGATTTTCTTTCATTATGTAATTTCTATTTTATTTTTATGTTCTATTTTTATTTACTTTCCACTTACTTTATTCCATTTGTTTTATTTCAAAAATATTGTAAACTTTACATTGGAATCTTTTAAAATGTAGATTATTTATGAGTGTGTTAAAATATTTCCAACCATGTGAAGATTGATTAGTTGGCTTTTTGTCATCGCTTAAAGTTAAAATTTGCTGAGATCAGAGAATACCTTCTATGATTTCAATTATTGATATTTCTTATGACATACATATAATCAATTTTTAAATGTTCCATGTGTATTTTAGAGAATTATTATTTTGTAGTTTCGTAGTGCTCAATGTATTTCTATCAGGTTTATTAAATTGATCATGCTGTAATTTTATTTGTATTGACCATTATCTGTCAATTACTCAGAGAGCTATTTTAAAACCTCCAGAAATCTTTGAAATTTATCTCACTTTTATCAGCTTCCTGATAAATACTTTGAAGAAATTATTATGTAAATATAAATTTAAGATTCTTTTATTTTACCACATAAAATACCTTTTCAAATAATAATAATTTTCCTTTAAAGTTCGCGTTTTCCAGTATGAATATAGTGACACCAGCTTCCTCTACATATGTTTGCATAGTGTAATTTTTCCATCTTTTTACTTTTTAATTTGTCTGTGTCCTTGTACTTCTTGTCAAAAGCATATATTTGTTTCTTTTTTAAGTCCACTCTAGTAGTTCTCAACATAGGCAATTTTGCACCGCTACCTCCCATGGCATATTTGACAATGTCTAGATACGATTTTGGTTGTCCTAGAGTTAACATACAATAAACGACCTCCACAACAGAAAATCATCTAGCCCCAAAGGGCACTAAGTAAGGTTTAAAAACCCTAATTTAGTTTGCCAATCTTCATTTTTGTATGTAAATATCAGCATAGCTCCTTCTGCATGGGCATCTCACTATTAGATTTATGTTTTCCCTTCTGAACTTCGTTTCTTTCTTCTGTTCTAGTAAATTAATCAAGACTTTACACTAAATTTTATCTTATTCATTGGAGTATTTTATCTAGGTATTTTGGAATCTCATTTTGGTGGGAGGAGAAATTGTAATATATCTTTTTCCTTATCAGAATAGATAACTTACCACATGTAACACTAGAAAAATTTTCAACACTTTATTTCTTTTTTCTATTTATGTTGTTTTTGTCTTTTTTTTTTTTTTTTTTTTGCTTTTCTGTATGTTATTATTTCCTTAGAAAATCATTTTTGGGATGCTGTAATCAGTAAATATTTTTTTAAAAAATTTATTTTTACTTATAGTTGACTATAGCATTATATTTGTGTCAAGTGCACTTCACTGTCATTTGACATTTATATACCTTACAAAGTGATTACCACAAGTCTAGTAACTGTCACTGTACATAGTTATTATAATATTATTGACTCTATACATCTTTGTGACTTATTTTATATCTTAAAGATTGTATTTCTTAATCAGTCAGTATTCTTTAAAATTGTTTATATATTTACCCTTGTGAATGTTTTTCTTCATTATGTTCTGTATTTACATTGGGATAATTTCTTTTTGCTTAAAACTTTTTTTTCAGTGTGTCTTATTATATAGTCTGAAAGTTTCTCCCAGCTTTTTAAAAATAATATCTTTACTTTTTCTATCTATTTTTGAAGAATATTTTCCCCTGAGGATAGAATATTAGATATTTACTTTCTTTTTCTGCATATTTAAAAAATTTCAATTCATCTGTCCTACACTTTATAATCTCTTTGAAAAATTGACTGAAATCTTAATTGTGTTCCATTGACCATGAAGTACCTATATATGGATTTCTCTGTACTTTTTAAGTTGAGATATTCTTGCCTTCTTAAATATGTTTTTTTTAAACATCACTTTTGAAAAATAGTTATTTTATCATAAAATACTTATTTTACTATTCTCTCCTTTTTCTAGAACATTAATTACATGTATTTGATTGGGTTACACATTTGATTGGGTCACTCTTTATCTTATAATTTGTGTGCTCTGCTTTATCTTTTAATTTTTCTCTTTGTGTTGCAGTTAGATAATTTATAATAGAATATGTTTGATTTTATCGGTTCTGTCTTATGCTTTATCTGATATGCTTTAGATCATTCCTGTGAGTTATTATTTTTAAATTTTGGAGAATTTTTTTTTATTTCAGAATGCCATTAGCTTTCTTTTTTTAAAAGTATGTTAATAGGCATTATGGAAGTACAAAAACCACACATATTTAATACAGAGAATTTAACATGTGCATACCCTATGAAACCATAACCACAATTAAGTTTAAAGACATATTGATCACCTCCAAAATTTTTCTCATGTCTCTTTATTTTGTTTTCTTTTATTTTATTAAATTTACTGGGTTGACAATGGTTAATAAAATTATGTAGATTTCAAAGGTACAATTGAATAATACATAATATGTACATGGCATTGTGTGTTCATCACCCCAAGCCAAGTCTCATGTCACAATATATTTGACCCTGTTTACCCTCTTCTACCTACCCCATGCACTTTCCCTCTGGTAACCCCCATACTGTTATCAGTGTCTATGAGTTTTTGTTTATCTTATTTCTTCATTTGTTGCTTTCAGTTTTATAACCCACATATGAGTGAAATCATACAGTTCTCTACTTTTTCTATCTTCCTGTTTTCACTTAGCATGATATTCTCAAGATCCATTCACATTGTCTCAAAAGGTAGTTTTTCATCTTTTCCTATGGCTGAGTAATATTTCGTTGTGTTGTAGGAATAGTTAACATGAGATCTCACCTTTTAATACATGTTTAAGTACACAAAAGAGTATTGTCAACTATAAGTAGTATGTTATACAGCAGATCTCTAGAATTTATTCATCTTGCAGAGCTAAAACTTTATACCCGTTGAATAGCTTCCCATTTTCCCCTCCCTCCCAGAGAGATAGCTGCACACTCACGACCACCCCAGTATTATTCACAGTAGCCAAGATATGAAAACAACCTAAATGCCCATCATCCAATAAATGGCTAAAGAAAATGTGGTATATTCATAAAGGAAAGTATTATTCCACCTTAAAAGAGAGAAATTCTGCAGTTTGTGATACAAATCAATCTGAAGGATATTATGTAAGTGAAATAAGCAAGTCATTAAAAAGACAAAACCGTGTGATTCATTTATAAGAACTTCTAAAATAGCGAATTTATAGAAGCAAAGGAAAGACTGTTCCTGTTTAAATGTATTAATCCTCTCTTGAAATATTTCATCTTAACCAAGTTTTCTAATTTTTTATCTATTTTATTCAAAATGTAAAATATAGTATTTTTTTGGCCTTTTTCATACTCTAGCATGTAACTCTTCTTTGGTACTGCTTATATTTTATGCTTTTTAATTTTTTTCAAATACATTCTTGCTATTTACATGTAATTAAAACCTTCATGGCAGCTAGAGATGAAATTACTTTCTACAGGGGAGGGTTTCACTTTCCTGAAAAGGCATGAAGAATGAGACTGATTGTATGAATTCATTTATTAGTTGAGCTTCCAGTTTTTAAGCATTGCCCCTTTTTCAGAAGTATACATTCCCCAAAAAGTTTATTGAGAGCCAAGTCTCTACCTCCAGCCCTTAAAAACTATAGGAAACACAGTTTTAATTCTTTCAAATTAGCCTCTGTTCTTATACCTCTTCAAATTGCAGCAAATATCTTGAGGGAGCTGGTGGCCTTGCATCTAATGCAGGCTTCTACCTCTGCGGGGACATTATTAACCAAATACCTAGAGGCTGAATCATTCTGAATCTCTAGCATCAGTGATTGTCTTCTAGTGCTGAGAAAAGAAAATTCTAGCCCTTCTGTGCTTGACTTAAAGCAGGTTCAAAATCTGGCAAGTGTCTTGAAAAGAAAACCTACATCATATTTATTTCTGTCTGCTCCTTGTTGCAAGACTGTGTGTCTTCTAAGCACAGCAAGAGTTGGGAAGATTTCAACCTGCCCTTGTGGCCCAGACCAGCTTCTTTCACACTCCACCCCACACCTCTTTCAACTTCTTGAAGGGAAAAACAGTGGTGTTTAAACTTCTATATAATCCAGGTCATCTTGTCAGTTTACATAACTGGTTATAGCTCTACTGTTTTCTCTTTCCTCAGAACAGTCACAAGGTACAAGTTCAGAATCAGTAGCTCCTTGTTTTGGTAGATCACAATTATTAATATTTGTATTGTTGGGGATACCTCTACTTTTCAGAAGTCTCCACTTAAGACTGTCCATCTGTCTATAACCTGTCATCTATCTATCAATCATCTATCTATCTATCTATCTATCTATCTATCTAATCTATCTATCATCTATCTATCTATCTATCTATCTATCTATCTATCATCATCATCATCATCATCATCATCATCATCTAATCTATCTATCATCTAGCTAGCTAGGTAGCTAGCTAGCTATCATCTATCTGTCACCTATCTGTATTTATTTATTTATTTATTTATCATCTTCATCATCAATCTACCATTTATCTATCATCCATTATCTGTCTGTTCTTATATCTCTTATTTAGTCTTCAGGTCTGCTCAGGCTCAGATATGGCTGAAGTTCTCAAAGGAAATACAACTATGTGTGGTATAGCCAGCAAAGTATCTGCCAAAATATCTACTGGTTACTCTGAAAGCTTGCAGAGTCCTCCATGTATCAAGCCTACATTTTTAAGGGTACCCTGAACGAGTGAGATAAAGTTAGCTTACCTCTCCATGTCTACATCTGTCTGTGTTCTAAACCACTCCAGTCCTGGTTTCCTTAATAACCGCTCAGTTTTATCAACATGTAAAGTCTGTATCTTGCCTTGTTTTTATTGTTACTTTTGAAAAATGCTATTGTAATAACAAACTACTCCCACTACAAAGTAAGAGTTTTCTATTATTTTATAAGTACTTTTATCTATGTTTTTCTAACTCTTAATTTTGAAACATTTTAAACTGACAGAATACATTCAAAGATAATACAAATTTGTAAGAATGGTTAAATATCATTTATGTTTCAAATTGCATAAAAATACCTGGATTATAGTTCTATATGTGATCATATTTATGATACGATTTTAAAGAAATTATCCATTTTCAGGTTAATGTTATGTTAACAAAGCCATAAATGATATTGAGTCAAGTTGAGCTTCTCTTCCAACATATTGACCTTTTAGCTGCATCTTTCACATCCTTATTCCTGAGGCTGTAAATCAGTGGGTTTAGCATGGGGATCACCAAAGTGTAAAACACAGCAGAGACCTTCTCCTGTTCCAGGGAATATTGAGAGCTTGGCTGGATGTAACTAAAGGTCACAGACCCATAGAATAAGGTCACAGCAATCAAATGGGAAACACAAGTAGAGAAGGCTTTGCACCTCCCCTCAGCTGAACGAATTCTCTGGATGGCAATGATAATGCGGATGTAAGAGACCATGATGATAATGAAAGTAAACATTGCAATGACTCCAGAAAATATCAAAATCAGCATCTCATTATTATGAATATCAGAACAAGAGAGCCTCAGAAGAGGGGGAAAGTCACAGAAATAATGATTCACAATGTTAGGACCACAGAAGTCTAGTTTGAGCAAACCTATTGTGTGTGTCAGAGAGTTGATGAGGCCACCCAAGTAAGATGCAAGGACCATCTGGATACAAACCCTTTGGGTCATAATGACTGCATACAACAAGGGACTGGCTATTGCCACATAACGATCATAGGCCATCATAGACAGGAGGATGCCCTCTGTGGTTACATACACTGAAAAAAGAAACCCTGTAAAAACACAACCAGAAAATGTGCTGGACTTGTGTTTTGATAGGAAATTGACAAGCATCTTAGAGCAAAGACAGTAGCGTAGCAGATATCACAAAAGAGAGGTTGCTAAGAAAGAAGTACATCGGAGTATGAAGTTGAGCATTTAACCAGATCAGAGCGATCAGTCCCCAATTACCTACCATAGTGATAAAATAAATAAAGGTAAAAAGCAGAAAGAGAGGGATCTGCAAATTTGGATTTTCCGTTAAACCTACCAGAATGAATTCCTTCACACTAGTATGATTCCAACCTGCCATGCATTCAGGTTTATTCAGTTCTTTAGCTATAGAACAGATGATACCACTCAGATGAAATAGTATGATTTCCGCCACAATCTGGTATCCATAATAGCAAAGACAATGGAACTTTAGCCTGTAGTTAGATGAAGAAAAGAAATTAACTTCAGCAATGGCCTTTATGTGTACTAGAACATCCACCTGTAGTGATTCAACTTATTGGGACTAGAGGTATTTTCTTCCCTGTTTCTCAGTTTGCACATCCTAAAATTGGAGTAAGGAAACCCTCTTAGACTATAAAAGCATTAATTGTAGAGCTGACATTCAAACCCAGGTATTTCTCATACTAAACCTCTGACTCATTCTAGGACATGTTACTCTTTAGCTTACATGTGATAAAAACTGTGGCCTTCTGTGATAGAAATTATTTTTATATCTTGTGGGTAACAGGTCTTATTACGTTTTCAATGGCAGTTAACTCATGATGCTCACTTCATAATATGCATTTTCCTGAGAAGGTTTGAGTTCCAATATAGCTCTGCCCTTGGCCTGCTGTACATTTAACCATGTATAGCAAATCATGAAAAGAAACAAAAACAATACAGTTTGAATAATATTCTCATTTATCACTTAGAGAGAAAAAAACAGTTGCTGCCAATTTAACTGCTATGAGGTTTCATGTGGTAGATGTGAACTGATATGATGTTGATGAACAAGATTCAACACTAGGACCCAGAAATAACAGGTGTGATTCCAAAAACCTGGCAGTAAGATTTCTAGTAACAACTTTATCTATTAAACTTATAATAGAAAAATATAAAAAGAGAAAAGTGTTACCGAGAATCGAGGTATGACTTTTTCCCATGATATTAGAATTACAACGAGAATTTTGTCACTAAATTCAGGACTTTTGATATCATTTAGTGTCATCTTCCTGATTAAAAGACTGTTTTAGAATATTAAAAAGTGTGAATATTTTCTTAGAAAAACAAATACTGGAAATAACAGTTTTATAACATAATGATATGCTCAAATGCAATTTTCCAGCTTTAAGATTAATGTCTTGAAATGTCAGAATGAAAAAGTGGTATTTGTTTAAAACATGTAATATTCCTTCATAGTAACTTATTTTTGATTTATGACTCTAAAGGGATGTTGAAAAATATATAACCATTAGTGAGGAAAGACATAGTTACTGATAAGAATATTGGTGAGTAAAAAAAAACAAAAGAAAAAATCATATCCTTATAGTGAATATTCTTTTAGAAAAACAAATACTGGAGATAACAATTTTATAACCTAATATTATGCTGAAGTGCAATTTTACAACTTTAAGATTAATGTCTTGAAATGTCAAAGTGAAAATGTGGTATTTGTTTAAAACATATGAAATACCTTCATCGTAATTTATTTTTGATTTATGACTCTAAAGAAATGTTGGAAAATATATAATAATTAGTGAGATAGGATATAGTTACTGATAAGATACTGGTGAAAAAATCATAAATTAAAAGCATTTATCATTATAGTGAAAAATTAACCAGTCCAAAGTGCATATCAAAAAATTAATGATTTTCAAATAGTGTAGGTTCATAGTTGTTAACCAAAATTAAACTATCTCCCTATATGCCTTCATGGAGATTTGCTCAAAGAATATTATTATGTTGACATAATATTTGTAACTGAATTTATGATAAAATGTTATAAATAAATATTATGAATTATTTATTGTTTATAGTATTGCCTATTTTATTATAGAATATTATATATGTATAAATATATAACTGATTAATTCTTATGTGAAATATGTTGTACATATAAATTCATAAGTATATAAATGTATTTATACTTCAATATAATGTATACTGCATTGTTTATAAATAAAATGTTTACAAGACACAAAAGAATCAAAATAGCAAATAACAGACCAAAAACTTAACAACAATCACAGATAAAAAATGTAAAAACCCACTATCAATGACAACAGCAACCACACATGCTGAAAGACTCCAAATTATTTAGCTTAGATAGTCTAATTTGAAAACAATATATTCTTATTTGAAGACTATTATATTCAGGCATGCTAGAGTTGTAGTAGGGGAGTAGCTACTGTTGTAAGAAAAACAGTTGAGCTCTGGGGAACAAGTATGTGTGTATATGCCCAGACAGACTCAATGAAAATAGAAAAATACTCTTAAAATATTAGTGGAATCATAACTAAAATTAATGTAAAAAGATTTCAAAAACTGTTACATAAGATTGATAAGAAATGATCTTCCTTGTAGTATACTTTAAATACATTACAATTCTCAGCTACCCCATTCTCTACCCATTCATATATATGAAATTTTCTGTAAATATGCAAGTAGCTTAAGTTTCTGTATGAACCAAATATTAAATGCCATAAAAATACACATAGTCTCTCTCACACCCAAATATTAAGTACAGATATTAAGTAAATATTGCTCATTTCACAAAATGAGAATATTTGAAAGATAAATAGGCTGCTTTAAAAAAGTACTGAAATAATATGGCTGGTAACAAATTTCTTTAGTGTGGAATAACAGAAAATATCAAGAGCTTTAATAAACCTGCATTACCACTTCCTAAACATACTCACAACTAAGCCAAGTTCAGAGTAAGCACAGTATCTAGAGAAGAGCAGGTTGTCATGAGTCTTAAAGGAGTTATCTCTGAGAATAGAGATTTTTTATGTTTCCTTTTCTTCTGGGAACTAAAACTGTAGCTCATTAAGTCGATGTGAATCTCAAACGTACACAGGTTGGATAATTAGCATCTTTTCTGGTCTCTTGAGACTAGAACTAATCAGAGCAGCAAGTTCTCTCAAGAAGTGTTCATTAGATGCCTCTGCTTTCCCTTTGAAATGGTGTTCCAATCAAATATATGCTACTCAGACTAGTTATCAAAGGTTCTAATGATGAAATAACTGAAGTTTCCTTTTTCCTTTAAAATAGAAAGATGCATATGTGTTCTATCTACTTCATTGTTTCACAATAAAATTGATATAATTAATGCATGACACTATACTCCAAAATTTTTAACAGTCATTACATGAAAGTTTTATGAGATTATACACACATGCACAAAATTAATTGAACTGTATGCACTGCTTTGGACTTATTTATGTTAATCTATGTCTTTCTTCCCTATAATAATTCGATAGGCATCCTCAAGCTGTGGACAGGGTGATTATTTTGCATAATTTCACATAGCTTTATTAGCTCTTTACATAATTTTGTAGTTAGCTCTCTTCAATCATACAAATAATATAGGCGTTATTTATGTGTTTGGAAAAGGGTAAGAGATGGTTTTGTTAAGTTCTGTTAATCTGTTAGCCTGTCTTAGGTATTTTTGTATAAAAATAGAGTAAGTTTTAATATATGCAGAGAAATAAAATAATGAAATCTTGTGTCAATCCAAACATTACCAAATTTAAATAATTATGACAATATTGTTACATAGTTATGAAGATCCTGATAGAACAACATTACATGACTTGAGATACAGAATGGAAAATATTACCATTTTATAAGAGAACGAACTTAGAATTTATAATGTATCAGTATAAATTATGGCGTGTCCTTATCATGGTTAACAGAGTTTGCAGCTGAATAAGAAAAAGTTGGATTCTCAATCAATACTCACTCCCAATGTCTATCTCTATGCTATCAGTGTGGCAAGTATTGTCTCTTGTGTTTTAAGAAAATATTTTTATTCTGAGAAAAAAATATTTATGGATATATTCCTTTGGAGATAAATATTTATTATATCTTTAATTGTGATCTACTAATGATTTTGTCTGATGTCACTAGAAAATTGGCATTTTTCAACTCATGCCATAATATTTATTTGCACCCAACCTTCAATTCTCAATGTAAGATCAATAAAGTTGCAGAATTGTCACTCAGATTTCTTTATGACTTGAATTAAATGCAGATATTTTTACAGAGGAAACCCCAGTTTTAGTTTTTAAGTTTGTGTATTGCATTATTTTATGTCTAGAATGTAATATAGCTTCTCAGCATTTTCTCTCTCTGCCCATAGACAGAAGCAGAAAAATAAATCTACTTGCATGTATATAATAAAATATCCTAATTTATTATAATTTCTTCTCAATGGTTGCCTACATCATAAAACATACATATTCAGCCTTACTTCTACGTGTTTGTTTTTGTTAAATTTGTATGTTAATTTTCTCTTGTTATATGTATTATCAAAGTAGATCTCAAAACATAAAATTAAGAAAATAATGCAGAACAAAATTAATAAAATGACATCTGAAGTTTTGTCACCAAATTATTATTATGATTTAGCTTCAGGCAGTGTCTCACTCAAATGTTTTTATTTGCCACATGGACAAAGAAATAACATTGATTATATTTAATGATTCTCTCCTAGCGATAATTTTGCTCTGTGAGAAAATTTGGCAAATTTTGTATACATTTTGGTGATCATAAGTAGATTGAATGGTACTAGTATCTCGTGAGTAGAGACTAGGGAGGCTGCTAAACACCCTTAAATGTACAGAGTAGTCTTATCCCATGCCCTGCACCCGATTTTTCAAATGAATATGTATTGGCCAAAATGCCAATAATGCTACTTTTAGAAATTCCAGGATAAACTCATAACAATTTTATGCTTACAAGTGCATTGTATTTTACTTATTTTAAAACAACTACTTTTGGAAAATAAAAAATAAGTCTTAGATTAAATGGGTCCCTATTAAGGAAGCTGATGTGCATACTCATGCAAACTTGTGTCCAATGGAGTGATGATTAGAAGAATTCAGTTCACTTTGTGATAGTTTCTTCCACTTTTTAAAACAGAGTCACTAAAATTAAAAGAGCAATTTAAAATACCCCATCTGTTTCAGAAACTACTCAAAAAACAAGAACAAATGAATGGCATTATACTGTGTAATCTGACAAAGGCTTCATAATGAGACAAATGTTTTGTCACAATGAAGAGTCACTAAATTGAATACTGGATTTCAGCGTTTTTTGCTCTGTGGGAACTTCTCACATTTAGAAAGCCTCACAGATGCTTTTGAAATGCCCAATCTCTTCTTGGGACTCAAACCTGATTGTTGTCTTAAAATCAAATAGTGATAAAATAATGAACAATTATATGCCATTACATTGTAACCAGCACTGTGTTAAAGCTATACACACAGTATTCTAGGAGATTTATACATATGTGATCTCAAATCATGCATATATGAGTAGCTTTACATATATTCATTCATTTAAACCTCAAACAATCCATTTAATTGCACAGTTTCTAATGATCTCCATCTACAGGGTTACATTCAGTATAAAATAATCCAGTCATTTATTTTCATAATAACTAAAAAATGCACATATATATTCACATGTGTATACAATTATTCCTTTAATTTTGTCAACATAAAACAAAGAAAATGGAGACTGAAAGATCAAATGCAACTGCAGAAAATGTCTGCTAATTTGATCATTGAAATTGGTCCCAGAGAAAGAAGTGCTCATATTTTCAATTGGTTTATATTGTCAATTTATTGAATAAAGTGATCAGAGCAATTCTTCATCTTTTCTTGTAGAGCTTTGAAGATTCTGTCAATAATGTGTATGCAAATAGTAAGGCACATAGTTTATAATCTTGATGATCTTTATAAACTTGGCTGGTTTTCATATGTACCCACTGTAAATGAAAGAGTAGAGTATCCTTTATAAGAATAAATCTAGACCACAGAGAAACCATGTGTTATAACTTCACTCTTTTAATATAAATGGCTTTTGCTATGTGATTTATATCTAATTTTCTGAGAGTTAGTGAAACCACCATTGCCATTATTATCATATCAAATTTCCCTGATGGAATATGTTCTGTAAGTACAGAACTTACAAATATTATCTGAAATAGAATCTAAATTTTCACACTAATCTATACATTTATCTTTCTCTCAATCTATCCATTCATCCATCCATCCATCCATCCATCCATTAGTCCATTTATTCATCAGTCCATTAATCTATTTATTCATCCATTAAACACACATGCAGTGAGGATGTGCCATATACCAAATGCTTATGAGTATTGAAAAATAACAGCTTCTTGATAGAAGAATAAACAAGTAGATATTTATAAAACATTTATGGAACTGGTACTTAATAAATACTAATATGCATGTTTATTAGGTGAAATTTATTAAAACAAATAAATTGACCCTTGTGTTCCTTTTTAATTGCATCTCAAGAGCTTGAAAGACCCGTGTAGTTGTCTCAAAATTCTTCTTATCTTTAGCATCATTGATACATGTTCTGTGCTATAAAAAAATCGTTGTGGTCATGTGTGTACACATTCTATTCAATAGCATGGTTTGGTAGTAATAAATCTTCTACATGTGCTTTAAAATTATTTCTTTCTTCTGTAGGTTCATGTATCTTTCTTATATCTGAGTTATGACAATGTCTGCTCTGAGGTCCCAAAAACATTAAGTGTTTTGAAGAAAATCTGGATCTCTGCAGTTATTACTAGACTTCTAAACTGGGGCTGTATGGAAAAATATGTATTATGCAACCAAAAAGAGAAATAAACAAGAAAAATAAACAGAATGGGTACAAATAAAAATAAGTTATAGTAGGATGGAATATTCAGCAAATGTTCCAAGATTTGTAATGTTAAAAATAGTCTGAGAAACACTTAGTGTTTCAGGTTATATGTTTCTACAAAAGGGCACTTGGGGTTGATCAGTACTGATCAGTATTCCTGGGGGTTGCTTTGTATTTGTAGATAAATTTGGAGACGATCAATGTAATGAGTCTTCCAGGCCAAAAACACTCTCCTTTTAGTAGCTTTTTTTTTTTGTATCTGTCATCATTATTGTGTTGCATACAATATTTTATTTGTATAGAGTTCTTACATATACTTCATTATATTTCCCTATGGATTTCTGTTTTGATGCTATTAGTGGTGATTTTTACATTTAAAATATTGAATTAATGTGCTACTTTTTTCTTCTTTCCAAACTTTATTTATTTTTTTTTACTTGTTTTCTTTTTTTGCCTTATTGTGCTGGTAGATCCATCAGTGCCATGTACAGCATGTCCTGTAGAGTTTTGTATATGCCCTTTATCAAGTTCAGGAAGTTGTATTCTGTTTTTAATTTGCTGACCTATTTGTTTTAAAATAAATACTGAATTATATCAAATAATTTTTCTCCATCTTTTGTGATTATTATTTCTTCTTCTTTTTTAGAAATATAATATCCTGAATTGCACTGATTTATTTTTGAATGCTAAATAGTCATTAAAAGGTTATTTAGAGCAAATCCTACTTGCTAATGATTTCTTATTTTTTTCATCAAAGTATGTGTATGTGTGTGTGTGTGTGTTTGCATATATATGAATATGTGTGTGCGTGTGTGTGTGTGTGTGTGTGTGTGTGTGTATAAATGCTACGTTGCCTGAGTCCATACTACTTATTTCATTTTAGTCACTCAGATAATTGAGAAACAACAAGAAACAGGGTGGCTGAGATTCTTTTTCAATAACATTGAGCTTATACTTTAGAATTCCTTCACATAACTAAATGCTTTAAAGTATATTTAAATAGCTCAGAAATCATAGCCTTTACTGGACATATTATTGGCCAGTGTAATCAAAGGATATTTTTTTTGTTGTTATTTTTTAATGAACTATCTCCTAGTGAAGGAGACATATGTTATGTTGTAATTGGCCAGATTATAGTCAATTATGTTACTGTTATTCATCTTTCTAATTTAAAACAAACCATCAAACAATACCACTGGCATGAACGTAATTGCTTATCCAGAGTTCTCCTGTGATTGGTGATTATATTGGAACAGTGTCCCACTTGTCACAGGTTAGAAGATAAATACTCATTTTTTATATGACCTATTTGTAAAATCTCAAGAGAAATAGTGTCAGTGTCTTGTATAAAATAAATTCTACAATTCAAAATTCTAGATGGATCTGAGGTAAGTAAGTGATACCCTGAAGTATCAAGAAAATGGCTGGTGTGAGTATAATACGTATAATGTTACCTTATATGTCATGTAGTTAAACTGACTCTCTGTGGGCTGGAGAAATAGGTAGGGGATAGTGAGGACATAATCCTGACCCTACTTTATCCATAAGAGCTTCCAAAAGTCACTGCATAATTTGTTAGGCGTCTTACTGAACAAGGGGAAGGTCGACTGTACCTGTTTTAGAATTTTTGAAAATGTAATGGTCTAGTTAATTTGGGTGAATAAAATTCAATAAAGTAGAATTCCATTAGGAAGACACACTTCTGTTTCTACGAGCACACACACGTAGTCACACAAAGAATAGTTCTTTTGAGTTAGTTTCTTGTTTTGTCTGCAGCAAAAATTCTGGCTCAGAGACTGACATTGTTAAATAATCTATTTAGCACAGGTCCATTGCAGAAGTTGTAATTTATAACAAAAATATTTTATAAGCAAATAGCATACAGAATAACATCTTTTAATAAGTCAATAGTGAAATAACATATTCCAAACTAAAGATAGATAGAATATAATACTGCTACAAGAAAAGGGAGATAAAAGAAATAAAAGTCTAACTTTAGTTGAGGTGTGCGTACTTTTCTACAATTTGTTCTTAGAAAAGTCAGCTTAGCCAAACACGAGCTGACATCCAGCTGCCAGCACTAAGTCCCTTGTATCTAGAGCATGGTACTAGTGGAATGAAGAAACTGGTTTTGGCAGACATCTCCATCATGATACTGCTGCATGTTTTTTACCTCTACCAGCAAAGACTGTCTTGTCACAATAGGAGCTTAATATCCCAAGGTGTTCAGAGAGCTATTTACATCATCAAAGAGTAGGCTTGAGCAGATGAAACACTGAGTATGTTCTCATAATTCCTTGGTATCAGAAGCATAAATGTTCATTATATCATAGTCACTCCTTCAGACGTTCATGTTGATAAATATTCAGTATCACAGCAATTTTGATGACATCCCTCCTGACATGGACTTCCACAAATAAATGCACTCACCTTTATATTAAAACAACTTTTACTTTAGCCATATGCAATTACAGCAGATCTTCTAATAAACATTGTTTTGTTCAATATCATTTTGTTGTAATGTTGATGAGATGACATAGGAACTTAACTCTTATTTATATCAATTAGCCTAGGGTAAAACTGGTTTCATTTTACCTTGTTTCACCAAAATTTCAAGAATCTATCTATGATATTAAGTGAGGATTTACAATAGATTAAAACAACTTGAAGCCATAAGCAAGTAGATCAAAATGACTTTACTTAAGTCATTGACAACTATACTTGAAGTCATAACAAGCCAATGAACAACATTTCTATAACTGTTGACTTGGGGAATTTATGATTTTGAAATCAGATGTTGAATTACCAATAATCATCATGGCATAAATAGTAATAATTGATAATAATGGATATATGTGTGTACATTTGTAATATAATGAGCCCTGTAAACAATGCTATAAATTATCTAGTTTAATCCTGGTTTCGACCTTATTGTATATTATTATTATGTTAATTAAAAGAAAACAAAAATTTAGGTGTAGAAAATATCAGTGATTTAGAACATTAGATGTCGTGATCTTATGTTAAACTCAATTCTGCCTAATTCTAAATCCTACATGTTTAACTGCTATAGTACAATGTCTTTAGAAAAGGAGAGAGAGCAAGCTCTACATGCATGTTTCAAACAGAATAGCAAAGATAAACTTATTCCTAGACACTTTTTGAAAAACAAGAGCTTTTTTAAGCTAATTTTTATGAAAATCGGTAGGTTAATCTTCTTTATGAAATAGAGAGACATGAATCTTTTAAGAGAAGTGAAATTGTTCTGGAATACTGAGGGTCTCATGTAACAATTAATGACAGAAACTCTCTAAACAGTTGAAAGTTTCCTGGGGACTCAAAGAAAAAAATCAGACTGATCTCATAAGCTGTTTATGGATATAAGATATATACTCATTAAAATTATTAGTGAATATATCCCTTGGATGATCTTGTGAATGTGACTTAGTCACCTCATTTGAAAAATAAAGATGTGGTTTAGATAATTACTGAGGTTCTTTTCCAACATTAACATTCTATTTTTAATTATTATAACATTCTTAGACCAGTAGAAAATAATTCAACATTACTGGTACCATAGTATTTTTGGTTAAGAAGTGAGAACTGGTTTCTGTCTATATACCTGGGCAACTTGATTATGTCTCTGTTCTTCAGTGTTATCATCTGTAAAGATAAAAATAATAATATTCTTCTTGCAGGATAATATGAGGATTAAAACAAAATGATGCACGTCAAATGCTTCGAAAATACTATTGGCCCACTCACCCATAATTTTAGTTATCATTGATTTGCTTTCATTATTATCATTCTTGCCATTAATGCAGGTAACTGAGAAATACCGCACAATATACCAGGGCTTCAGTTTTAGCAGCCCCAAACAATTCATAGAAACCTGTGAAAAAACTTTTAATTTGCCCTAACTGTGAGTCTGGTGATGGTTATATTTCATTTATTCCTGCTGAGAGTTTGTGTAGTTTTTAATTTTTATGTATCTGCTCATTTGTTTTTCTGATGAGAAAAATAAAACACGTTTTGAAAAAAAAATCTTGCCAGATATTGACAACTTCTATCATTAATCTCTAAGTTAATATAAAAGTTTACTAAGCAATCATGAAGCTGTTGAATATCTACAGTCTCACTTGCCTTAGATGACAATTCCACATAACAATTCCACAGTCGGTGTGATTTCATAAAGAAGGACATGGTGACATAAAGATGAAATTGTTTGTAGTAGTAGAACCAGAATTAGATTCTGGGACTCCAGACAATTACTTTTTTTTGTGTGTTCCTTACTGTGGCCTTTCCTACACCAGTGATATCAAATGCAGCTTGAAATGCAGGCAAATATGATGCTCTGGAGGTCTCAGTGTAGAGTGCTATCACCCTTGTAATCAAAAGGCTAATGCTAATATAACTATCTTGCTAGATATAATCTCTGAGATTCAATGTAGAATCTTCTAAATATGGTATGCTTTTCATATTTACTGATTCTTTTAATGTTAATTCTTTAGCTAGAGTTGTTTGACAAAAATGACTTAAAAGAATCTTTTTTTTATGGTTATCGAAGTCTTTAACCATTACATCTGTGCAAACTCTTTATCTAAACTTCCACATAGAATGTATGTACAGCAAATTAATTACAGATTCTTTAACCAGTACATGATGTTACATTCCTTATTTTAGAAAAAAGAAAGAAAAGGAAAAAAAAATCAATGTGAGACTATTTAAAAGGTGGATGTTATACAGATTAGAAATAACATTTGTATAACACAGACACATAAACTTTTTCTCTTTATTTTACGTGTAAATTCTTTCACCTTCTATTTTCCCAGTCAGATCTAATGTGAAGATATGCTAAATTCTAACCATATCAACCAATTCACACATAATAGTAGTTTGTATTTTAATAGAATTGAAGGGTTCTAGACATGCGCATTTTTATCATTTGTTTGGGTACAGAGCAAAGTGAGTCATTTTACTCTATATATTCACAAACTGAGTCCCACAACAGAAAGATTTATATCTGTCACTATTCTCAGCGGATTGGTCACCATAAAATTATAAAGTGCATTTCTTCATAACTCAACTCTTCCATCATCCTTTTCCAAGTACAGCACATGCCTTTCCTTAACTAGGGTTCTGCCATAACTCTTCCTCATTCTGCATGGACTTTGCTTTAAAATTGTATTCCTATTTAATTGAGCTTATCAAGATCAAATAAAATTATTATCTCCAGGCATTTTATATCAAGAACTTTCATTTGTCATATCCCATCTTGCAGCAGTACTTGATATCTTTCATTATACCAATTGATTGGCTTATTAATAATGACTGTATGGAGTGAATTGCATAGATGATATAATTTTAGGAACTCTGCCTAGTTCTTATAACATGAAGTGACTCATTATCTGTGAGAATAGTTGTTCTCATTAAAAAGTTCTCATTTTAATATCTGAGATGATACAGATAGGAATCCAAATTGAACAGAATAAGTTATTATAAAATGCAATTATCACATATTTGCCTAAAAGATTAAATAATGAAGTGTTGGTTTAAAGATTAGTTTAGTTCTCCTTTTAAAATATAAGAAACCATAAAAAATACTATTGACAAAGCCACTAACCCAGAGGAATTGCCTTGAATACTTACTCCTAGAAACTTGGAATGTTTGAACAGGCAAAATAACCTTTTATTTGAGCCAAAGCAATATTGTATTTCAAATAACTGTTTTCAGAGCTAACAAGACAGCAGAAAATTAAACATTCCTTAGAATTAGCACCACCACACGTGGCTAAAAATAACTTAGTGTATTTGCATCTATAGAAATTACTTTCTTCTATTTATGTAATTATTTCCCTTTCCTTTCTCATGAATACTCATTGCCTTTACCTCTTAACTGGAACACTGTTTGGGTTTCTGCCTGAATCAGTGTTTCCCTAAATAACAGCTATTCTTTGACCTCAAATGCTATCGTGTCTCATTTGCCTCTTTATTTTTAAGGTCAATAAAAAAATTTCCATGAAGGAAAAATGACTAAGGAAAGAGAAGTTTCACATTTACATATTATTATTTTAATTATTCCATTCTTAATAAGAAAATTGATTCTAGAAAATAATACGTTTTAGGGGGGAAATGATAGATTTATTCTTCCTTAATACAGCATACATCTGTTTTCTGCAGTAAGTCATAGAAGCATATATAAAGATAAACCAAACCAGTACTTTGCTTATTCAAAAATAGTTTGGTACAAATAAGTTTTAGATCTATACCTGATGAATTATTAATACAAACATGTTGTCTTTGTTCAGGCTTTAATGATCTTCAAAAGTATTTTGCATCAGTTTTGTTTTCAATTTCTCCTATCACAATGAAAGTAACAAATCCAAAATTTCAGCTTTTGAGTGCCAAGTTTGAGTTTAAAAACTTCTGTCTTTGGTGAGTATCTGTGGATTCTTGATTCTCAGAATTCTATGGTGTTCTAAAATAAATTACAAATGTTAATACAAAATCATATTGACACAAAATTAATTTATACTTTGTAGTCTAGATCTAATTATAGTTGCTTTTTTCTGTTCAGTAGGTTATGTACACAGGTGTTTGCTTTTACATATAAGAAACTTTTGTTTTAATAAGAAATATTTTTTTTTCTCAAAATAGAAACTCATATCTCTTGGCTCAAATAAGACCAGTGAGTGTTATGACAGGCTCCATAAGGTCTAACACTACTCTGGAGACCCCAGTCAGTTTCTTTTACTGATGGTCTGCGACTGGCCTACTGGGTTTGACAATACTGGCTTCATTACCAAAATAAATGGCAACCCCACCCCAACTCTCCTGGCTCTCTCAACTCTCCATAATTTAAAGTCCTCCTAACACAGTTCTCATTTCAAGGAAGCCTGCAGTCTTGCATGGAGGGGGAAAAAGGGTGCTGGGAAGCCCTGCTGCTGAGTGTATCTCAGGCCTCCAATGCTGGCCTGTGTTAGAGGAAAGGGCACATGCAGAGAGGCTCCGTGTGGCCTCATGTGATTCCTGAAGGTCCCTCTGCTTGTGTGCTTGCAAGTGTAGAACTAAAAATAACATTTTATGGAAAGACGACATTTGTTCGATTGAAGATTTGATATATTCAACAAAAAATATTTTTCTAATTGACTTAACATGGTCAAATCTCAAAAAATTTAAGATACCTATTTATTTCCCTTTAGTTTGACTAGATTTAATAATTTTAATTTTCTACATTTTTAGTAAAGTATTTGAATTTTTTCTTGCTTTACATTGTTATTTTTGAAATTTTAAAAATTTAAGATTATTTTTTGGCAAGTGCATGAAACAATTTTCATACTTTTTTTTATACTAAAAAGGAGACATAATTTTCATTTTATAAATTTACCACTAATGTAATCTCTGAAAATTATACACATTTAATTTTTTTCTTTAATTTGTCAAAGATCAAAAAACTGTATTTATCATTGTTTGTATATAATTAAAATCATGTATTTATCATTCTGGTTTTTCAAATGCTGAAAAATTTTTTCATTAATGTTGTGGATTTTTTCCCTTCTTTTTTAAATTAAAATTATTGGGCTGACATTAATAAAATCAAATATATATCAAGTGTAAAATTCAAGTGTGTTGTATATATATTGTATTGTGTTTACCACTGCACTTTAGATTTCCTTCTGTCACCAAATATTTGGACCCTTTTCTCCTAATTTCCTCCTCAGTCCCCCCTTCCCTCTGGTAACCACTAATCTACTGTCTGTGCCATGATTCTCTGTTTGTCACGTCTCTTTGTTTGCAGTTTTACACCCCCCATCTGACTGAAATCATATGGTTTTCAACTTTTTCTGTCTGACTTATCTTACTTAGCATGACTGTCTCAAGATCCATTCATCCATGTTGTCACAAATGGCAGTATATCATTTTATCTTATGGTTGAGTGATATCCCACTGTATACATGTACCACAACCTCTTTATCCTTTTTGGATTTGAGGATTATTTAATTTATGATCATTCAGTGGCCAATGACAGTCATTAAGTTTTACTATGTCCAATTCTACAATCTTGAATTTGTCTATCTCTGTATCTACTGTTAAGCCTTTTTATTTATTTTTAAATAAATAATTCTAAAAAGGGATTTTTTCTATTCATAAAAACCTGTTTTTTCTTTTCAAGAATCAAAGATGATTTTGGTTGATTCTGAAATTTCTCTACTGGATGCTAAATATTCCTTCAGACATTTAGTAATAATAAGCAAGGGTGAAAAGTAGGACTTTTCCTTGCTATGTAGTTTTACATTTACTGAATATAAGGTTATGCCTTGTAATTTAGATATCACATTTTCTTTTTATAATAAATTCAAACTATGTATAAAAATATAATAAGTAAATCAGAAATTATTTGAAATTCTACTGCTGTGAGGAAATCAGTGTTCTCTTTTGACCCACATACTCCCAGATATCACTGCTATGAATAAACATTCACTACAGAAATGCACGCGTGCAAAAATATTATGTAAAAGTATGAAGCAGTATTCTTTTCTTAATAAAGAGTTACAATTTATACACACACATATACATTCTTTTTCACATGTCAGGAAAGCTTGGAAAGCTTTCAGTGATGTGAATCTAAATTATTATCTTAAGAGTCTCTGTAGGGTTGTACATTGTAGATGTTCTCCAGTGTCTTAATAAGCTTCAACTGAGAGGACCTTCTTTTCACTTTTTAGTTTTTTTTTTGCTCTAGAAAAAAAATCTTTAATAAGCACTTGAAGAAACACATGTCATACTCTTTCTTAAACAGATATATTTATGCTATATAAGGTTATATTGACACAGTTTTTTAAAACAGAAGGATAAGTATTTTATTTTATTTTCAAAAATGCCAAATTGATGCTCAAAATTATAAAAAAATTATTTCAAGTGATTCAAATAAAGACAATAATAAAAACATTTATGTGGTATATTATTTTCTTTGATCTACTGTAATAAAATACTACAGATGGAGTGGCTTAAAATAATAAAAGATCATTTTCTCACATTTCTAGAATGTAGAGTCCAAATCACAGTGCTGGCCATGATCTAAGACGGAATCATCCTTTTCTTCTTCCAGCTTTCAATGTCTCTTGGCATTCTTGGATTTTTGGCCTGAACACTCCAATCTCTGCCTGCATCCTCACATGTTCTTTTCTGTTTATTTCTAACTGCTTTTCTAAATGCCCTGTGCTTTTCTGTCTCATAAAAACACTGGTCATAGAATTTAGCAACAACTTTAGGCAAGGATGATCTTATTTCTTTAATTTACTACATCTGCAAGGGGCTTTTTTTCTTTTTCTAAAATAAGGTCACATCTGCAGGTCTAGATGAATATATACTTAAGAGGACAACATTCAACTCAATGCACTTTGATGTGGATGGTTTAGAATGAAACTCTGAAAACTTCTAACACTAATAGATATAACCAAAGCAAAACCTGAAGCTACAGGTGAATAAATGACATTATCAGAGGACAGTGAAATTTGGGATAATAAGGGAGGAGGATTGTAGTCTTAAAGCACTGTGGACAGAGACAAAATAAAAAC
Source organism: Cynopterus sphinx (assembly GCA_030015415.1). Lineage (NCBI taxonomy): Eukaryota > Metazoa > Chordata > Mammalia > Chiroptera > Pteropodidae > Cynopterus > Cynopterus sphinx. The sequence goes on from JAKZJJ010000050.1 coordinate 186,115, forward strand.
ATTTAAAAAATGCAAAAATAATGCTAAGATTACCCTGCTTCCACCATCTCAGCTGCTGCTGATTTCTTACATTGGCTAAATCAAATCAGAGTATGAAGAAGGATGGTAAAGAAATCTAAGGGATGGGAAGGTTAAGAAAATACATCACAGAGCATGACTCTAATCTCTGATTATATAACACACTCTGTTGTATTGCTCAGGTAACCTCTTAACTCACTAGTTCACAGTGAGATGAAACAGGGATGTTCAAATTAGATTGTTACAATAAAGATAATTTGTGCTTATATTACAAAGAAACCCTTTATTTAATTCTATGAAATAAAGGTCCCTTAACATAATGTGAGGTCGTTATGATGATATTCATCATTATTATTTAGAAACATAGACATAAATCTCTATTGTTTTCCTGTTGTAGCTATATGACAAACCTACAAGAATGTCCTTTTCTGTAATTTCAAGTCTTTGCATCATCATAATAACTTACTTAGTTTTCTCAGTGCCATCATAATGTCTTTGTTCCTCAGAGTGTATATAGTAGGATTCAATGTTGGCATCAAAATGGGTAGAAAAGAGTAATTACTTTTTTGGTTCTTTCAGATTAATGTGATTTTGGTTGCAAATAATTGATAGTAGCCATTCCATAGAATAAGATCACAAGTATCAGGTGAGAAGAACAAATGGAGAAGGCTTTCGCTCTCCCACTGGCTGATAATATTTTGAGAATGTTAGCAATAATTTTTCCATAGGAGCAATAGTTAATAGAAATGTAACCACAATAGATACCACTGCAGCTGGATAGACTGTGATCTCATTCAGAAATGTGTCCCCACAAGCAAGTTTGAGAACTGGGAGAGGTCACAAAAAATGATTAATTCTGTTAGACTCACAAAAGGACAGAGAAAAATATCTGACATGTTTGTCCAATTGCAATTGAACTCCACTGACCCAGGAGGCAATGGCTAGCTGAACACAGACCTTGTGGTTCATGACCAACGGTAGTGCAGAGGGTTACAAATAACCACATAGCAGTCATAGACCATCGCTGTCAGGAGGTGACATTCTGAGCCTCCAAAATGTAAGGACAAAAACATATTTGTGCAGTACAAGGAACCAAAGAAATTTTTCCTTTCTAGGTCAAAAGATCCATGAGCATTCTTGGAATAGTGACTATTACATAATAGATTTCTAAAAAAGAAAAATTGTTAAGAAAGAAATACATGGGGGTCTGGAGGACAAAGTCAATTCTTGTTATTATAATTATGATGCTATTGCATATCAGGATAGTCAGATAGTTGACAAAAAATATCCCAAAAAGAATCATTGGCTATTGAAAATATCAGAATACCCCACAAGAACAAATTGTTATTGAAGTCATATTTGATTTTTTTATTTTCAAATGTTTCTCCATCTGCATATATGGTCATTTCAAGATGGTTATTCATTTATGTTGTTGAACCACATTTTCCTCTTCTGTTTACTGCTTTGGATGCATGAATATATTTCTATAATTTCTAAAGTCATGTCTAATATCACTGTGCTCTGTTTCTAGAAAATGGATTTTGAAACCTCAGAAAGGATTTGAAATCAGTCCAAGAAATATAACCTAACATAGGTTTTTTTGTACAATGAGGAAATAATATGAGAAAAAATGAGAAGTGTGCATTATTATTTAGAGCTTATCATGCAGAAGTAATTTCTTATTATTTTACCCCTTAAATACCGGAATTATGGTACAGACTTCTCCATTTGCATTTGTGTGGGTTCACCAGTTTTTTTCTGAATTGATTGATTTATTCCACCTTCTTTCAATTGAAAGTGTTTTCCTTAAAGGTTTTTTTTTAAACTTTTATTTAAAATGAGTTTTAAATTCTTTTATTTAGAGTCTAATGAGAATTAATTTTCTTAGACCAATTCTTTGTTATTGAAGGAATAAGCATATGCAATTTTATCATGCTACTTTATGCACTTCTCCCCTCATTTTTTGTTAACTATGGAAACCATTAATTCTAGCATACTATTCAATAACTTTTCCTATTAACAACACTATACAGTATATGATAAATATCAATTAACTTTAACTCAATCAATAAATATGACCCATTCATCCCAATATTTTTTTATATTACCCTCTCTTCCTATGTAATATTCTAGTATCAAAGAGTTCTATTGAACTAACAATTCCCTTTCTCTAGTTTCCCCTTGTAACTTTGCCTAATAAAGTGTAACTTTGAATAAGTCCAATTGGTATTTATTCTGGAAAAACAAATGACTGGAGCCTATAAATGAAACTTAAACACACACATACATACACACACTATGTTTTTTTACTCCATATTAATTCCATTCAATATCAGTCAGTCAATACTGCTTGACTATTTAAACTAAAGTTTATTAATATTTGATTTTTAGCTTTCTAAAACAAATACATGACAAGGATTATGTTTTTTATCTCATCACTCTACTACACATGTCTTCACTTGTTAGCCCCAACACCGGATATTTTTCATTAATACTTTGGTAAGTAAACTCAGACTTACATTCAGTCTCTTACATTTCCCTATTTTATTAGTACTGGTTCTCACAATTACCTTTAATGAATAATGGTGATTATAAATGTCTTTATTAACTTTATTTGACTCTAATATCTTATTTTATTGCTTTATAATTAAAAAAGTAAGGAACTATGTGAGTTATCATAAGAAACTAACTCATTTTCAAAAGAAAGATCTTAAAAATTTTGTCTTTCTCTTTATTTTTTGTATCTTGATCCTGCAATTAAGAACTATCTTTAAATAAAATAGTCTAATAAAATAATTACAGTTTACTTTTATAAATTTGCATGAAGATGTTTTATGTGAGTGGAGGTGATTATTAACTTGCAAAGCTTTTTAAGAATTTCTGTCATGTTGAGGAGCCACTGTAACTCTAATGATATTCTTGCTGGTGTCAAACATTGGATGCTCTTAAATAGAAAGCAGTTACACTCACCTTGGGGGGAATCTTCTCTTGTGTGACCAATTAAATTTCCAAACTCTGTTTTTTTGTTTGTTTGTTTTTTGCAATCAGCTGGGTTTATTTTTTTTAAAACTACTTTCCTTATAGATGGCTTGCCCATCTCTTCACCCATTCTTGGCATGAAGCTCCCTTCAATGGTGTGTCCCTTGGTGAAGAAACACCTTTTAACTGTCAAGTACTACTTTCAGAAGAAAGTTAAAATTGTTCTTCAAATTTTATTTCAACTCTTAATAGTTAGTGTGGATTTTCTTACTTTTATTCCAATAATTGATCCAAATATAGATCATCCACACCATTACAAAATGTCAAGCATGTTGTATCGCATGAACATGGCATGCTTGATCTCTTCAACACACTGGGTGGTGAGAGCCCTTTTCAGAATTGGAACTCTGTCAATAGATTAACTTTTATGGAAATTACAGCATGTTTTGTGTGTTGATGAAAAAATTGGATGCTTTTGTTTATTTTATAACATCTTCTCAGGCATCAGGGAAGGTTTCTAGCTGAATAAAAATGTAAACTACCATAAAAACAGACATTTTAAACAAGAATATTTATGACAGAAAATGAACAAACAAAATTTATGCTGAAGTTCTTATCCCATTTCAGCTCCTTCGAAGCAGGTATGGAATTAACATTAACGTACATGTTATTCTACTAACAAGTAATTATGTTTGTTTCTTCCTGTTTCAATGTTCTTTGAGTATATAACTGTGTTTCTAAACACATTTCTTTTTTTTTTTTATTTTAAGCCTCCTTCTCTTTTGTACAACACAGCTCTTTTACAGTGGCCCTCTGTGTTCTTTATTATGACTGATATGGCATTTTTATGGGGTTTCCATCACGCTTATCTACAAATGAAAGGAACTGCTTGCATGATTTGTCTCCAGGAATTATGTCACTTCTTTATAGACTAGGACAAATTGAATGTCAAACCCTTGTTAAGATGGAGAATTTGGATATTTTTCTTATTTAATTTTAATATCACAAACCATTGAAAAAATAAGTAAAAAAGTAAAAATATTCCTCAGCTATATCAGTGGCTTAACAATATAAAAGAAACTTCTTATACTTTTGACAGAACAATTATGTAGTCAGATATAAGGAAATATTGGTTTCTCTCATGTCAGAATCCCACAGTTTCCCTAGTTCATACTTTGTGGTCCCCTTTCACACTTTTTAGCATTCAGAAAGCTAAGAGTTATAGACAGATACAAAATAAGGAAAGAAGTTCACTCTTAAGCGCCTCAGGACAGGAGAGACACAACATATTCACCCACATCATTGTAGGAACTAATCACATGTCTAACGAAAACATAAGAGGGCTAGTTAATGTTGTTTACTGTGTGTCAGAATCACAGAAACATATTTGGAGAGCATAAAACCATAATCTGCAACTGTCCTCAGTTTGGTAACTAAAATGCACAACAGCATGCTGTAACATATGTATATTTAGATTTAAGTTTTAACAGGTCATTTACATAACAGAATAATTATGTATGGTACATAGTTATGTATTTTATTTGAATTTTAGACAATATTGTTTCTATTGCAATTGTTATTATAATTTTAATTTTAAATTATAAGTTACTGAAGCTATTAATTTACAGAAAAAATAGAGTATAAACATTCAACTAGATTTAATAAGATTTCAAATGTGAAATATATATGCTCATGAAGGCATTTTCACAATGATGGTACAAAACATTCATACTATCTCAAACATTTCCTAATTCATCTTTTCTTTATCCTAACTCCACAGAACCGCAGGTAAGATTTCTGTTGCCATATCGATCATTTATAATCCATTAGAATGTATTCTCTTTATCCTGATGTCTTTTGCTCACTGTAAGGATTTTAAGATTTATCTATGTTCTTCCTATGTTTCAGTCATTTGTTGTCAGTATAGATTTGAACCTCAAGCTTTATTTTGTTCATTTACTTATCTTTTAGCATGGAATTTGAGGTTGTTTCTTGATTTTGGGTTATTTCGATTTATCTTAACCTGAAAGAATGTAACTTGAAATTATCTAGATTTCATGCTTCATCTAGATTGTTTATTTGTTGTTAAGTTTCTTGGTTCTTTTAGGTACAGGTATTCAAATAAGATAAAAAGGGAATCAGATTTCTTTTGTCATACTAACTATATAGGGTGCTGCACTATATTCTTCCAAAATGTACAAGAAAAATTTTGGACCCTCCAAATTTGTCAGTATGTCTGCAAAAACATCTGTTAATCTTTTGGACTAAGCTGGTATGTCCCAAAAGGTGATCACCATTATTCTCATATGTAAAGTTAAATCTTTTTTAATCATAATACTCTCATATCTTCCCAATGTAATTTCTTATTTCAACCTCATTATATCGTGTTTTTATTTTTATTTTATAATTTGACCCCTTTTCTTTCGAGAAACTCCTTAATCTCCCATGGTATTTGTATAAGCTTTTACTTTTTATGGTGGAAATCATCCAGCTCTAAGAATAGAGTCATCTACTCCAGAACACTTACCGGCCCATATTGAAGACCAATAATTTACGCCTCATTCATTTAATCTTTCCTGTAATCCACAATCATGTATGTTGTGTCTCTTACATTGTTATAGGAAGTAAAATGTTTGAAAAATGAGTGAATAAGAACATATTATATTTTAGTGTGAGTAAGAGTGAAAGCAGTGGGACTAGATAGGAAGTTATTGGTAAATGACCTGTTTAGAAGATAAAGGTGGCGCCGGATCAAGGTTGCAGTCATGTATATATTGTAAGAATAGGCTCACAGGATTTACACAGACTTTATGCTCAAAACATTTCCTTCTGTTTTGATTCTCATTTTAATCATACATAAGAAAACAAACCACATTAGAAAATATAACATATACCAGTGTGCAGTATAGGGGTAAAATTCATATCAAACATATTATATTCATCTGAACAGATCTATAGTGAATACTTAATATGAGTCTCCTAGTGAAGATACCAGCTTTATCTTTTAGGGGTGAAATGTAATAATAACCAGTATGCATGTTTTATACAGAAAAATAAAAAAATAAAAAAATAAGTAAACTCTATTTTGTAATTTTTGTTAGCATTTAAGAAATAAATCAATTCTTTAATGACCCATTTAAAAATAAAAACTCAATTCCTTGTCACTCTGCTTCTGACTTCTGTTGGCACCATTCTCAGAGCTCTCACTATTGTATTCGCACAACTATTGGAAGATAAGCATGTCTTTACAATGGACTTTAGGATATATCTTTACTTCATTTGCTCTTTAAAAAGCATTTTTTTTTTCCACCATTGGGCTCTTACCAAATTCAGCAGATTTCAGATTACTCAGACACACAGTCTTTCTTATGCAACACATGATCTTATGTAATATGTCTTATTTTTACAAATCATATAAATCATGTTGGAGGCTTGGAGCCCAAGTCAAGGAAATCAAAGTTTGTGATACAGGACAGATGTCTTCATCAGATTGATCTCCATTGGTGAAATTTCAAAATTTCTTTGGCCGGTAATCACCACCTCTTTTCTTTAGTAACAAATAGGTAAGCAAATAAGTTTTTCTAATTATGGCTGAAATATCCCAAAGGTGTCTTCTGAGACATGCAGGAGTGATGCACATGGACATATTCAACAATTTCATTGAATATAACATAAAATTTTAAGAAAATCTTAGAAACAATACATTTTCAGTTTTCTCAGCCAAAGTAGTAAATTATATGTAAGTTTAGCAACAAATATCCACATTTCTGCTTTCTGATGAAACATACTATTTGACACTCATTTTATCTATTTTTGATAAAGCTATTTGTCTTAACATTGTTTTTATAAAGCTATATATTTTATTTTTAATGTTAAATATCAAATTGTATGTCAGTGAACACATTGTTTGTAAATATATGTTACATAATTTTGTTCTCTAAAAAAGTGTAAACATTTGTCAGTAAGTTGAACAGAAATATTATCTCTGATTAGTTGTAAAAGCTTATATGTTTTCCCTAAAAGCTCTTTGTAATGTTCCTCTTCCACAGAGACTATGTATTCTCACATCAATTCAACCACTTTGTATTTGATATTTTTTTTTACACCCCTGCCACTTTCTAGGCATTACCTCCTTGAAATAATAATATTGCTTTATCTCTGTCTATTAAACTGTGCTAAGTGAATTAACACACTCTCTCTCTAATTTTATTTAACCAGTGTGGAGATGACTGGGATTACTACTACTTCATTTTATCTTCCCACTCAGCCTTTATCTAATTATTGCTTTAGAAGTAAGTATATGTCTTCTTCCCATTTTAATAGGCTTATGAAAATTATATATGTGTTACTTTGATTCAACAAGCTTAAATACAAAAATTACTTTTGATATATTCATAACACACTGTGCACATTATTTCTGGGCCTAAATGGAGGACTATATCTATTAATGATTTTTTAGTTGTTTTTGGCTTTCTGTGATTCTTAAATATTGATTCTTTCACTCCCTTCCATCTCCTTATACGGCTTATTTTTTAATGTCATGACTATTTCAGGTTTTGTTAGTTGTTCACTATTTGACGCTCATCTAGAAACAGATGAACATATTGATTAAAAATAGTTAAAAGTCATACATTTCAAACATCATTAATTTTACTAAAGAAATTACACAAAACATTGAATAAGGCAAATTATTATTGATATGTGTATATTTGGGAAATGTAGTAATATTAAATATAAAAAGTAGAATAAAAAGAAAACAGGATATGAGAAAACAGAAAGCAATAATGGCTATTGTATAGCAAAGTGTTAAGCAAAAAGAAAATTATATTCATAGGGAATGCCTTAATCAAATAATGTCAGGTAAGAAGAGATTGATAAAATCACACCTAATGTAAAAGAAATTAGAAAACTCTTAATACTTTTACAATTTAAAATTTTTTGAGTTAAATACAGTCATAAAAATTATTTGGAACATTTTTCACACAAATACATTAAATGGTAAGCAAGAAAATATGATAAGTTAAAATATTTTTACTATAAATAATATTGGGCTAATAAAAATAATCAAAATTTATATAAAAAGTCTATGTTCAATAAATTAAAAAGTGGCAAAATTATTAATGATAATAGCTCTCAAAGCTGAAAATATTTGTAGATCTTTAGCGTGAGATTATTTTTTAAGGTTATTTTTTCATTTATACTGACATCAGTTATACAAAATCTAAGTATTTTAAATGTATAATTCATCCATAAGTCATATATATATTGCATTTTATGTTACCCTCCCATAGATTTCTTTCTGTCACCATACAGTTTGAAAAAACCCTATTATCTCATATACCAGCTTTCTTCCCCAATTTACCTCTCTGGTAAAATCCACTGATCATGCAATCCATGTGAGTCTCTTGTTTCATGCCATGTTTGTTTGTTGCTTTTAGGTTTATATCCCACATATAAGTGATAATCCTGAGGTTTTCAATGCATTCTCTTTGGTGTTTTTCTTACTCTAGCATGATCATCTCATGGTCCATTCCATGACATTAATTAAAATGTAGAAATGCTTTAGAACTCTCAAGAGCAGAGAACATGGCTCAAATCATGAAGTGTCTAAAACCACAAATCTCAGAATAACTGGATTCATCTCATGAAATATTGTTTCTATTTCTGTTTTACTGAAAATTAAAACATTTAATGAAAAGGCCAATAACAGTGTTTACTAGTGAAACATCCTTGATTTCATGTATGATTTAATTAAATACTCAGGACAGGGGAAAGGTGGAAAGTATCCAGCCAACAGCAGCCAGTTGGTGATATAAGAAGCAGGCGAGGCTATGTAGGGAAAGAACAAGCACCTCTGGAGAACAATCCTGGCCATTCTACCACAGGTCTCCTGGGGGCCAGCGTAACCACTGTGGACCTGTGGGTTGAGAGAGCATGTCCCATTGGTGCTCAGAAACCACTGATAATCTTCACTAACATCCATCAGGCCAAACTCACCTCTTTACATATGGACCATTGAGGACATTATTGAATGGTCAAGCTGGATGACCTCGGTGTGACAAAACATGTTTGCTAAAGCCACATTCCAGATGACGTGTACATAACAGTTTCTATTGTGTGCAACTTCAATGACAATGGTAAAGAAGAAGAGAACTGAGAAATATACCTTCCACTTCAACGCTGTAAATTTGGCTGTGTCCTGAGCAAGGCCCTTTTTTTTGCTCCCTCTCAGGTCTTTTCCCAGTTCTACTTGGGTTAATTTTCAGTCTGGCTCTCATATTAATAATGACTAGACATGATATTAAGATTAGTTTTACATATATATTATTGAAAATTGTTAGGGAGATGTTTATACTCAGGAAATCTAAGAGCATATTTTCAAAGAATATGTATGTCAAATTCATCCATAAAACTCTCTGCTGTCCTGAACACTTCTTGAAGCAGCCAAATATGTGTGCACATAGATTGTAGTGTGTGTATGTCAGTCCTAGAGAGACAAAGTAAGAAGAAATCAAATTTTTGGAGGAAAGAGAGAAAGAGTATAAGGAGAAAGTGTTTTTAATTTGTACATTCTAATCAGGCAATAGTTTCCCTAATAGCATACCTTTTGAACAAATTCACACTTATTCTTTAAGAAATAAGGTATGTGTATAAGGGCTACAAGAGGAAATAAAAACCTGGAGTATTTAAGAGTAAAGTAAATTAAACTAACAAAGTTCTATTTAAAATTATCTTCTCATGAGGTCATTTAATAATTTAAAATGGTTATCTATTTTAAATGTAACACATTTTGGACATAAGAAATATATAATAATCACTGGCTAAAATCATAAATGGTTGCAAGGAAATGTAAGCGAGGAATAACAAATGGAGATTACAGGGGTAATTTCTCTAATGGCTAGCTCTTTATGTGGATACTGTGAATTTTGTCTCTAAACAATCAACATCTTTTTTTTTCCAATGCAAGATTTTATTATGGCAAATGATGCCTCAATTCTTAAGACCTACAAGAGATAGGTTGACAGAATGGATGATATGAAGGTCTCATTATTTCACATAAGTTTGGCAATTTACTGTAGGGCAAAAGTTATTACAAACATGGATTGACTTAGCAAATATATAATACAAAAATTGTTGGCTAGAAACCAGCCTTTGAAAGTGTATTAAATATCTAGTTTAGAAAAATTAATCAATTCACAGAAATGAAGGAATCCTTTTCTTCAAGCGATTATATCCCAAAAATGCCGCTTTTACTTCCTTTATTCCTCAGAGGCTATAGATCAGAGGATTTAACATGGGGATCACCACTGTGTAGAACACAGAAGCCACTTTCATTCCTGGACTCTAGGGAGAGTAGCTGAACTGGGTCTCAGATAAGTATAGATGGAAGTGGAATAGAATAGGAGTTATGGCTGTCAGGTGTGTGAGGCACAGGTTGAGAATGCTGCGCTTGTGCGCTCCCTCCCCCTGAATGCATGCGAAAGATGGTGAAGAAGAGAATGCAGGAGTAGGAGGTGAGGATGACCAGCAGAGCCCCAATCATATTCACTCCCAGCAAAAGTGGAAATGATGCTTTCATTAAGCTGTGTGTGTCAGAACATGAGAGTTTAAAAAGTGGAGTACAATCTTTCACAGAAGAAGTGGTTGATGACATTGGAGCTACAAAATGGCAAGCTTGCTTTACATAACTTGTGTGAACCATAGCGTGCTCAACAGCTCCTGCTGTAAAAGCCCCTACTGCCATTTTTTAAGGCAAACGGTTCTGGACATGAGCAAGTGGTAAAGCAGAGGTTGCAGGTATGGCCTATGTAATGCGATCATGTAGGCCATTAACCCAAAGAGGATGCACTCTGGAGTTGTAGCTACTGAGACCATGAAGAAGTACATCTGCACAAAGCACAGCCAAGCCAAAGGAGATATGGTTTTTCTTCTCCGACAGTATGCAAATCTACCAGCATCTTTGGGGTAATGGTGGAGGAATAACAAAATGTCCACAAAGGACAGGTTGGCCAGGAAGAAGTACATGTGGGTGGTGTGAAGTCGGAGTCAGCCCCTTGATTAAGCAGAAAAAATCATGCCAACATTCCCCCAAACAGTAAGTGTGTATACCCATGAAAAAACAGCAAGAAGAGAGGGTTATCTCTAGCTCCAGTGTGTCTGCCAATCCCAACAGGACTCGAACCTCATTCACTCAATGGGGTATAATTTCTTCTCTACTCATTTATTACAAATAGTCTTTTTTAAATCCTTGCATTAGGGTTGCAGATATTTTTTCTCTCCGATGTTCAAAGGAAATTGTAAAAATGTTGATGAGGATACTCACACATGGAAAAAACAAACAACCTATAGGATAATATAGCATAGTAAATAGGGTGACTGAAAAAAAAGGAAAATTAGTGGACATGTAGACAAGCATGTAAGTTTATTAAGCAATTGTCTACTAAATCTGGTTGCAGTCCTCTCAGAGCACTGGGCAAGTCTACACTCAAATTCAGTTTCTGCAAATGCACCATATATGTTGTTCTAGTTTTTCTCTACCCCACACCCCAAATACAAAGGATACAGATAACCTGTTGAAGTATGTCCCATTCTGTAAACGTATGTAGGTTTAACTAAAATCTATTGTTTCCTCCTCAATACCACTGTTTTTAATCTTTTAACTCCAAAATTCATGCATTGCCTCCCCAAAACTCTCATGCGTAACTCAAGCAATGAATTTATTGAACATTTTAAATGATCAGTTTTTAGCCATCTATTATATCCTTAAGAATGACTTTATAGTTTTTAATTATCAAACCAAATAATTGTTCTTATTAGAAGCACAATATCAAATTAATGTCATGCAGCATCAGACACTTTACCTGCCCACCACTGTGAATAACAGCACCAAATTCTCAGTAGCTTCCAAACCAGTCTCCTTGTGTGTGATTTTTTATTATGGATTATCAGTTTAAAATTAAAAATGAAAAAGGAGAATTTTATTTTTTAAATGAAATAAAATGCAGTGAAAATTAACATGACTTATTTGAAAGATTTGAGACACCTTCTGAGCAAGTACATATTGCTGCACTTTTATTTTGTTTTCCACAAAGAGAAATGGATAAACATAGGAATGAGCTTATAGGGTTTAATTGTGGAGTTAATCCTCTAAAGAAAACTCTCATTCTCAAGAGAAAGGAGAACATAGTCACATGAAAATACATAGTCACATGGAAATACATGGAATCGTGTGTTGCATCACGAAGTTGTTCCTGATCTCTGTGTTACTTTAAAATATTTTGCCAAAATAAAAAAAAAAGTAATTTCTTATTATACTTCCTCTCTTTTGGTATTTTACATTTTTCAATTAGGTACCAAGTCCATTAACTGTTTACTACTTTAATATTATTCTTTGCTAGTGAGTAAGTGTGTGTGTGTGTGTGTGTGTGTGTGTGTGTGTGTGTGTCTGTGTCTTTTGGGTAAGCACAATCCAACTCTGTTCTTTTTTTTAATTTTATTTTGTTATTAGTTTCAAGTACACAGTACATTGGTTAGACATTTATATAGTTTATAAAATGATTCCCCTGATTGCTCTTTTTCTTTACTCTGACTTCTACACCTAGGCATTACATTAATGCTAAATACTTTCCCTTTGCTATGCTCCCCATCCCTGTGATCATCTATCAACTACTATTTTGTAGTTCTTTAACCATTGATGGCTTTCTCCCAGCCCCTGAAAACCCCAGCACTCTGGCCGTCACCAAATTGTCCTCTATATTTGTGAATGTATTTCTGATTTATTTGTTCTTTTTGTTCCTTAGATTACATATATATAAGTGAAATCATATGGTATTTATCTTACTCTGTCTGACTTATTTCACTCAGCATAATAACCTCTATGTTCATCGGGTTGTTGTTAATGGCTATGATTTCACTCTTTTAATGGCCATGTTCCTATTCCATTGTATATATAAATCATAAAAACATATGGAACACTTCCTAAATTTGCATGCTATCTCTCAAGCAGGAGCCAGGCAAATCTTCTCTGCATCATTCCAATTTTAGTATGTGTGCTGCCAAAATGAGGGCTCTAACTCAGTTCTTGGATTGAAATTAATGAGAAGAAACTAAGAAAATCTATTATACAATGTTTAAAGAAATATTCCAGCAAATAGAACAATAAATAGGAAAATCTAACCTCTTTTTTATGATTTCAGAATTGTGTTGGAGCCAATGAATCTCATCCTTGATCTTCTTTTTTTTTCCTGCTACCATTTATTATTTTCCCCATCATTATTGTCTTTTCCAAAGGATTTTGCTTTCTCATGATGTGCCTGAATTAGGACAGTTTCAGTTACACCATTTTTGCCTCAAATAATGTTTCAGGCTTAATTTGCTTCAGGAACCACTTGTTCATCTTTCTGGCAGAGCAAGATATCTCTAGAGCTCTTTTTCAATATCATATCTCAAATAATTTTTTTCACTAACAGCCTTCTTCACATGCACATACTGACTTCATAAAAAAGTAAGCAACACGGTAGGGCTATCTACTGGAATGCAAGCCCCCTGCACATATATATAATGCTTTTCCCATATCTCCATGAATGAATGAGGAGGTGAGGAAGATATGTCGATATGTTTCCTTTGAAATCTTTGAAATCTCTGGTTTATAAGCTTCTCCCCAAATCCCGATTCTTAATCTCAAGTAAATGATGTAGGGTTTGCCTTTAACATTCCACACCACAAGGACTAATTGAAATACCCATGACTATTTTGACTTTTTCAGTCTTAGAGAAACATCTTATGGGATCATTTTTCTAATGAGGATATAATCTTTAAAGGTGCAAACATTACTGTCCTGCTACCAAGTACTCCTGTTTTGACAATACAAAAAAAAACAGAGACCAGCATAGGCTATTGTAGCAGTAGCAAGTTTAAAAATGCTCAAGCAGGCTGATTATCCAGCTGGAGTAATTGCCTTGAAGAGAACTATTGTTTTTGGCATTTCCTTTGTAGTATGTTCATTTGTTTTATAGCAAAGTAAATTATTTAAGGGCTAAATTGTTGAAGTGATTAGAATGATTTTCAACACAGAGAAAGACTGGAAAAATATTTTTGGTAGAGACGTGTTAATTTGAGACTCCTATATTCTGTTGTGTCTTTGCTACAGATAGCTAATTATTCAATGTCATAAGTGATTTGGTTTTGCTAATCCAATGGATTTATTTTATCCTTTAATTTAATAAGGTCTCTGAAAGCTTTTACACATCTGTACAACTCTTGTTCTACTTATTTATTTCAATGTATTTTCTGATTATTTTATGAAAATACAGATATTAACTTTCACACAAGGAGACTTTGGAGATAAACATTAGTGTTCTGAGAATTACAGTCTTTTGACTGAGTATAAATTGGGTACTCATCAAATAGACATTACAGTTTATGAAATGTTGAATAGTTCTATATTTTCACAGGTAACTGATTCAGATATTACCAAAAAAAAAAAAACTCAATGTAAAAGGAGTTTAAAAGCATAATTATGAAGAGCTAAATATCTTCATTAATCATTGAGTTACCTAATATAAGTACTTATTTTTCTATTAAGATTTGTAAAAGTCGTGGTTTTCTGAGATATGATTGATGCATACTCTATATTTAAAAATGTTTTAAAAATTACAATTAAAATGGAGTCTATTGCATTCACAGCACATATTAATAACAGAATTTCTCATTTTTAGTTACTTGTTTATATATTTTTCCTTCTTAAATTAGCCAATAAAATTTTTAGAGCAGTATATTTTACAACTGTTGACAGATTAATAGAATAGTTCTTGTCATATTGTGGGCATTGAATAAATATTTTTAGGTAAATGAATGAAAAAAAATTTATTTTTAAAATGTAAATTTGTCTTTAAATATATCATTTTTATCTATGATGAGATTCATGATACTTTAATTTTAGATTATAAACATTTTTCTACATATCACTTTTCTAAGGATTAAGTTCAAGGTGCTAATATTTTACTCTGTCTATTCAAATTAATAAGGTAAAAGCATGTAATAAATTTTAAATTAAGCCTGTAGTATAGTTTTTTATTTCATCAATTTTTTTACTAAAAGAAAAAAAACATGTAGATTAATTATCTTTAATGTCTACTGATTTCTCTTGAGAGTCAATAGAAATAACATAATTAGGATGTATTCTGAAGCTGAACCTTGTATTATCCTCAGTGCAAAGGTAAGAATTTGTGGTTGTCAAGGGATTCATTGCACTAGAGTAAAAAGAGTTGGGAAGAAATCCTCTTATGTTTATCACATATTCATCAATTTTCTATCAGGTAAATTTTGCTTATGATACTATTTCTTCATTGAAACTTGCTCTGTATTCTCTTTGCACTGAACCTGAAAGCTAAACCTAAGGTTTTCATTAATGAGTTTCATTGGGCATTCACTTTGAAAGGTGAATTTGTATCAAAAGATGATAGCATTAGCATTGCAAGTTAGTAGATTAATAAGGTGACATGAAGATGCTTCAAAAACGATGGACAGTTCATTTAATGTTATGTCTTCTTTGCTGTTTAATGGTTAATTTTATGATTGATTTGCTTGAATTCTTGATCCAAAAATTTACCTTTTGCAAATTATTTTTTTATCTTCCCTCATGTCAATAATGATGTAGTATAAACCAGAAATCCTGCATTTGAAGGCTCAAACATAATTTTCTTTGTGTTAATGCCTACGGCATCTGGACTTCCTGGGTGGTCTCCCATCCAAGTACTATCCAGGCCCCACCCTGCTTAGCTTATGAGATCAAAGGAGATCAGGCAAGTTTAGGGTGGCATGGCTGTAGATTTCAACATTATTTCAATTAGTATTTAAGGTTAAATTGACAACACATAATCAAAGGTAATAAAAAGGTTAGTGATATTCACTTTACGATTATGTAAGACAATGATGTCTAATGTTGCCAATTGCTGGTAAAAATTCATTGGAAGGAACAGCGACCAAAAGAAAAAAAAATAAAAATTAAATTAAATTAAAAATATATGTGTATACAGAATAGACTCATGTTAAGGAAAAAATGACAAATTATGAGGATTATTAACATAGCTTGTCTTAATTGTTAAATATAAAATTAATGTTTAATCCAAAGCTTAGTTGCAATACAACATGAATCAAACAGACAGCACTTAATGCTCACAGCAGTGTGGACTGACAACTCGTGTGAAGTGCTGCCAACCAGAAATGCTTATATGAAACCTGGCATGCAGGATTTTTTTCGGAGTCAGTACACAGACATGGAAAATCAACATAACTGTTCATAGTTACTTAGTTTCCAAACCCCAGACTTCAAACAAATAACCTTGCCTAAAGCCCTTTGTGTACAAAAACAGGTATTCACCATAAATCACATCATTAGCATAACATGTATGGTCTGTCCCCAGCAATACAATGATGATCTTATCAGGCAGGATATTCCAAGGTTTGTTTCTCACATGCCAGTCCAGGTTTAATCCTGAACATTAGAAAATGTAGAATTTGGGCAGCTGTGGATAATCGAGTTAACCCTTTCCTGCACACTATCACATATGAAAATATTTAATGCAGGACTCCATCTATTAATACCAATATACTTTTGGTTATTAATTTGGATCTATGTAACCCTTAAATATTAATACTTTCATTCTTTCCATCTTGTGGTTTTATTTTTGTAACTGTGTGACAGTCACTGGTTTGGGGGTTATTCTGTTTGGTCCCACTGATGAAAGTATTGACTAAAATACAATCTAAAGGCATATATTTCAAACTCTCTTCCAAATTTTAATAAATAAATTACTCAAAGCCTCTGAAAAAAAGCAAAACATGGACTGATATCTGTATATTTAGGGAGCATGGAATCATTAAACATACAGGTGAAACAAAAGGCAAAAAATGGAAGACAAAAAGCAATAGAGAGTATAGCAAAAGAAAATAAACTACACTTGTAAGCGAGGGTTTAATAAATATTTTCATGTTTGAAGATAGGAAAAAATGATAAAACCATAGTCAGTATAAAAATTAGAGGTCCCTTAGCTTTTACAAATTAAATATCTTTTGAGTGAAGGAAAGTAAAAAATAAAAAAATGTTTGGAACATTTTTCACACAAATACATTGAACAATAAATTAAAAAATATAATTAAAATATTTTTTTTAAATAATGATGAATTTAAGAAATAATAAAAATTTATATAAGAAACCTATATTCAATAAAATTTAAATAGCAAATCATTAGGGATAATGGTTAACAAAGTTGAAAACATTCGTAGACCTTGTACATGAGAATTAGAGAGTAGAGAATACAGCTCTAATTATGATGTGTTTATAACCTCAGATGTCAGAATAATTAGATTCATCTCTCAAAACATTTTTTCTATTTCGGTTGTACTGCAAATTAAAGCATTTAATGAAAGGAATATAGTGTTAATATTTACTAGGAAAACATCTTGGTTTTATGTATGATTTCATTACATTCTCAGGACAAGGAAAGCAGAAAGCACGCAGCCAACAGGTGAGAGCTGGTGCATTAGAAGCAGGCAGGCTACGCACAGAAAGAACTAGCACCTCTGAGAAACCCCTGGCCGTTCTACCGCAGGCCTCCAGGGCCAGGTAACACTGCAGATCTGTGGGCTGAGAGCATGGCCCACGGGTGCTCAAACACAAATGATACCTTCATGAACATCCGTCTGGCCAGTCACCTATATGGACCATTGTGAGTTTTAAATGGTCGAGCAGATGACCTGTTAGTGATAGGTCATAATGACTGCTATGACCTATCCCAGATGATGTGTACCTCAATTCATCAGTCAGGTACGACTTCAACAACAAGATCAAGGGAAGCATTGTGAGGGACATTCCTTCCCGAATGACAAGTGTGACTGTCCATTTAACAAGTCCCGACCACACTCAGCTTCCTCCTCCACAGTTCTGCTAAACCAAGTACTTGTCTACCTCCATATTCATTACACTTAAATTTTCTTTTTGTTTTTATTTTATTTTATTTTATTTTTGTAGCAGATAAAATTGACATATAACATATAAATTTCAGGTGTAAAAGATAATGAACCAATATTTATATATATGGTGACATGACTCACCGCAGGAAGTCTAGTTTTCATGCATTCTTATACGTACGAACAATTTTTTCCTCTCATGATGAGTTTTAAGATTTGCTCTTTTAGCAACTTTCAAATATGCAATATGGTAATATTCACTGTAGTCACTATGGTGTACATTACATCCCCATGACTCGTTAGTTTTCTAATTAGAAGATTGTACCTATTCACTCACTTAGCTTTAATATTAAACATAATTGAATTTTATTGGCAGTTGATAGGAGATTTATCAACCAAAAGTTAATTATACAGAATATGTGTCATGAGGAATCTAAAAGACAAAATAAACAAACAAAACAAAAACAGACTCATGGATACAGAGAACATTTTGTTAGTTGCCACATAGAGAGGGTTAGAAATTGTGGGGAAAAGGTAAATGAGTTTAGGAAGTACAGATTGGTAGTTACAAATAGTCACAGGGATGTAAAGTACAGTATAGTGAATATAATCAATAATATAATAACCACAAGTAGTGCATGGTGGGTACTAGAGTAATTAAGGGGTTGCTTTGTAAATTGTTTAAATGTGTAATATTATGCTGTACACCTGGAACTAATATAAAATAATATTGCATGTCTACTCTAACTGAAATATAAAAATTAAGAAATGTACATGTGTTGGATTCATCCCTTGAAAACTGATCTATCCCTTCAGAACAATGCCCTGACTAAAAATCTTCCTGTAGCTAAATGTGTATGTATGTAGTTTGTGTGCATATGCCAGTTCCATGAGAAGGAAAGCAAGAGAAAGGTTGGGAATTTTTGAGAAGAGAACATGAGAGCTATAACTTGTGCATTCTAATCAGACAGCAGTTTTTCTGATATTCCATTTTTGAACAAACTCACTTTATTCTTTAATAAATATATATGTATATGGAGATAAAAGGAAATAATAGGTGGCGAGTTTACAATTGCCATTAAAGCTACAGTACTGAGGTTTTATTTAAGTGTTATCCCAAGACATACTACAACAAATTATACAAAAAATATATTTTAAATTTAAAACATTTTTGATAAATGTAATATATAAAAATCTTTAAAAATCATAAATACTAAAAAATAACTCACAGATGAAAAGTACATGGATAATTACATATGTTTTAAATGACAAGGTTTATGTGACATTGTGACTTTGTCTCTAAACATTCAATACCCACTTTTCCCTAAGCAATATTTTCTTACAAATAAACCTCATTTCTTAGGACCCACTGAAGATATAGAATAAGGAGGTGAAGGTCTAATCACGTCATATAAGTTTGGTAATTTACTTCATACTCAAATCATGTATATATACTTGAATATTACAGAATGTGACTACTTAGAAAATATTCTAATAAAAACCATTGGCTTGTACCACCAGCCTTTGAAAGTTTATTAAATACTCTATCTAGTTCAAAAAATTTACCAAACAATCACAGAAATGAAAGAATCCTTTCCTTGGTAATTATATCCCGGAAAGCTGTCTTTACTTTTTTATTCCTGAGGCTAAAGGCTTTCTGGGTCAAAACATCCGTGAGCATTCTTGGGACAGTGACTGTTATATAACAGATTTCTAAAAAGGAAAAAATTGTTAAGAAAAAACACATTGGGATCTGGAATATAGGGTCAATTCTTGTTATCAAAATTATGATGCTATTGCACATCAAGATAGTCAGATATATGACCAAAAATATTCCATAAAGCATCCATTGGCTATTTGGAATGTTAGAAAACCCTGAAAGAACAAACTCCGTTACTGTAGTCATAGATGATTTTTCTGTTTTTAATTGTTTCTCCATATACAAACATAGTAATTTCAAGTTGGTTATTCATTTATGTTCTTGAAACTCTTTTTCCCCTACTGTGAACTAGATTAGATGCATGAATGTATTTCTGCTAATTCTAAACTCATATGCACTATTACCATGCTCTGTTTCTAAAAAATGAATTTTGATACATCAGAAAAGAGGTGATGTGCATTTGAAACTAATCCAAGAAATAAAAGCTAATGTATGTTCTTTTTAAATTTATATATATATATACTTGGAGATAATGATATCAGAGAAAATGAGAAGTGTGCATTCTTATTTAGAGCCTATTGTGTGGAAGTTTTTTCTAATTATTTTACCACCATAAAGAGTGGAATTATGGTACAGGCTTATGCTACTGTATTTGTCTGGATTCATCATTTTTTTCTGAATTGATTGATTGATTCCTCCTCATTTAGTTTAAATTATTTCTTTTAAAGCTTTTGTTTAATTCTTATATTAAAAAGTCTTAAGTGTTTCCATTAATAGTCTAATGAGTATTAGTTTTCTTAGACCAATCCTTTGTTACTGAGGAAATAAATGTATGCAATATTATTATGTTACTTCATGTACTCCTCTATTTACATTAAATATGGAAATCATTGTATTGCTTCTTTAATAAAGACAATGGTTTGTATAATAGAAACTTTTAATTTAACTTATTCAAGAATCCAGTTCTGTCATGTCTATTTTTCCTGCAACTCATATTTTACTTTAAATTTAGTGTACCCTTGGTAAAAATATTCCCATATTCATTGAAACAGCATCTTTTATCCACAATGTTTTGCATCTTTAAATCAATCTATTTATCAAGTGGTATTGAGAAATGAACCAGGCCATGTCTGGTTAACTTAGCAATGCACTGAAAATGGTCTCTGTGGACCACAGTCTGAGATGCATGAGTCTCTTGGCTATTCCTGTCCACCTTTCTCTCCACCCTCTCCTTACCTGGAGAGCAGAGGCAATTCTCCTTCGAGAAAGGCTATGCTAAGACATTCACAGTGTTCGAGTTGGTCTGTAGCTATATATGAAATATGTGTATATTAAATTTGAAATTGTTAAACACCATTTCTTAACCTCAAATACGTAATCTTAAAATTATCTAGAGTCCATGCATCATCTAGATTGTTTATGTGTTAAGGTTGTCTGTTTCTCCCATGGTCATTATTTTTTAGTTACAGATATTTACATTTAAAAAAATGTGTCTGGACAGTAGATATAGTACACCAAGTCTCAAGGTTTCTCTATCAGAAAGTGAGGGTGGGGAAATGACATTAGAAGGCTTTAACATGATAGGAGAAAAAAGAAAGTGACTTTTAATTTTTGTCTAGAACTTTTGGTAAGATATATAAAATAAGTATTATATAATATAAATGTATTGTAATGAAAATTATTAGGGTGATATTGTATTAAAAATTATGTAGATTTTAAGTGTGCAATTCTATAATACATCATCTTTATATTGCATTTTGTGTTCATCACCCAAAGTCAAACTCTCATCACCATATATTTGATACCCTTTACCCTTTTCTACCATCTTCCTACCTTTTTATCTCCGGTAACCAGTAAACTGTTATCTGTGCCTATGAGTTTTTGTTGCTTTGTTACATTCATTTGTTGTTTTCAGTTTTATGTCCCACATATGAGTGAAATCATCTGATTCTAGACTTTTTCCATCTAACTAATTTTGATTAGCTTGATATTCTCGAGATCAATTTATGTCAACAAAAAAGGCAATTTCATCTTTTTATGGTTGAATGATATCTCATTGTATATATGTGCCAAATTTTCTTTTTGGTTCCTTGATTTGAGTATTTTTTATTTATCATACCAGGGCTCACTGGAAGTCATTAATTATAACTATGTCCCTGTTTACAATCTTAAATTTGTCCATCTCTGTATCCATTTTTACTAAAATAACAATTTTAGTTATTTTTAAAGAAATGACTAACTTTCGTATATTCTGATTCCTTTTGCTTCAAAAAATACATTGTTTATTTCAAGAATCCAAGATGATTCTGAAGTTTCTCTGCTAATGGTAAATATTCTTAAGACATTTAGTAACAATAAGCAAGGATAAAATGCAAGAATTTTCTTTGCTATACAGTATTACATTTACTAAATAAAAGGTTATACATCATGATTTACATATCACATTCTCTTTATAACATATATAAACTATATATAAGGTATAACATATATAAATAAAAAAAATATTTGAAATGCTGCCACTGTGAAGAAGTCAATATTTTCTTCTAATGTGGAGAATATCTGATGACTGACAGAGGCAGGCAGTTGGGGATGGGCAAAATATGTAAAGGTGGGCAAAATGTACAAGCTGACAGTTATACACTACATAAGTCATAGGAATGCAATGTGCACCATGGTGACTCTATTTAATAAAACTGTCTTGCATATCTGAAAGTTATGAAAGTAGATCTTCAGTCATCCTCATAAGAAAGTAAATGTTTGTAACTATGTATGGTAATAGATGTTAAGTAGACTAATCATGCTGAGTATTTCACAATATGTAGAAATATCGAATTATGTTATACATCAGAGACTAATATAAAGTGAAATGTCTATTATAAATTAATTTAAAAAGATAATAAGGTATTTTTGTGTTTTACATATTGCATTTTTCTTGTAATAACTCCAAACAACACATAAAAATATATATATAATTAATCAGAAATTATTTGAAATCCTACCACTGTGAGGAAGTCAGTATTTTCTTCTAATCTACATCCTCCCATTTATAGTGCTACAAATGAACACCACTACTGACATGCACATGCAAAATATTATGGAAAATTATGGACTGCTGTTTTCTGTTTTATAAAAATAGAGTTAAATTTATACAGACATATACATTCTTTCTTACATGTCAGAAAACTTTTAATGCCTTCATTGAAGCAGAATTAAAACATTGTCTTGAGAGGCCATATAGGGTTGTATGATGTAGACGTTCTCCAGTGTCTTAATAAATTTGAGCGACAGTGCCTTATTTTTGCTTCCAGTTTTCTTTGCTCAATAAAAAAAAAAAACTTTAATAGAAGTTATGAACAAACATAGGTAATACTCATTTTGGCATAAATGTATTTATACCACTTGAGGTTACAGTGACAAAGTTCTTTCTTAACTAAAAGGATAAGTGTTTTATTTTACATTGAAAAGAAAAAAATGTCACATTACTGCACCATAAACAATACAGAATTTAGTTCCATGATTCAAATAAAAGACTTTTAATGAAAAAAAATTATATAGTGTATTACTTTTTTGATTTACTGTAAGAAATTGCTACAAATGGGGTGGCTTAAAACAATAATAATTTATTATTTCTCAGCTCTTGAACCCAGAGTCCAAAATCACAGTGCTGGCCAAGAGAGCATCATTCAATGCTTCTTCCAGCTTTTGGTGGCTCTTGACCTTCCTCAGTTCTTGATCACATCACTCCAATCTGTCTCCGTCTTCACATCTTCTCTGTCTGTGTCTGTAACTTTATATTAAATTTCTTGTGCTTTTCTGCTTTACAAGAACACTGGACATAGTATTTAGTATCCACTTGAACAATGAATGACCTCATTTCTTTAATACATGTGCAAAGGTTTTTTTCCCCTCAAATAAGACCACATCTACAGGTCCTAGTTTTACATATATTTAGAGGCCAATATCAACCCAATACGCATCAATATGGAGAGTTAAATTATTAATTCAGAAAACTTCTAAAGCTAAATAGATACTAAATAGATATTCACAAAGCAGAAGCTACAATGAAAATGAATGAGGTTATCAGAGAACAATGATTGTTGGGATAAAGGGGAGGGGATTTGTAGTCTAAAAAGCACCATGAATAGCGACTTAATGAGACAGAGAAAAATGCAAAATGAATACTAAGATTACTTGGCTTCCGCCTTCTCAGATGCTGATTACTTGCAAATCAGAGTACAAAGAGTTAACTAAAGAAATCTGAAGGAATGGGAAGGTTAAAGAAAATAAATCACAGATCATTACTCTAATATCTGGTTATATAACACAGTCCATTAACAAATATTGTATTGCTCAGGCAATCACTTAACTCACTAGTTCAAAGTGAGAGTAAACAAGAATGTTCAAATTAGATTGTTACAATGGAGATAATTTGTGCTTTGATTACAAGGGATTCCTTTACTTAACCCTATGAAACTAAGGTTCCTTAACATAAAGTAAGGTTTATATGATGATATTCATCATTAATATTTAAAAACATAGACATAAAATTAGATGTTCTTCTGTTGTAGCTACATGAAAAACAGATAAGAATGTCCTTTACTGTAGTTCCAAGTCTTTGTGTCACCGTAATAAGTGACTTAGTAGTTTTCTGAGTGCTACCATGATGTCTTTGTTCCTCAGAGTGTATATAATGGGATTCAGTGTTGGGATAAAAACAGTGTAGAAGAGAGAAATCACTTTCACAGTTTCTTCAGATTGATTTGTTTTAGGTTGCAAATACATGATAGTAGCTGTTCCATAGAATAAGACCACAACTATCAGGTGAGAAGAACAGGTGGAGAAGGCTTTCGCCCTCCCGCTGGCTGAAGATATTTTGAGAATGTTGGCAATAATTTTTCCATAGGAGACAATGACCAATATAAATGGAACCGTGTCAAATACCAGTGCACCTAGATAGATTACAATCTCATTCAGAAATGTGTCTCCACAAGCAAGCTTGAGAACTGGGGGGATGTCACAGAAGAAATGATTAATTTTGTTAGACCCACAAAAGGGCAGAGAAAAAATCTGACATGTTTGTCCAATTCCTACTGGAACTAAACTGACCCAGGAGGCAATGGCCAGCTGGACACACACCTTGTGGTTCATGACCAGTGGATAGAGCAGTGGGTTACAAATAGCCACATAGCGGTCATAGGCCATTGCTGTAAGGAGGAGACACTCTGTGCCTCCAAACAGAAGGAAAAAGCACATTTGTGTAGCACAAGCAACTAAAGAAATGTTTCCTTTCTGGGTCAAAAGATCCATGAGCATTCTTGGGACAGTGACTGTTATGTAACAGATTTCTAAAAAGGAAAAATTGTTAAGAAAAAAATACATGGGAGTCTGGAGGACAGGGTCAATTCTTGTTATCAAAATTATGATGCTATTGCACAACAGGATAGTCAGATAGATGATCAAAAATATTCCAAAAAGAATCCATTGGCTATTTGGAATATCAGAAAACCCCAAAAGAACAAACTCCGTTATTGTAGTCATATTTGAATTTTCTGATTTTAATTGTTTCTCCATCTGCAAATATGGTAATTTCAAGTTGGTTATTCATTTATGTTCTTGAAACTCATTTTTCCCTTCTGTGAATTGGATTAGATGCATGAATGTATTTCTGCAATTTCTAAACTCATACGCACTATCACCATTTTCTGTTTCTAAACAATGAACTTTGATTCCTCAGAAAGGAGGTGATGTGCATTTGTAATCAATCCAAGAAATAAAAGCTAGCATGTTTTTATACTTGTAGATATCAATATCATATAAAGTGAGAAATGTGTATTGTTATTTAGAACTTATTATGCAGAAGTATTTTTTAATTATTTTACCACCATAAAGAGTGGAATTATGATACAGACTTTTGCTACTGTATTTGTTTGACTGAATCTTTTTTTTTTCTGAATTGATTGTATTATTTTTTCTCTTTTAATTTAAAGTGTTTTTTTAAGATTTTCTTTAAATCTTATATAAAATAAGTTTTAAGTCCTTTTATTAATAGTCTGAGGAGAATCAATTTCTTCGACTAATCTTTTGTTACTGAAGGAATAAATATATGCCATATTATTATGTTACTTTATATACCCCTCTATTTACATTAAATATAGAAATCATTAATCCCAGCATACTGTTCAACAACTTTCTCTATTAAGACCCTTATACAGTGTATGATAAATATCAATTAACCTTTAACTCACTCAATAAATTTTCCTCTTTCAAAGGTAAGATACTTGTTTCATATAGTTCCATTGGACAAAATAAATTCCTTTACTCTACTTTCCCCTGGTAAGGTTGCCTAAGTGTAACTTTGATTAAAGACAATTAATATTTATTCTGCCTATACAAATGGCTGAAGTCTGTGAATGAAACGTAAACACACACACACACACACACACACACACACACACACACACACAACCTTGTTTTACTTCATATTAATTTTATTCTATATCAGACAGTCAATATTGCTTGAATATTTCAAATACAGTTTATTAATAATTGTTCTCTAACTTTCCAAATCAATTATATGACAATGATTATGTTTTCTATCTCATCACTCTGCTACACACGTATTCACCTGTTAGCCCCAACAGGTTTATTTTGGTAAATAAACTCAGACAAATAGCCTCTTACATTTCCTCTTATTCTAGTACTGGTTCTCAAAATTACCTTAATGAAAAATGCTGAGTATCAAGGACTTTACTATCATTATTTGATCAATATTTAATTTTAAACTTTATCATTAAGAAAGTAAGGAACTCTGAGAACTATCTTAAGTAGTTAACTCATTTTCAAAGGAAGATTTTAGAATTTCATGTTTTTCTCTTTTATTTTTTGAATCTTGATTCCACGATTAAGAATTATCTTTACATGAAATAGTCTAACAGAACAATTACAACTTACCTTCATAATTTTGCATAAAGATGTCTATGTAAGTAGAGGTGATTTTTAACCTATAAACTTGTTAAGATCTTCCGTCATGTTGAGAAGCCACTGTAATTCTATGACATTCAGGCTGGCATCAGACATTGGCTGCTCTTAAATAGGAAGCAGCCACGCTCAGCTGGAGAAAAGTTTTCTCTAGGGTGTCAAATTCCGAAACTCGGTTTCTTTTGGCAATCATCAGAGTTTATTTTTTAAAACCACTTACTTTGGAGGTGGCTTGTCCTTCTCTTCACCCTTCTTGACATGAAGCTCTCTTCAATCAGGGAGTCCCTTGATGTAGAAACACCACCTAATTGTCAAGTTGTATTTTCAGAAGAAAATTAAAAATCATTCTACAATTGTATTTCAGACTTTTAATAATTAGTGTGGATTTGACTTCCATACTTTTATTCCCATAACTGATCCAAATCTAGTACTTCTATGCCATTAGAAAAACATGTCACAGGTTGTATCACATGACCATGGCGTGCTTGGTCTCTTCTACGGATTGGGTGGTGAAAGCCCTTTTTAAAAGCTGAACTTCGTTGATAGATTAAATTTTGTGGAAATTAAAGCATGGTGTATCTGCTGACAAAAATACCCTAGATAAATATATTCATTTTACGTTACCTACTTAGGCAACAGTGAAGGTTTCTAGCTGATTCAAAATGTACGCTACTGCAAAAAAAAAAAAACAAAAAGAAAGAAAAAGAAGCATTTTAACCAAGAGTATTTAAAACAGAAAACAAACAAAATAACTTTACACTAAAGTCCTTATTTTATTTCAGCTACTTCGAAGCAATTATTAAACATGATAATTCTACTAGTAATTATATATGTTTTTTCCTGTTTCAACATTCTTTAAGTATTTGATGTGTGTTTCTAAATGCATTTCTCTTTTGTATTTTACACCTCCTTCTTTTTACTACAGCATGCTTCTCCTACATTGGCTCTCTGTGCTCTATATTATGACAGATAATGTATTCGAGTGGAGTTTCCATCATGATTATCTACAAAGAAGAACTAAACAAGTGATTTGCCTCCAGTAAATGTGTCACTTATTTATATCCTGGGACAAGATGTGGTCCCATCTTGAATTTCGGCAGAGTGATACCTTCAGCCTCACTTTTTTTTCCCTCAGGATAGCTTTGGCAATTCAGTGTCTTTTGTGCTTTCATACAAATCTGATGATTTTTTGTTCTATTTCTTTAAAAAATTCCAGTGCGATTTTGATAGGGATTGCATTAAATCTGTATAATGCTTTAGGTAATATGAACATTTCATTTTTGTTGATTTTTCCAAACCAAGAACACGAAATGTCTGTCCATTAATGTGTATCTTCTTCAATTTCTTATAATAGGGTCTTGTAATTTTTATTATTTAGGTTTTTCACATGTTTCATTAAATCGATTCCTAGATATTTTATTCTTTTTGGTGTAATTGCAAAAAAAATTATTTTTTTCCAATTAATTTTTTGACACTTCATAATTAGAGTATAGGTAGGCTATGGATTTTTGAAAGTTGGTTTTTTATGCAGACACTTTATTGTATTTACTTATTGTTTCTAATAGTGTTATATGGAGTCCTTAGGGTTTCCTATATAGAGAATCATGTCATCTAAAAATAGTGACAGTTTGACTTCTTTTTTATTTGGATGCCTTTTATATTTTTCTCTTGTCTGATAGCACTTGCTAGGACCTCCAATGTTATATTGAAGAAGAGTAGTGGTAGTGGACATCCTTGCCTTGTTCCTGATCTTGGAGAGAAGGTTTTCTGTTTATCACCATTAAGTAAAATGTTGCCTGATGGTTTGTAATACATGGGCTTTATTATGTAAGGTACTTTCCTTCTATACTGATTTTGTTAAAAATTTTGATCATAAATGAATGCTGTGTCTTGTTAAAGGTTTTTTCCGCATCTATTTATATGATTATATGATTCTTATTTTTTAATTTGTTTATGTGGTATATCACATTAATCAATTTGCATATGTGAATCCTTTTGCAGATGAAGAGAGTAAAACGTCAAGCTCTTAAGAAAACTTTCCAATGTATGAGGTATTAGGAAGTAGAATAGATTTGAGCACAGTCTTCAAAAAATTTTCCTGTCTAATTTCATTTCCTTATTTAGAAGATTATATACATGTGTGTGTGTATGTATGTATGTGTGTGTGTGTGTGTGTGTGTGTGTGTATATATATATAATATATATATATAATATATATACTATATATATTATATACATGTGTGTGTGTGTGTATATATATGTATGTATGTATGTATATATATGTATATATATGTATATATATACATGTGTGTGTATGTATGTATGTGTGTGTGTGTGTGTGTGTGTGTGTGTGTGTGTATATATATATAATGTTTGTGTGCATATCTTCTAGTAAATTCAACTGTTCAATCATCAGAGCGGACAAAATAAATCTAAAACACCATGAAAGACACTACTTCAAAACTTGACTTGTAAAGATTCTACCACCATGCCAATAAAAAGTACCCCCAATTGACATCTATGCAATAAGTTATACATTTACTGATATAATAAATTTAATTAACAATTTAAGAAATGAAAATATTTCAAAAGAATTTGTATTTGAGCTGCCAGAAATGTGAATTAAAAGAGACAGGAGAAGAATCAGCACAGAGAGTTATCCTGGAAGAAGGGATGAAGAAAATGTTATGAAGAGAAAAGAGATTTTGATATTCTAAACTCTAAAAAAATAAAATCAAAAAGAAGATTGACTTTTCCAAAGTTCATGTGCCCAGGCAGCCTGACTTCAGGTCTCTCTTTGTGGTGGTGGCACCAGAGCAGAGTAGAAATTGTGGCAGCAAAACTCACGGCAGGAAAGGCATTTAGAAAGTTTCTCCTCTTTGATCAACTACTAGTTGAAAGGAGTGCTGCAGAAACTATAACCAAAAGAGGCATTATGCTTCCAGAAAAATCTCAAAGAAAAGTACTGCAAGCAACAGTAGTAGCTGTTCGATTGGGTTCTAAGAGAGAGGGTAGAGAGATTCAACCAGTTAGCATGAACATTGGGGACAAAGTTCTTCCACAATGTGGAGGCACCAAAGTAGTTCTAGATGACAAGGATTATTTCTTATTTAGAGACGGCGATATCGTTGGAGAGTATATAGACTGAAATTAATCACATTGAAAGGGCATCAGGTGAAGCTGCCCATTCCACTGAAATTCTGAAATCTCATGATGTAAATAATTTCCATGTTTCTTTTGTAATAAATTAAAGATATCCAAAGATACAAAAAAGCAGAATTCATTTATTGAAGAAAAAATACTATAATTGAAATATTAAAAGAAGTTTTCTTCAGAAAGAGCAGAAAAACAATAATAATATTGCAATTTAAAATATAGTCAAAATGATAAAATAATAAGTTTGAAATGGCCAGTCTTTTAAAGACAGGTTTATTGCTTAATACGTTTCTTCCAGGACTTGATCACTGTTTTGAGGTGAACACTTTATTGAGTTTTGCCAAGCACATACAGTCTTGTAACCAACAACACAATCTAGATGGAATAGTTCCTCCAGCCTAGTGCACATTGTTATGTCCCTTTATAGACAATACAATCCCCTCCCTCAGTCTCTAATAACCACTGAGAAATCACTGGTGTGAATGATGTCATGTTTTTGCCCTTTCCAGAATGTAATCAAAGTGGAATCATACAGTTGTTGGAGAAGGACATCTAGAGAGAGGACATGACCAGTAGTTGACCCTCAGGCATGACCTAGGCATTCAAGGGCTCTTTCTCCCCACTCCCCCTCACCCCTGTCTTTGAAGTGTATGTGCTGCCTTGTGTTCAGCAGCTAGAAGCTATTTCAAGTATGCACCTGAGAGAGCAAAGTGTTAAGACCATCAGAATGGTATCTGTGGACATCTACTCTTCTAAGTTTCACCCAAGACAAGCCTCTTAAGTAATCTTCCTTGCTCAGTAAATCTACATTTGATGATAAGAGCCAATATGTGTTGTTGTTTGTTGTTGTTGTTGTTGTTGTTGTTGTTGTTGTTGTTGTTACAGGGTGTTGAATCAGCTCCAACTTCTGGGGACCCTAAGAATGAGTGAAGTCTAAAATGTCCTGTCCTCAACAACCCTGTTCAACTCCTGTAGACTCACACCTATAGCCTCTTTCATTGAGCCATTTCACCTCATATTTTGTCTCTTTTTTCCTGCTACCTTCTACTTTTCCCAGCATTCCAAAGAATTCTGCTTTCTCTTGACGTACCTGAAGTAGGACAGCTTCAGTTTTGTCAATTTTTCCTCAACTAATGTTTCAGGCTTAATTTGCTCCAGAAGCCATTTGTTCATCTTTCTGGCAGTGAAGAGTTTCTCTAGAGCTCTCCTATAACATCACATTTTGAATTACTCCTTTTTTTTCCCTATACCCTTCTTCATACGTGCATCCTGACTTCATAAAAAGATAAACAACAGGGTTAGGGCTATCTACTGGAATGCAAACTCGCTGCGTACATATATAATGCTTTTCCCATATCTCCATGAACGAATGAGGAGGTGATAGGGATGTGTTGATATATTTCCTCTTTTGAAATCTCTGGTTTATAAGCCTCCCTCAAATCCTGATTCTTAACCTCAAGTAAATGATGTAGAGTTTGCCTTCACCTTCCTCACCACCATAACTAATTGAAATACCATGACGTCTTTGACTTCTTCAGTCTTAGAGAACATCACAGGGGATAATTTTTCTAATGAGGATATAATGTTCAAAAGTGCAAACATTACAGTCCTGCTAACAATTACTTCTGTTGTGATAATACAAGAAAAACAGAGACCAGCATATGGTACTATAACAGTAGAAAGTGTAAAAATGCTCAAGCAGGCTGATAATCCCGCTGGGGAAATTGCCTTGACAAGAACTTTTTTTTGTGGTGTTTCCTTCATAACATGTTCATTTGTATTATAGAAAAGTAAATAAATTAAAGGCTAAAATGTTGACATTATTACCATTATTTTCAACACGGAGGAAGACTGGGAAATACATATTCGGAGAGATATCTTAGTTTGAGACTTCTACATTTTGTTGTGCCTTTGCTCCTGATAGTTAACTTCGATGCCATAAATGATTTGTTTTTGCTAGTCCAATGGATTTATTTTGTCCTTTAATTTAATAAGGTGTCAGAAAACTTTTACATATCTGTGCAACCTTCTTTCTATATATTTATTTATACAATTTTTGTTTGATTATCTTATGAGGTAATGCAGATATTGACTTTCACCAAGGGGCATAGAAGATAAACTCTAGTGTTCTGAGAATTCCAGTCTTTTGACTGCATATAAATTGGGTACTCATCAAATATACAGTACAGTTTATGAAATGTAGAATAAGTTTTATATTTTCACAGGTGACTGACTCAGATATTACCAAAAAGAAACTCAATGTAAAATGAGTTTAAAAGCATAATTATGAGTTAATATCTTTGTTAATATTTAAGTTACCTAATAAGTATATTCATTTTTTCAAATTAACATTTCTACAAATGTTAATTTTTTGAGATAAGATTGCTAAATACTCTATTTGAGAGTATTTTAAAATCTACAGCAACAATAATAGAAGGAAGCCCTTAATTAAAAATGGAGTCTATTGCATTTACATGACATAGTAATAACAATTTCTTATTTTAAGTTTCTCATGTGTTTGTGTGTGTGTGTGTGTGTGTGTGTGTATATATATATATATATATATATTAATGAGTTAATAAAAATTTTAGAGCAGAAACTTTTACATTTATTGTCAGGTTAATGTAACAGTGCTTGTCATCTGGAGGGCATTGAATAAATATTTGTGGGTAAATAGATAAAATAAGGTGATTATATTTTTTAAATGTAAATTTCAGTCTTTAAATATATATCATTTTTTCTCAATGCTGAGATTTATAATTCATCATTTCTTAGATTATAAACATGTTTCTGTAGATCATTTATCTGAGAATTACTTCAATATGCTAATATTTTACACTGTGGAATCAAATTAATAAGGCAAATGCATGTAATTAATTGTAAATTAAGCATGTAGAATCAATAGTTTCTTTATTTCAACATTTTTTTCTAAAATGTATAGGCGGGTGCTTTTTTTATGTAGAAGATTGTAAAAACATGTTGATTAACTAAATAGCAGTAATGTCTACAGATTTCTCTTTAGATTCAATAAGAAAGAACATGATTAGGATATATTCTGATGCTGACCCTTGTATTATCCCCAGTGCAAAAGGTAGGAATTTTCTGTTATCAAGGGATTCATTGCACTAGAATAATGAGAGTTGGGAAGGAGTCCCTCATGTCTTTATCACATACTCATCAATTTTCTCTCAGGGTAATCGTTGCTTATGGTACTTATCCCTTCATTAATACATGTTCTGTATTCTCTTTGAATTGAACCTGAAAAAGTCACCAAAGATTTCTGTTAATGAGGCCTATTGGGCATTCCCTTTGAAAGGTTAGTTTGTATCAAAAGGGGATAGCATTAGCATTGCAAGTTTGTAGATTAACAAGGGGATATGAAGATGCTTTCAAAAATAGTGGCTAGTCATATTTAATGTTATGTCTTCTTTTGCAATTTAATGGTTAAAGTTTTAAGATCTATTTGCTTGAATTTTAGTTCCAAAAATTTATCACTGCAAAGTTTTTCTATCTTCCTTTATGAATAATGGTGTGGGATAATCCAGATATATTGCATTTGGAGGCTCAAACAATATTTCAATTAGATTTAACATTTAATTGACATCTTATTATTAAAGGTAACAAAAAGAAGTTTGATGATATTCACTTGAGTATTATGTAAAATACAATGATGTCTACTGTAGACAATCACAAGTAAAAATTCATTGGAGGAGGCAGCTAGCAAAAGAAAGAAAAACAAATCAGAATAAAATTTTAAAAAATATATAAGGAATAAATAGACTCATCTAAAGGGATAAAATGACAAATTATGAGAATTAATTAAATAGCTTGTCTGAGTTGCTAAATATAAGATTGACATTTAATACAAAAATTACTTGCATTGCAACACCACTACAGAAAATATTTAGGATTTATTTTTTTTTAAAGATACATTAATAATACTCAAAATCCTTAGGAAAATAAATTTAATAATAATTACTCATGTCATATGGAGATTATAAAACACCATTAAAATATTTTAAATAATAGAGTGACACCATGTTAATGAGAAATATTCAATATTATAAAGATACAAGCTTTATAAAATTAATCTGTAAATATTACACATTTGTAAACAAATTATATGAATGTTCTGAAAGTGCAAGTTTAAGTGTAACGACTTTAGGTGAAATCCTTGTTTTACGTGTCTATGAATGAGGAATGTCCACAATGTCCTGTCCTCAAAAGCCCTGCTCAGCAACTCTAGACTCACAACTATGGCTTCTTTTATGGGAATGATCCATGTCCTATTTGGTCTTCCTCTTTTCCTGCTACCTTCTATTTTTCCTAGCATTATTGTCTTTTCTGAAGAACACTGCCTTCTCAAGATGTGCATGAAATAGGAGAGCTTGTTTCATCACTTGCATTCAGAACGTTTCAGGCTTAATTTGCTTTAGGAGTCACTTGTTCTTTTTTCTGGTAGTCTGGTGTATCCTGAGAGTTCTCCTCCAATGTTATATGTTAAATAAAATATTTTTTTCTATCAGCCTTTTTAGCTGTACTATTATTTTTGCTAATTTTTTAAGTCTTAAATTATTTTAATACTAAAATTAAAATTAACAAGGGCTATTTAGGCAGTAGAATCATAGGCTATTTTTAAATTTTTTACTCTTTAAAATGATAAAACGAGTTTCTGACTAAATAAAAAAAACCTTGGAGAAAAACCCTTAAAAATCAGGGATCTTAATTCAGGATAAAGGTGAAGGATAAATGTGAAGAAGTCAGTACTGTCTTCTAATACACACACTCCCAGATATTTGCTATGAATAAGCACCCAACAATGACATACATGCACATGAAAAATATTATGTGAAATTATGGACTGCTATTCACTTTGTTTTATAAAAACACAGTTATGATTTAATGTACATATACATTTTTTCACACATATCAGAAAATTGGTAATTCCTTAATGATTGTCTAATTGTCTCCAGAAGCTTTCTAGGGTTGTACTGTGTAGATAGATGTTCTCCAATGTCTTAATACATTTCAAGGGTGATTTTTTTTTTTTTTTTGCTTCCAGGTTTCTTTCACTCTAGAAAAGATTAAGTTTAAAAAGTTTTGAACAAACATATGTAAAACTTATTTTGAGGTAAATTTATACCACATGAGGTTATGCTAACACAGTTCATTTTAACCAAAAAGGGAAGTATTTTGATTCAACACTCAAAAGATAAAAAAAAATGTTAAATTACTGCCCCCCCAAGCAATAAGAATTTACTTCCATGATTTAAATAAAAGAACTTTAATGAAAAGACTTTTTAAATGATGTATTATCTTCTTTGGTCTACTGTAATTAATTACTAGAAATTGAGTGGCCTAAAACAATAAAAATTTATTCTCTCTCAGTTCTAGAACCCAGAGTCCAAAATCACTGTGCTGGCCAGATCTCACTCCCTCCAGAGAGAATCATTCTTTGCTTCTTCCAGGTTTTGTGCTCTTGACATCCCTTGATTATTGTGTGTATCATTCCAATCTCTGCCTGCATCTTCACATGGTCTTCTTGAGCCTCTGTAACTGTTTTCTAAACTACTTGTTCTTTTCTGCATTATAAGAGCACTGGTCATAGCATTTAGTACCCTCATAATAGATGATCTCATTCTGTAATATATCTGCAAAAGTCTTATTTCCCCTCAAAGAAGACCACATCTGCCAATCTAAGATTTATATATATTTAGAGCCCATCATTAACATTATACACATGGATATGGAGAGTCAAAGTGATAATCCTGGAAACTTGTAAAAATAAATTGATATTCACAAAGAGAACTACAACATGAAGAAATGAGGCTATAAGAGTACAGGATGAAAGAGGAAGGTATTTGTCGTTTTAATATACCATGGAGAGTGACAAAATAAAAACAAGGAAAAATGTAAAAGAAATACTAAGATTACCCTGCATCTACCATCTCAGCTGCTGATGGTTTTCTGCATTGGCTAACTCAAATCAGAGTAGAGAAGAGGTTGGTAAAGAATCTGAAAGAATGAGAAGTTTGGAAAAAATATATCACAGAGCATGGTTCTAATCTCTGGTTTTATAACACACTTGGTTAACCATCACTGTATTGCTCAATTTCTTAACTCACTAGTTCATGGTGAAAGGAAACAGAGATGTTCAAATTACACTGTTACAATGGAAATAATTTGCACTCTTATTACCTAGAATCCTTTCACCTAACCCTATAAAGCTAAGGTCATTTAACATAATGTGAGGTTACTATGATGAAGTTAATGATCATTATTTAAAAACGGTATAAAACTAGATTGTTTTCTTTTGCAGCTATATGCCAAATGTATAATAATGTCCTTTGCTGTAATTTCACATTTTTGCATCATTGTAAAAACTTACTTAGTTTTCTCAGTGCCACCATGATGTCTTTGTTTCTCAAAGTGTATATAATAGGATTCAGTGTGGGAACGAAAATGGTGTAGAAAAGAGAAATCACTTTTCCAGTTCCTTCAGATTCATTTGGTTTTGGATGCACGTAAGTGATAGTACTCGTTCCATAGAATAGGACCACAACTATTAGGTGAGAAGAACAGGTGGAGAAGGCTTTCGCCCTCCCGCCAGCTGATGATATTTTGAGAATGTTAGCAATAATTTTGACATAGGAGACAATGATCAATAAAAATGGAACCATGATTAATAGCGCTGCACCTAGAAAAACTGCAATCTCATTCAGAAATGTGTCCCCACAAGCAAGCTTCAGAACTGGGGGAATGTCACAGAAGAAATGATTAATCCTGTTAGACCCACAAAAGGGCAGAGAAAAAATCTGACATGTTTG
This sequence comes from Cynopterus sphinx, assembly GCA_030015415.1. Taxonomy (NCBI): domain Eukaryota; kingdom Metazoa; phylum Chordata; class Mammalia; order Chiroptera; family Pteropodidae; genus Cynopterus; species Cynopterus sphinx. Next base: position 222,703 of record JAKZJJ010000050.1, read on the forward strand.
TCCAATTCCTCCTGGAACTACACTGACCCAGGAGGCAATGGCAAGCCGGACACACACCTTGTGGTTCATGACCACCAAATACTGCAGAGGGTTACAAATAGCCACATAGCGGTCATAGGCCATTGCTGTAAGGAGGAGATTCTCTGAAGCTCCAAACGTAATGGCAAAGTACATTTGTGTGGCACAAGCCACCAAAGAAATGTTTCCTTTCTGGGTCAAAATATCCATGAGCGTTCTTGGAATAGTGACTGTTACATAGCAGATTTCTAAAAGAGAAAAATTGTTAAGAAAAAAATACATGGGGGTCTGAAGGACAGGGTCAATTCTTGTTATCAAAATTATGATGCTATTGCACATCAGGATAGTCAGGTAGATGATCAAAAATATTCCAAAAAGAATCCATTGGCCATTGGGAATATCAGAAAACCCCAAAAGAACAAATTCCATTATGGTAGTCATATTTGATTTTTCTGATTTTAATTGTTTCTCCATCTGCAAATATGGTAAATTCAAGATGGTTAATTCATTAATGTTCTTGAACCCGATTTTTTCCTTCTGTTAACAGCATTAGATGCATGAATGTATTTCTATAATCTCCAAATTTATGTCCACCTTCTAATTGCTATGTTTCCTGAAAGTGAATTTTTAAACCTCAGAAACTGATTTGCACTGGAGATCAATCAAAGAAATATAACAAAATACATGTTTGTTTGGTTATTTGAAATAATAATACCAGAGAAATGAGAAGTTTACATTGTTCTTTAGAGCAAACGTGCAGAAGTCATTTCTAATTATCTCAACCCCATAAAGAGGAAATTGTAGTATAGGCTTTAGCTATTGCATTTGTCTGGATTCATCATCTTCTTTCTGAATTGACTGATTCATTCCACCTGTTTCAGTTTAAAGTGTTTCCCTAAAGCTTTTATTTGTTTTATGTAGAATGTGCTTTAAGCCATTCCATTTATAGCTTAATAAGAATCAAATTTCTTAAACCGATTCTTTGTTACTGAGGAAATAAGTATATGCAATATTATCATGCCACTTTATGTACCTCTCTTCTCATTCATGTTAAATACGGACACCATTAATCTCAGCATACTGTTCAATAACTTTCTTATTAACACCCCCATACAGAATATGATAAATATCATTTAAATTTTAACTCAATCAATCAATATGACCCACTCATCCTAATACTTTTTTACATTTTTCCCTTTCCTAGGTAAGATCCATTGCTATGTAGTTCCATTGAACTAAAAACAATTCCCTTGCTCTTGTCGCCCCTTGTAACTTTGCCTAAAGTGTAACTTTGCTTAAGTCCGATTATATTTTCTCTGAGTGTACTAATTTTTGGAGCCTATGAATCAAACTTACACACTCACACACACACACACACACACACACACACATACACACATAAACACACAATTTGGTTTCACTTCATATTACTTCCATTTAATATTAGTCAGTCAATACTGCTTAACTATTTCCATTACACTACATTAATATCTCTCTGCTTTAACTTTCCCAACTTACAACAAATTTTAAGTTTTCTATCTCATTGCTCTGCTACACATGTCCTCACCTGTTAGTATCAACATTTGATTTTTTTTTTCTTAAAACCTTGGTAAATAAACTCAAATAGTCTTTTGCATTTTTCTATTTCATTTAGTACAGGTTCTCAAAATTACTTTAAATGAATAATGGTGATTATAAAAATCTTTTCTATCATCATTTGACTGAGATCTTTTTTTTCAATAATTTATAATGAAGACAGTAAAGAACTATGTGAGTTATCATAGCAGTTAACTCATTTTTCTAGAAGAAATCTTGGGGTCATGATTTTCTGTTTCAATTTTTATAATGTGTTCCTGCAATTAGGAACTCTCTTTTAATAAAATAGTTCAACAAAACAATTACAGCTTACCTTTATAGATTTTCGCAAAGATTTCTATGTGAGTGGAGGTGTTTATTAACCTGTGAACATGTTAAGTTTTTCTGTGGTGCTGAGGAGCAACTGTAATTCTATGGCATCCTTGCTGGCAACAAACATTGGCTGCTCTTAAATAGAAAGCAGCCATGCTCACCTGGGGGAACCTTCTCTTGTGCGTCAATTAAATTTCTGAGCACAGCTTTTTTGGGTAATCATCAGGGTTTATTTTAGAAAACCATTTTCTTTGTAGGCGGCTTGCCCTACTCATCACCCCATCTTGGCATGAAGCTCTCCTTAATTGAGGAGTCCCTTGATGAAGAAACACCACTTAACTGTCAAATAGCATTTACAGAAGAAAGGTAGAAATCATTTTATAAATGGTATCTCAGACTCATAATAATAAGTATGGATTTGCCTTCCTTACTTTTCTTCCCAAAATTGATCCAAATCTAGATCACCCACACTTTCAGAAAAATGTGTCATACAGTGTATCAAATGAATATGGCATAAACATTCAACACGTTGTGTGCTGAGAGCCCTTTTCAGCAGAAGCCGAACTCCGTCAATAAATTAACTTTTGTGGAAATTAAAGCATGTGGTTTCTGTTGATGGATCGAATTAGTTATTAGTTATTTTATGACACCTACTCAGGCATCAGGGGAGGTTTCTAGCAGATTCAAAATGTAAACTACTGAAAAAAAAAAGCATGTTAAACAAGAATATTTAAGGCAGAAAACCGTCAAGCTGTTTGCTAATGTTTTGGTTTATTTTCAGCTACTTTGAATGAGGTGTGGAGGTAACATTGTCATACACGATGATTCTGCTGGTAACTATATTTCTTTTTATCTGGTTCAATGTTTCTTGAGTATCTATTGTGTGATTCTAAACACATTTCTTTTCTTCATTTTTTGTCTCTTATGCTTACTACAGCAGGCCTCTCATACATTGGCCCTCTGTGCTCTTTATTATGACTAACATGGTATTCACATCCATCATGAGAATGGCATGTGGGATATGCTTCCAGGAAGTGAGTCACTTCCTTTTAAACTGTGATAAATTGAATGTTCGTACCCTGTGAAAATGGAGGATTTGGATATTTTCTTTAATTAATAATCACCACAACTGAAAAAAATATGTAAAAACTAAAACAAATCTTCAGCTTTATCAGTGGCTGCACAAAATAAAGGAGCATCTTGCACCCATTTCACAGAGCAATTTTGCAGTCAAAGCCAATGAAACACTGGTTCTTCTCACTCCGTCATCCCATGGTTTCCTAGTTTGTACTTTGTTGTCTGCTTTTAGATTTTCTGCATTCAGAGAGCTGGGAATTAAGACACATGGAAAATGAGGAAAGAAGTGCACCTTTAAGAGACAGCACTGTAGAGACATACATGTCACACAGTCAATCCACAAGTCATTGTAGGAACTAACCTCATGTCTAACAAAGATGAGACAGGACTCGAGAATGTTGTTCACTCTGTGTCAAAGACACAGAAACATATTCAGAGAACATCAAGCCACACTCTGTCACTGTCCTGTTTTGGCCAATAACACTGGGCTACAGTATGTTGTAACATACATACATTTATAATTAAGTTTATAAGGACATTTGCATAACAGAAGAGTTATGTATGGTACATGATTATGTATATTATTTGGATTTTTAGACAATTCTTTCTAATGCAATGCCGTTACAATTTTTATTTTTAAAATATCAGTTACTAAGCATAATTTACAGAAAATAGAGTACGAACTGTCAACTAGAATTAATGAGACGTGAAATCTGATAAGATTTAAGAAATATATACACTCATGAAAGCATCTCCCCAATGATGATATAGAACATTCACAATATCTGAACAATTCCTCATGTGGCTTCCTAATCTGTCCTTTCCTACCCCAAACCCAGGGATCCATGAATCAATTTTTTATAGCTATCAATCATTTATAGTCCATAAGAATGTGTTTTTTTATTTTATCCTGATGTCTTTGCTCACAGTAAGACTTTTAAGATTTATCGGTGGTCTACCTAGTTTAATTCATTTATTGTCAGTGCTGATGCGAACAAGCTTTATTTCATTTATTAATTATGTACGGAATTTGGGCTTTGTCTCGATTTTTGGCTATCTTAATCTCAAAGAATATAACTTAAAAATTATCTAGAGGTTATGCATCATCTAGATTGTTTATTTGATAACTTTCTCAGTTCATAGCATGGGTAGAAAATTTTCATTTAAGGTACAGGTATTTACATAAGAAAAAAAAGTGAATCATGTCTCTCTAATTTTCTAGCCATATAAGAAGCTGCTCTATATGCTTCCAGATGCACTGAAAAGTTTGGACCCTCCAGATTGGTCACTATGTCTACCAGACTTCTGTTTATCTTTTAGACTAAATTATTATATCCCTAAAGGTAACCTATTATTTTTGCATGCAAAGTTAAAACTTGCTAATGTAATACACTCCTCTCCTAACAATGTAATTTCTATTTTGACCCTTACTATATTATGTTGTATTATCTATTCCATAACTTGACATATTTTCCTTAAGAGACTCCTCAATTCCCTGATACTTGTCTTCTTTGGTTCTGGTGACCATCATTTCCAAAAATATATTCCTCTACATAGAAAACTTGGTCTGTTTTAGAGACTCACTAATTTATAACCCGCCATCGTGCCAATTAAAAGTACCCCCAATTGACATCTATGAAATATGTTATGTATTTACTAATATAAAAATTTAATTAACAATTTAAGAAATGAAAATATTAAAAAAATAATTTGTACTTGAGTAGCCAGAAACGTGAGTTAAAAGACCCAGGAGAAGAGTCAGCGCAGAGAGTTATCCTGGAAAAGGGGATGGAGAAAATGTTATGAAGAAAGAAGAGATTATGAAAATTTAAAGAAAACAAAATCAAAAAGGAGATTGACTTTTCCAAAGTTCATGTGCCCAGACAAACTGACCATGATGTGTCTTACATCCCCATGATTTATCAATTAGCTAATTAGAAGTTTGTGCATTTTCACTCACTTTGCTTTAATATTAAATGTAAGGATTTTTATTGGCAATTGATAGGAGATTTCTATAAGCAGAAAATTCATTGTAAACAATCTGTCCTGTGGAATCAAAGGAACAAAATAGACAAGCAAAACAAAAACGGACTCAAGTATACAGAGGACATTTTTGTGGTTGCCAGATAGGCGGGGTTTGGAGGCTAGGTAAAAAAATTTAAAGGGATTAGAAAGTACAGATTGGTAGTTACAGCATATTCATGGGGTTCTAACATACAGCATAGGACATATAGTGAATAATATTATCATAACCACAAGTAGTTGAGGTGGGTACTAGACTAATAGAGAGATCACTGTAAATTATTTAAATGTCAAGTATTATGCTCTACACCTTGAACTAATAGAAAGTAATATTGCATGTCAGCCCCAATCAAAAAATAACAAAAATATACATATGTCTTAGATTTATTTACAGAATATTGATTTTTGTCCTGCGGAGCAATGCTCGAACGAAACACTATGCCATAGATAAATGTGTATGTATGTAGTTTGTGTGCATATGCCAGTTCCATGAGAGAGAAAGCAAGAGAAAGGCTGGGAATTTTTGAAAGGAACATGAGAGCTGTAACTTGTGCATTCAAATTAGACAGCAGTTTTCTCAGTAGCAAACTTTTGAAAAAACTGTGTATGGAGAAAACAAAAGAAAATAGGTGGTGAGTTTATAGTTGCACTTAAAACTATAGTTCTGAAGTTTCATTTAAGTGTCCTCTCAAGGCATAATACAATAAATTATAATGAAAATAGACTTCAAGTTTAAAGCATTTTTGAGAAATGTGATATATAACATTTTCAAAATTCATAATACTAAAAAGAATTCACAGGGTATAAGTACATGGATAATTACACATATTTTAATGGTGAGTTTTATGTGACATTGTGACTTTTGTCTCTAAATGTTCAATACCTACCTTTCCTTAGGCAAGATTTCATTACAAATAAGCCTAATTTCTAAGGACCTACTGAAGATATAGAATGATGAGATGAGGCTCTAATCGTCTCTTATAAGTTTGGTAATTTATCTTATACTCAAATTAGACACATATACTTGAATATAATAGAAGGTGATTACTTAAAAAAATAGTGTAATAAAAACCATTGGCTAGAACCAGACTTTGAAAGGTAATTAGATACTCTAGTTTAGAAGATAATTAACCAAACAATCTATACTTTTCCCCTGAAGACCAATCTGTGTATTCTTCAATTCCAAATGTATGCATTGTTTCTCTAAATATCTCTTGTGTACCGCATGCAGCCAAAAGAGTGACCATTACCGTTTCTGGTAGTATGTCATTTACACCATCAGAGATTAATTTTTCTTGTTTAAAACTATATGCAGTAATAATAATATGTAACTCAGGGAAATGTTTTGAGGAGTAAGTTAAATTCTTGATCTAAAATAGGCAGTTGCAGTTCTATTTGGCATTGTTATTATGATTATTAGTCTATTAACATTACTTTTCATTTTGAACTTTGATCATCTTCATTCTGCCCTAGAAGTAGCCTTTTCTGTCTATGAGAGAAGACAATGTACAGGAAAGTGTTTTGTGGGGAGTTCTGAGCTTAAAATTAGTAGATTATTCTGCGCTGTGTAGATACAAGCCTGCAGCCATACCTAGGGAAAAAACATGCTAACTTTTGAGGCTTCTATTTTAATTTTTTTTCTCTCATCTTCTCTAGTCTGATATACTTCTAGGACACAGAAAAACTACACATTGTTATGGACATACAAACAAAATTAATTGGAAATACAACATAGATCTTATTTAATATATAAAAGAATCCCCAGAGATAATCTCATTTGATTATCTTCGGAAATTAATCTACTCTCTCCATTAACTGTTAATGGTATTTGCAGTTATAACATCGACAGCTCATTTCCTTTACTATTTTTTCTGTTCATTGTAATCCAGCATAACCATAGAAAATAAAGAGGCCTGAATAATTAAAACAATTTTTTTATTTTTGACAGTTTTTGAACATATTTTATATAGTAATCACCTGTTTATAACTTTACCTGCATCATGGCTTTTAGTACATTCTGAACGAAGTAGGTACTATTATTATTCACATTTTGCATAGAGTCAGAGGTAGAGAGAAGTTAAATAACTTGCCCAACATGGAGAAGGTCATGTAACCCCCCTGAATTCAATCTTAGCAGTGCAATGCCAACGTGCTTCCTCAGAATTCAATGGTCTTCATGAAACATTCATTAGAAAACATTATTTTTAATTTAATATTCTGAATAGTATCAACACAATTAGGAAATATAAAATCATAACATCAAAATGTTTTTATATTAATTTTATATCTCATTCACTGTTTTAAATTGAAAGATTACTTATGCGTAAGGCCTATATATTTTAAATTCAGAAGTTTTATCTCATAAATTAATCTGATCGGATGAAATATGTATCTTTGATGACAATTATTAACTTGAAAAATAACACAATACAGTAAAATAAGTGTCAAAAAATAACTATTGCTTTAGTATTTATATTTTGGAGAAAACCTTGCGTGTTGCTTCTTTTATAAAGTCTATGGTCTATGTAATAGAAACCTTTAATTCATATTAGTCAAATATCAAATTTTGACATTCATATTTTTTTCTGAAGATCATATTGCATGTTTAAATCAGTGTACCTTTAGTAAAAATAGTCCCTTATTCGTTGAAACAACTTCCTTTCCCCAAGATGTGTTGCATCTTTAACTCAATCTCTTTATCCAGTGATAACTGAGAAAGGAACCAAGGCCCTGACTGGTCGGATTAGCACTACATTGAAGATGCTCTCTGAAATAGTCTGAGGAGCATATTCTCCTGACCACTCCTCTCCACATTTCTCTCCACCCTCTCCTCATTTGGAGAGCAGAGGCAATTTCCTTTCGGGAAAGACTGTACTAACATGTTCACAGTTTTTGAGTTACTCTGTAGCTACATATGAAATCTGAGGATACTAAATTTGCAATTGTTAAACACCATTTCTTAACCTCAGAGAATGTAACCTGGAAATTATCGAGATTCTATGCTTAATCTTGAGGGCTTATTTTAATGTTCTCTGTTTCTGCCATGATCATTTTATTTGTACTTACAGATATTTACATAAGAAAAAGACATGTCTACACAGGAGTTAAAGGACCCCAAGTCTTAAGGTTTCTCCATCAGAAAATGAGGGTGGGAAAATGACATTAGAAGGTTTAACATGTTAGGAGAGAAAAAATAGTGACTTTTGCTTTTGGCTATACGTTTTTGGAAGGTATATAAGACAACTATTGCATTATTTTAATTCTTTTTTAATAAAATGTATTACGATGATATTGGCTAATAAATTATGTAGATTACAGCATGCAATTCTATAATACATCATCTGTGTATTGATTGTATTGTGTGTTTGTCCCCATAGTGTAATTGCTTCCTTTTACCTTTACCTACCTCCTCCCTACCTTTGTCTACTTCCTCCCTACCTCTTTCCATCCAGTACCACTAAACCATTATCTGTTTTGTTGCTGTGTTTGTTGTTTTTTCATTTATTCATTTGTTCTTAATTGTTTATTCATTTTACATTCCTCATAAGAATTTATCATATGGTTCTCGATGTTTTCCATCTGACTAATTTTGCTTAGTTTGATATTCTCAAGGTCCATCCATGTCATCAAAAATGGCAAAATTCTACATTTTTGTGCCTGAAGAATATTCCATTGTACATGATGAACTACATTTACTTTTTAATTTCTAATTTGAGGATTCTTTGAATTATCATCATTCATTGCTCAGAGGCAGTCCTTATTTCTGGCTATGTTCGTGTTTACATTCTTAAATTTGTTTATTTCTTCATTCATTGTTACAGACCTTTCAGTAATTTTTAAAGGAATGATTCTAACTGTTATATATTCTGATTCCGTTTTTATTTATAAAAGTCTGTTGTTTCTTTCTAGGATCAAAGATCATTTTGCAGATTTTCAAATTTCTCTGCTGGATGCTAAATATTTCTTAAGACATTTAGAAACAATAAGCCAAGATGAATGCAAGAATTTTTTTTAGCTACACAGTTTTACATTTATCAAATAAAAGTTATGCCTTGTGGTTTACGTATCACATTTTCTTTACAATATATCCAAACTGCTTATATAAACCATTGTATATAAATCAGAAAATATTTGAAATGCTGCCACTGTGAGGAACTCAATATTTTCTTCTAATACAGAGAATAGTCTGATGATTGCCAGAGGCACGGGGTGGTGCATGGGCAAAATGAGTGAAGGTAGGCAAAACGTACAAGCCGACAGTTATAAAATAAATGAGTCACAGGGACGCAATATATACCACAGTGTCTCTAGTTTATAACACTCTATTGCATATGTGAAAGTTGTGAACAGAGAAGATCTTCAAAATCTTCTTCATAAGAAAACTAATTTTTGTAACTGTGTGTAGTGATGGATGTTAAGTAGCCTTATCATGTCGATCATTTCACAATATGTAGAAACATCAACTCATGTTATACCTCTGAGATATATGTCAATTATATCTCAATTAAAAAGAGAATGAAGTATTTTGGTTTTACACATTGCATTCTTTTTTAATAGGTGCAAAGAATAAATAAAATTATGATAGATAAATCATACAAACTAACATTTCATGAATTAGCTGCTTCCTTTTGGAGAACTGCAATAGGGGGTGGGGGAAAAAAAGAAGCTTTTATAATATAAAAATAAAAAACAAGAAGGAGAAAAATATAAAAATTCTGATTGGAGCTACATAGTCAGCCTGGTTTGTGGTGAGAAGGTCCAGAATTGTGTTGGTATTTGAAAACTGACTGACTGGATGAACTGAGTTCCTGGTCAAGTGGAGCACTTACCAGGACATGCAAGTTATCAAAGTTTTGCTTTGCTGATTGGTACCCCTGACATGAGTGGCTCCATCTTGGGTCTAGAAATTTATTTCAACCATGCAATTGTTGTATTTTTATACATACATGCATGTACATAAAGTATATACACATGCATAAATATAATACATACAATTAATTCTTTCTTACAAATGAGGAAATCGTAGTTCAGCATTAGGAAGAAATTTACCTAAAGGTAAACAACTCTTTTGATTCAGAAACTGTACACCTATACAGTTTTCTCACATATTGTATTCAAGGACAGAGTTTTATATCCCATGGGACCAACCTATTCATGGTGCCTTCAGAAAGTTCTTGTAAACACTAAGGAACAACCTGACCTTCTAAAGGGCCAGATTGAGAATATAATGAGTCTTTGAAGATGCTTGGTGAGTCTTTATAAACACACGGAGACTTTAGGTGAGAGGCCCTTGAAGAGAACACAGAAGTTCAGTATTTTTTCTCCAGACATTACTTCTATAGTGGCTGTTCTTGAGTCCTTTTATAATAAATCCATAATGGTAACTAAAATGTTTCTCTGAATTCTGTGAATCATTTTAGAAAATTAAACCAAAGAAGTTGGTGTTTGGATCCTTTGATCAGTACCTGTCTGGTCAGAGGCATAGGTGCCAAACTGTGTGTGCGACTGCTATCTGATGTGTGTATGTGGTGGGTAAGCCTTGTGAGCCTGAGCCCTAAACCTGTGGGATCTAGCATCATCACCAGGTAGATACTGTAGGAATTGAGCTGAGTTGCAGAACATCCAGTTGGTGTCCACAAATGTCTGGTGGTTTGGGGAGAATCCACCCTCCTTGGAATTATGATTAGAATACATTTAGAAGGCCAAGAACAATGATATCTCAATAGCAATGAATTAATTTAGTGCCTAGATCTTGCTTTCTAAAACTCATTCTCAATAAAAAAAATATGGGCTCCTTGAAATATACAAGACTAATTTAGGGCTGGGGCAAGGAAATACAGAATGAACCCGGAGCAGCTTATAGTATCTGACAATCAAAAAGTTATAAAAATAATTTAAAAATGAAGCTCTGTCAAAAGATAACAGACGTCAACCTAATAGAACTTCCTAGGACTAAAGTGGAAAATCTGAGCAACTAATAAGTAATAATAATATTAGATCATGACTCAAATAATAAATTTAGGTGCTCATCTTCATATAAATAATCCAATAACTAAATGGAGGAGAAATAACAGCTCTCTTCTACAGAAGAATTCCAATTAATACATGTAGAAGGAATGAAGGAAATATGAAATCACCACTAGGCAACACCACAGTATTATTTGATGTAAGGATAATCCATAGATGAACGCTAAATTCAATGGGCAAGCATAGTCTCAAAGTATCTCTCCCAATATATTTAGGAATTACAAAGGAAAAAAAAGTAACTTTATAGTGGAGAAGGTCAACAGACATAGCCTTGAGTGATTAATTTATTATTACAAGTTATAATCTTTCTTTTTATTATGTCTCTCCTGATATGATGTCTTCAGATGGTCAAGCATTGTTTTTGTGCCAGTCTGTAATAGGCCTAATATATATAACTTTCAATCAGAGATTACTAGACAAATTTAAATTCAGAGACATCTAGCAAATGCCTAATCAGTACTGATCCAAAGTGTCAAAATTATGATAAACAAGAGTGGACTGAGGAAATGACCTTGTTAACTGCAGAGACACAACTACGAATGTGATGTAGGATGCAGGAAATAAAAGGAAACAGAGATGTATAAATTAGATTATTACAATGGAGATAATTTGTGCTCTTATTACCAAGAATCATTTCACCTAACCCTATAAAACTAAGGTCCCTTAGCCTAATGTGAGATTACTAGATGATGATAATGATCATCATTTAGAAACAGACATAGAACTAGATTGTTTTCTTTTGCAGCTATATGCCAAATGTATAATAATGTCTTTTTCTATAATTTCAAGTCTTTGTGTCATTGTAATAATTTACTTATTAGTTTTCTCAGTGCCATCATGATGTCTTTGTTCCTCAGAGTATATATAATGGGATTCATTGTGGGAATGAAAATGGTGTAGAAAAGAGAAATCACTTTTCCAGTTCCTTCAGATTCATTTGGTTTCGGTTGCAGATAAGTGATAGTAATAGTTCCATAGAATAAGACCACAACTATCAGGTGAGAAGAACAGGTGGAGAAGGCTTTCACTCTCCCGCCAGCTGATGATATTTTCAGAATGTTGGCAATAATTTTGACATAGGAGACGATGACCAATAGAAAAAGAACCATGACTAACACCACTGCAGCTAGATAGACTGCGATCTCATTCAGAAATGTGTCCCCACAAGCAAGCCTGAGAACAGGCGGGATGTCACAAAAGAAATGATTAATTCTGTTAGATCCACAAAAGGGCATAGAAAAAATCTGATATGTTTGTCCAATTGCTACTGGAACTACACTGACCCAGGAGGCAACGGCCAGCCGGACACACACCTTGTGGTTCATGACCAGTGAGTAGTGCAGAGAGTTACAAATAGCCACATAGCGGTCATAGGCCATTGCTGTCAAGAGGAGACACTCTGAAGCTCCAAACATAATGACAAAGCACATTTGTGTGGCACAAGCAACAAAAGAAATGTTTCCTTTCTGGTTCAAAAGATCCATGAGCATTCTTGGGATGGTAACTGTTACAAAACAGATTTCTAAGAAAGAAAAATTGTTAAGAAAGAAATACATGGGGGTCTGGAGGACAGGGTCAATTCTTGTTATCAAAATTATGATGCTATTGCACATCAGGATAGTCAGGTAGATGATCAAAAATATCCCAAAAAGAATCCATTGGCCATTGGGAATATCAGAAAACCCCAAAAGAACAAATTCCATTATGGTAGTCATATTTGATTTTTCTGATTTTAATTGTTTCTCCATCTACAAATATGGTAAATTCAAGATGGTTAATTCATTAATGTTCTTGAACTCCATTTTTTCCTTCTGTTAACAGCATTAGATACATGATTATATTTCTATAATCTCTAAATTATGTCCTTCTTCTAATTGCTATGTTTCTTGAAAGTGAATTTTTAAACCTCAGAAAGGAACCTATTTGCACTGGAGATCGATCAAAGAAATATAACAATATATGTTTGTTTGTTTGTTTTTCTGAGGTAATAATACCAGAGAAATGAGAATGTACATTGTTATTTAGAGCTTATTGTGCAGAAGTCATTTCTAATTATCTCAACCCCATAAAGAGTGAAATGATGGTACAGCCTTTTGGTATTGCATTTGTCTGGATTCATCAGTTTCTTTCTGGATTGATTGATTTATTCCAACTGTGTCAGTTTAAAGTGCTTTTCAATAGCTTTTTTTAAGGTTTATATAGAATGCATTCTAAGTCATTTCATTTATAGTTTAATGAGAACCAATTTTCTTAGACCAATTCTTTGTTACTGAGGGAATAAATATATGCAATGTTATCTTGCCAGTTTAGTACCTGTCTTCTCATTCATGTTAAATATGGACACTATTAATCCCAGCATATTGTTCAATTTCTTTCCTTATTAACACCCCCATATAGTATATAATAAATACCATTTAACTTTTAACTCAATCAATAAATATAACCTACTCATCCCCAGACGTTTTTACATTTCCCTTTTTTTCTAAGTAAGATTCCATTGTCACATAGTTCCTTTGAACTAAATACAATTCCTGTTCTTGTTGACAGTTCAAACTTTGCCTAAAGTGTAACTTTGATTAAGTCCGATTATATTTTCTCTGAGTATGCAAATCGTTGGGGCCTATGAATGAAACTTAAACTCATACACATACAATTTTGTTTCGCTTCATATTAATTCCATTTAATAACAGTCAATACTGCTTGACTATTTCCACTAACTTTGTTAATGTTTGTTCTTAACTTTCCAAAATATACAACAAATATCATGTTTTTTATCTCATCACTGACTACAGACATCTTCACCTGTTAGTACCTACACCTGATATTTTTTTCATTAATATTTTGGTAAATAAACTCAGACAAATAGTCTTTTACGTTATCCTATTTTATTTAGTATAGGTTCTCAAAATTACTTTAAAGGAATAATGGTGATTATAAATTTGTTTACTATCGTCATTTGACCTAGATCTCTTTTTTTCAGTAATTTATAATGAAGAAAGTAGGAACTATGCTAGTTATCATAGTAGTTAACTCATTTTCCAAAAAGGAATCTTTGATTTTATGCTTTTCTGTTTCGTTTTTTGTATCTTGGTTCTGCAATTATGAACTATCTTTAAATAAAATAGTCTTACAAAACAGCTACAGCTTACCTTTATAGATTTGCATGAAGATGTCTATGTGAGTGGAGGTGTTTATTAACCTGTAAACTTGTTAGGTTTTCCTGTCATGTTGAGGAGCCACTGCAATTCTATGACATTCTTGCTAAGGTCAAACATTGGCTGCTCTTAAATAGGAAGCAGCTATGCTCACCTGGGAGAATCTTCTCTTGTGTGTCAATTAAATTCCTGATGATAGCTTTTCTGGGTAACTATCATGGTTTATCTTTTAATACAATTTTCTTTGTACGTGGCTTGCCCTACTCTTCACCCCTTCTTGGCATGAAGCACTCCTTAATTGGGGAGTCCCTTGGTGAAGAAACACCACTGATGTCAAGTCGTATTTTCAGAAGAAAGGTAGAAAGCATTTTATAAATGGTATTTTAGACTCATAATAAGTATGGATTTGCCTTCTTTACTTTTCTTCCCAAAATTGATCCAAATCTAGATCACTCACACTTTCAGAAAAATGTGTCACATGTTGTATCAAATGAACGTGGCATAAACATTCAACATATTGGGTAGTGAGAGCTTTTTTAGAAGCCAAACTCTGTCAATAGATTAACTTTTGTGGAAATTAAAGCATGTGGTGTCTGTTGATGAGAAATAACCGGATAGATATACTCATCTTATGACATCTCCTCAGGCATCAGGGAAGATTTATAGCAGATACAAAACATAAACTTCCACTAATAAAGCATTTTAAACAAGAATATTTAAGACAGAAAACAAACAAACTGTTAGCTAAAATCGTGATCTCTTTTCAGCTACTTTGAATCGGGAATGGAGGTAACATCATAAATGATGATTCTGCTGATATCTATATTTGTTTTTTCTGTTTCAATGTTCTTTGAGTATCTGATGTGTGATTCTAAACACATTTTTTTTTAATTTCTTACTCTTAGTCTTACTGCAGCATGCCTCTCAGACATTGGCCCTGTGTGCTCTTAATTATGACTAATATGATATTCCTAGGGGCTTTCATCATGAAAACAGCATGTGTGATATGCTTTCAGGAAATGTATTGCTTCCTTATAGACTGGGAAAAATCGAATATTCATCCCCTGTTAAAATGGAGAATTTAAATATTTTCTTATTATTTAATGTAATATCACCGCCACGGAAAAAATATCTAAAAACTAAAACAATTCCTCAGCTATACCAGTGGCTGCACAAAATAGAGAAGCATCTTACACCCATTTCACAGAGCAATGTTGCAGTCAAAGCTAATGAAACACTGGTTCCTCTTACTCTAGAATCCCATGGTTCCATAATTTGTATTTGTGGTCCCCTTTTAGATTTTCAACATTCAGAGAGCTGAGAATTACAGACACATGCAAAATAAGGAATGAAGTGCATTCTTAAGAGACAACAAAGAAGAGACACGTCAATTCTCCTCAAATGCCATTGTAGGAACTAATCGCATTTCTAACAAAGATTGAGAGGGTTAGGGAATGTTGTTCACTGTGTGATGAAGACACAAAAACGTGTTTGGAGACCGTCAAGCCAGACTCTGCCTCAGTTTTGGTCACTAACAGTGGACTACAGTATGTTGTACCGTACATACATTTAGAATTAAGTTTTATCAGGAAATTTGCATAACAGAACAATCATGTATGGCACATGTTTATGTATTTTATTTGGATTTTTAAACAATTGTTTCTAATGCAATGCCATTATAATTTTATTTTTAAATTACCAACAAATATTCAACTAGATTTAATAACATGTCAAATGCATTAAGATATGAAAAATGTATACATTTATGAAAGCATCTCCACAATGATGAGACAGAATATTTGCAATATCTGAATACTTTCTCGTGTAGCTTCCTAATCCGTCCTTTTTCTACTCCAACCCCAGAGAACCACGAATCATATTTCTGTAGTTATTGGTCATTTATAATCCATCAGAAAGCTATTTTTAATCCTGATGTCCTTGCTCACAGTAAGAGTTTTAAGATTCATCTATGTTCTACCTAGGTTTAAGTCATTTATTGTCAGTGCTAAGTTGAACAAGTTTTTTTTGTTGTTGTTCATTTATTTGCATTGTATGAAATTTGGGTTGTGTCTTGATTATGGGCTATTTTAATCCCAAAGAATGTAACTTGGAAATTATCTAGAGTTCATGCATCATCTAGATTGTTTATTTGATAAGTTTCTAAATTCATACCATGAGTATAAAATTTTCATTGAAGGTACAGGTATTTACATAAGAAAAAGTGAATCCTATTTCTCTTGTCATATAACTATATAAGGTGCTGCTCTATATTCTTCAGGATGCACAGAAGACTTTGGAACCTCCGGATTGGTCACTATGTCTACCAAACTTCTGTTTGTCTATTAGACTAAACTGGTATCTCCCTAAAGGGGACCTATTATTTTTGCATGCAAAATTAAAACTTTCTAATGTAATACTCTCATAACCTCCCAATGTAATTTCTATTTTGACCTTTATTATATTATGTTGTATTATCTATTCCATAATTTGACATTTTTCCCTTCAGAAACTCCTTGACTCCTTGGTATTTGTCTTGTTTACTTTCTAGTAATCATCCATCTCCAAGAATAGATCCCTCTACATAGAACACTTGGCCTTTTTTAGAGACTCGGTAATTTATAACCATATCATTTAATCTTACATAATCACTAATCACGTATGTTGTGTTCTCTTACACTATTAGCAGAAAGTAAAATGTCTGAAAAAGTATGAATAAGAACACAATATACTTTAGTGTGAACAGAGTGAAAGCAAGAAGACAAGATAGGAAGTTATTGCCATGACCCGTATGGAAGATGAAGGTGGCCGGGATCAGGGTTGCAGTCGTGTACATATTGTAAGAATAGGTCACGAGATTTACATAGACTTTATGTTCAAATATTTTCTTCTGTTTTAATTCTTATTTTACCATATATTAAAACAACCACGTTAGAAAATATGACATATTTGTGTGTGCCGGGGGTTTGGGTCCACATCAAATATATAATATTCATTTGAACAGATATATAGTGAATAGTTACTTCATATGAGTCCCATAGGAAGATACCAGCTTTATCTAAGGATGAAAATGTAACATGTATGCATTATAAACAGAAAAGACAAAAACAAGAATTAAGTGAAATATATCTTGGAATTTGTTAATACTGATGATGATGACTTGCAATGGCCCATTTAAACATAAAACTTGGTTCTTGTCACTCTGCTTCTGACTTCTATTGGAATCATCTGTGAGCTCACGCTAACTGTCCATATTCAGCACAACTACTAGAAGATGAGCTATGTTCTTACAATTACTGCAAATATCTTTATCATCTGCTCTTTAAATGTGTTATTTATTCCTTTTCACTACCTCTTAACAAATCAAGCACTTCAGATTATTGTGACACACAGTCTTCTTATATAACACATGATCTGGGCATGATGATTTTATGATTTGTAAACTAAAACCTCAGCCTTACTTAACATTTGTTTTATGCTGCTTATTCTGTCTTCCTGTTAAATAAACTTTCTATTTGTACATTCTCTCCAAGTCTGTACCTTTTTTCATTTTTCTGTTTCCTTTTTCACTGTATTAATGAATCTGACACACTCTCAACACAAACTTAGCTAACAAATTATATTTCATTAATTTTATTTGTTTACAATACATGGTAAATGAGATCATACAATTTTGGGAGGTTGAAGTTTGAAGCCCAAATCTGAAAGTCAGAGTTTTTAACATAAATCTTCATCAAATACATCTCCTATTGGCAAAATTTCAAAATTTCATGGAAAGTATTCACCACCTCTATCTTTAGAAACAAATCTGGAAGCAATAAAATTTGTTAAATGGCTGAAATATCGCAAGGTCTCTTCTGAGACTCAGTAGTGATGTGTGGATGTATTCAACAATTTCATGAGTAAAAGCAAAATGATAAGATATCTTAAAAACAATATATTCTAAGTTCTCAGACTGAGCAGTAAATTATATGTAAGTTAGGAACAAGTGTCCACATTTCTGCTTTCTCATGAAATGTACTATTTCATCTATTTTCTATAAAGCTATTTATTTTAACATTGCTTCTATAATGCTATTTATTTTAACATTGTTTCTATTTCTTTTTTAACAAATAAATATCAATTTACTTAAATCAGAGAGCACATCACTTGTAAATATATTTTATAATTTTGTTCTCCTGAGTGGGTATATTTGTCAGAAAATTGAACAGAAATACTATTCTAATCAGTTTAAAGGTATATGTATTTCATAAACCTCTTTTTACCTTCCACTTCCACAGATTATATATTCTCATATCAATTCAACTACTTTGTAATTGATTTTTTCCCTATATACCCTTGCCACTTGGGCATTACCTCCTGATATAATATTGTTTATTTTTTGTCCATTAAACTCTGCTGACTATGAATTAAAACACTCTCTTTGATTTTATATGGCAAATGTGGAGATGAATGGAATTACTAGTTCATTTTATCTTTGCACTACCCTTTATCTATTTTGCTTAGAGTATGCATGTCTTCACAATTTTTATACTCATAAAAATTCCATTGCCTAAGTTACTTCACACTTAACAATCTAAATCTAAAATTACTTTGATATATTAATATTACACTGCACATATTGTTTCTGCCTAAATGGAGGACTACATCTATTAATGATTTTTTGGTTGTTTTTTGACTTTCTGTGATTCTTAAATATTGATTCCCTTCTTCTATCTTGTAGGCTTATTTTTCTAATGTTGTGACATTCACAGGTTTTGTGAGCTATTCTCTACTTGGCGTCATCTAGTAATTGGTAAAAAATATTGACTACAACATATTGAAAATGCATACATTTCAATTTCATTAAGTGTCATAAATAAATTTCATTAAAACATTGAATAAGGCTTAACTTTGATTGGTATGTGTATATTTGGGGAATGTAGTAACATTAAATATTCAAGTAAAATAAAAGACCAGAATATTAGAAAAACAGAATGAAATAGTGATTGTATACCAAAGAAGCAAAAAAATATTACATTCGTAGGGGATGGTTTAATAAATAATGTCAGGTAAGAAGAGAATGATAAAATCACACTCATAAAAATTTGAAGTATTTAATACTTTTACAATGTAAATTTCTATTGAGTTAAATAAAGTAAAAAATATTTAGAACATTTTTCACACAACTATGTTGAAAAATAAGCAGAAAATATGATAGCTAAAACATTTTTATAAATAATATTGGTTTATATAAATAATCAAAATTTACATAAGAAACCTATATTCAATAAATTAAAAAGTAGCAAAATCATTAGTGATAATAGCTCTCAAGATTGAAAACATTTGTAGATCTTCTACATAGGATTATTTCTGAGGTTATTTTTTTATTATAGTAACACTGGTTAATAAAATCTAGTGCTTCAAGTATATAATTCAACAATAAGTCATATATATACTGCATTGTATGTTCACTGCTCACAGATTTCTTTGTGTCACCCCCATCTACCAGCCACCTCCTTCCTATGCTCTGGTAACCACTGTCCATGTCCCTGAATCCCTGTTTGTCACGATTGTTAGTTGCTTTAAGGTTTATATCTCACAAATAAGTGACATCATGTAATTTTCAACATTTTATGTGCAGTTTTTTTCACTTAGCATGATCATCTCAAGTTCTATTCATGAGACCAATTAAATGTAGAAGAGCTGAGCTCAAGAGCAGAGAACATGGCTCATGATATGAAGTGTCTAAAACCCCAAACTTCAGAAGAACTGGATTCATCACTGAAACATTGTTTCTATTTCTGTTTTACTGCAAATTAAAGCATTTAATGAAAGGAGTATAGTATTAGTATTTATGAGTGAAACATCTTGTTTTCATGTCTGATTTCATTAAATACTCAGGACAGAAAAAGCAAAAAACATCCAGCCAACAGCTGCCAGCTGGTGCATAAGAAGCAGGCAGGCTACTCTGGGAAAGAGCGAGCACCTCTGAGAACAGCCTGGCCATTTTACAACAGGCCTCTGGGGCCAGGTAACCACTGCAGACCTGTGGGCTCACAGCACGGCCCACAGGTGCTCAGACACCACCAATACCTTCATGAACATCTGTCTGACCAAAGTCACCTACATGGACCATTGAGGACATTATTAAATGGTTAAGCTGAAAGACCTCTTTGTGACAATCCATAAGTTTGCCATTCCACATCCCAGAAGACTTGTACATCATAGGTTCTAACAAGTGTGACTTCAGTAACAAGGGCAAAGAAAGAGACATGGAGAATTTCCCTCTTGAAACCATAAATTTGGCTGTGTTCTTAACAAGGCCTAATTCCCATTCAATTCTCTCAGGGTTCTACTAAGCCAATTTGCAGCCTACGTTAATACTAATAATGCTTATCTTTACTATTAAGATTGGTTCCATAGATTTTTATTGGAAATTGTTAGGAGATGTTTATAAGAGCATATTTTAAAGAATATGCGTCAGATTCATCTGTCAAACTCTTCATGCCCTGAGTTCTGCAGTAGCCAAATATGTGTATACATAGATTGTTTTAAATTTAGAAGTTTTATCTCATAAATTAATCTGATTGGATG
Organism: Cynopterus sphinx; assembly: GCA_030015415.1. NCBI lineage: Eukaryota > Metazoa > Chordata > Mammalia > Chiroptera > Pteropodidae > Cynopterus > Cynopterus sphinx. The sequence goes on from JAKZJJ010000050.1 coordinate 243,483, forward strand.
AAATATATTTCTTTGATGACAATTATTAACTTAAAAAATAACACAATACAGTAAAATAAGTGTTATAAAATAACTACTGCTTAAGTATTTATATTTTGGAGAAAACCTTGCGTGTTGCTTCTTTTATAAAGTCTATGATCTATGTAATAGAAACCTTTAATTTATATTAGTCAAATATCAAATTCTGCCTTTCATATTTTTTTCTGAAGATCATATAGCATGTTTAAATCAGTGTACCTTTAGTAAAAATAGCCCCTTATTTGTTGAAACAACTTCCTTTCCCCACGATGTGCTGTATCTTTAACTCAATCTATTTATCCAGTGATAACTGAGAAAGGAACAAAGGCCCTGAATGATTGGATTAGAACTACATTGAAGATGATCTCTGAAATAGTCTGAGGAGCATAGCCTCCTGACCACTCCTCTCCACATTTCTCTCCACCCTCTCATCATTTGGACAGCATAGGAAATTTCCTTTCAGGAAAGACTGTGCTAAGACTTCACAGTTTTTGAGTTACTCTGTAGCTACGTAGGAAATCTGAGGATACTAAATTTGCAATTGTTAAACACCATTTCTTAACCTCAGAGAATGTAACCTGGAAATTATCTAGATTCCATGCTTAATCTTGGTGGCTTATATTAATGTTCTCTGTTCCTGCCATGATTATTTTATTTTTACTTAAAGATATTTACATAGAAAAAAGACATGTCTACACAGGAGATATAGGACCCCAAGTCTTAAGGTTTCTCCATCAGAAAATGAGGGTGGGAAAATGACATTAGAAGATTTAACATGTTAGGAGAGAAAGGATAGTGACTTTTGATTTTGGCTATATGTTTTTGGAATGCATATAAGACAATTATTGCATTATTTTCATTCTTTTTTAATAAAATGTATTAGGATGATATTGGCTAATAAATTATATAGATTACAGCATGCAATTCTATAATACATCATCTGTGTATTGATTGTATTGTGTGTTTGTCCCCATAGTGAAATTGCTTCCTTTAACTTTACCTACTCCTACCTACCTTTGTTTACTTCCTCCCTACCTCTTTCCATCCAGTACCATTAACTGTTTTCTGTTTTGTTGCTGTGTTTGTTGTTTTTTCATTTATTCGTTTGTTCTTCATTGTTTATTCATTTTACATTCCTCATAAGGATTTATCATATGCTTCTCGATTTTTTCCATCAGACTAATTTTGCTTAGTTTGATATTCTCAAGGTCCATCCATGTCATCAAAAATGGCAAAATTCTACATTTTTGTGCCTGAAGAATATTCCATTGTGCATAATGAACTACATTTACTTTTTACTTTCTCGATTTGAGGATTCTTTGAATTATCATGATCCATTGCTCAGAGGCAGTCATTAATTCTGGCTATGTTCGTGTTTACATTCTTAAATTTGTCTATCTCTTCATCCATTGTTACAGCCCTTTTAGTAATTTTTAAAGAAATGACTCTAACTATTATGTATTCTGATTCCTTTTTATTTATAAAAGTCTGTTGTTCATTTCAAGGATCAAAGATCATTTTGCAGATTCTCAAATTTCTCTGCTGGATGCTAAATATTTCTTAAGATATTTAGAAACAATAAGCCAAGATGAATGCAAGAATTTTTTTTTTTTAGCTACGTAGTTTTACATTTACCAAATAAAAGTTATGCCTTGTGGTTTACGTATCACATTTTCTTTACAATATATCCAAACTACTTATAAACCATAGTATATAAATCAGAAAATATTTGAAATGCTGCCACTGTGAGGAACTCAATATTTTCTTCTAATACAGAGAATAGTCTGATGATTGCCAGAGGCACGGGGTGGCAGATGGGCAAAATCAGGGAAGGTAGGCAAAACATACAAGCCGACAGTTATAAAATAAATAAGTCACAGGGACACAATATATACCACAGTGTCTCTAGTTTATAACACTCTATTGCATATGTGAAAGTTGTGAACAGAGAAGATCTTCAAAATCTTCTTCATAAGAAAAGTAATTTTTGTAACTGTGTCTAGTGATGGATGTTAAGTAGCCTTATCATGTCGATCATTTCACAATATGTAGAAACATCAACTTATGTTATACCTCTGAGATACATGTCAATTATACCTCAATTCAAAAAAGAATAAAGTATTTTGGTTTTAAACATTGAATTCTTTTTGTAATAGGTAAATAATAAATAAAATTATAATAGATAAATCATACAAACTAACATTTCATGAATTAGACTGCTTCCTTTTGGAGAACTGAAATATGGGGTGGGGAAAAGGAAGAAGCTTTTATGATACAAATAATAAAAAACAAGAAGGAGAAAAATATAAAAAATCTGATTGGGGCTACATAGTCAGCCTGGTTTGGGGTAACAAGGTCCAGAATTGTGTTGGTATTTGAAAACTGACTGACTGGATGAACTGAGTTCCTGGTCAAGTGGAGCACTTACCAGGACATGCAAGTTATCAAAGTTTTGCTTTGCTGATTGGTACCCCTGGCATGAGTGGCTCCATCTTGGGTCCAGAAATTTATTTCAACCATGTAATTAATGTACTTGTATACATACATGCATGTACATAAAGTATATACACATGCATAAATATTATATGTATAATTAATTCTTTCTTACAAATGAGGAAATCATAGCTCAGCATTAGGAAGAAATTTATCTAAGGGTACACAGCTCTTTTGACTTCAGAAACTGTACACCTATCCAAAATATAGTTTTCCTACCTCATTTATTGGGAAACCGAGGTTTATGTCCCATGGGACCACCTAGCTATGGTTACCTTCAGAAAGTTCTTGTAAACACTGAGGGACGACAACCTTGCCTTCTAAAGGACAAGAGTGAGAATACTACGAGTCTTCTAAGGCACTTGCTTGGTCTTTGTAAACACATGAAGTCTTTCTCAGAGTGGCCCCTGAAGAAAGCATGGAAGTTCGCTATCTTTTCTCTAGACATCTCTTTTATTGTGGCTTTTGCTGAGTTCTATAATAAATTTATAATCTGGTAACTAAAATGTATCTTTGAAATATGTGAATAACTTTAGAAAATTAATCGAACTGAAGAAGGCAAGGATTAATAGCTGTCTGGTCAGAGGTATTGATGGCAAACTGGGCATGCAACTAATATCTGAAGTGTGAATTTGGGGGGTAAGTCTTGTGAGATTGCACCCTAAACCCGTGGGATCTGGCATCATCACCAGGTAGATGCTGCAGAAATTGAGCTGAATTGTAGAACATCCAGTTGGTGTCCTGAGCATTGCTTGGTGGTTTGGGGGGAGTCTACCCTCCTTGGAATTATGATTAGAATACATTTAGAAGGCCAAGAACAATGACATCTCAATAGCAATGATTATATTTAGTGCCTAGGTCTTGGTTTGTAAATCTCATTCTCAATAAAAGAAGTATGGGATCCATGGAGGATTAATGACTAATTGAGGGCTGGGGCAAGGAAATACAAGATGAACCTGGAGCAGCTTATAGTATCATACAGTCAAGAAGTTATTTAAAAAAATAAAAAAATAAAGCTATGCCAAAAGGAAACAAAAGTCAACCTAATAGAATTCCCTATGACTAAAGTGGAAAATTTGAGCAACTTGTAAGTAATACTAATATTGCATTACGACATAAAGAATAAATCTAGGTGTTCATCTTCACAGAAATAATCCAATAACTAAATGGGGGAGAAATGACGACTTTTTTCTACAGAAGAAGTCCAGTTAATACATTCAAAAGGAATGAAGGAAACACCAAATCACCACTAGGAAACACCACAGTAATAATTGTTGCAAGAATGATCCCATAGATGGAAGCTTAATATAGTGGGCAAACATTGAGGAGAAATCGCACATTAGCATAGTCTCAAAGTATTTCTCCCAATATTTTTATGAATTATCAAGGGAAAATGAGTAACTTTACAGTGGAGAAGTTAAACAGACAAAGTCTTACACGAGTGATTAATTTATCATTACAAGTTCTAATCTACGTTTCTATTATGTCTCTCCTGGTATGATATCTTCAAAAGGTCAAGCATTGCTTTTGTGGTATTCTGTAATAGGCCTAAAATATATAACCTTCAATCGGAGATTACTAGACAAACCCAAATTTAGAGACATTCTACCAAATAACTAATCATTACTCACCTAGGTGTCAAAATCATGAAAAATAAAGGTGGACTGAGAAAACGAGTTTGAAAGTTGAAGAGATATAATAACTAACTGAGATGGAGGATGTAGAAAAGAAAAAGAGAAAAACTGGTAAAATCTGAATAAGATCTACAACTCAGTTATTAGTAATGAACCAATGATAATTTCATGGATTGGTAATTGTCTTATGGTTATGTCGGTTATTAAAATTAGGGGAATCACTGTATTGGGACTCTGTACTATTTTTGCTAATTTTTTTATATCTTAAATTATTTTAAAATTAAAATTAAAATTAACAAGGGCTATTTAGGCAGTGGAATCATAGGCTATTTTAAAATATTTTACTCTTTAAAACGATAAAATGAGATTTTGACTAAATAAAAAAACACTGGAGAATAAATCCTTAAGAATCATAGATCTTAAGAATTCAGGATAAAGGTGAAAGATAAAGGTGAAAAAGCCAGTATTGTCTGCTAATACACTCATTCCCAGATATTGTGCTATGAATAAGCACCCAACAATGACATACATGCACATGAAACATATTCTGTGAAATTATGGACTGCTATTTATTTTGTTTTATAAAAACACAGTTATGATTTGATATACATATACACTTTTCACACATATCAGGAAATTTGTAATGCCTTAATGATTGTTTAATTGTCTTCAGAAGCTCTGTAGGGTTGTACTATGTAGATAGATGTTCTCCAATGTCTTAATACATTTCAAGGGTGAATTTTTTTTTTCTTTTTTGGCTTCCAGGTTTCTTTCACTCTAGAAAAAAATGAGTTTAAAAAAAGTTTTGAACAAACATATGTAAAACTTATTTTGAGGTAAATTTATACCACATGAGGTTATGCTAACAGTTCTTTTTAACTAGAAAGAGAAGTATTTTGATTCTACATTAAAAGGATAAAAAATGTTAAATTACTGCTCCCCCCAAAAAATAAGAATTTACTTCCATGATTCAAATAAAAGGACTTTAATGAAAAGACTTTTTAAATGATGTTTTATCTTCTTTGGTCTACTGTAATCAATTACTAGAAATTGAGTGGCCTAAAACAATAAAAATTTATTCTCTCTTAGTTCTAGAACCCAGAGTCCAAAATCACTGTGCTGGCCAGATCTCACTCCCTCCAGAGAGAATCATTCTTTGCATCTTCCAGGTTTTGGTGCTCTTGACATTCCTTGATTCTTCTGTGCATCGCTCCAATCTCTGCCTGCATCTTCACATGGTCTTCCTGTGCCTCAGTAACTGTTTTCTAAAATACGTGTTCTTTTCTGCATTATAAGAGCACTGGTCATAGTATTTAGTACCCTTATTAACAACAGATGATCTCATTCTGTAATACATCTGCAAAAGCCTTTAGTTCCCCTCAAATAAGACCACATCTGCAGGTCAACATTTATATATATTTAGAGCCCGTCATTAACATTATACACATGGATATGGAGAGGCAATGTGAAAATCCTGGAAACTTTTATAAGTAAATTGATATTCACAAAGCGAACTACAACGTGAAGAAATGAGGCTATCAGAGTACAGGATGAAAGAGGAAAATATGTGTGGTTTTAATACACCATGGAGAGTGACAAAATAAAAACAAGGAAAAATGTAAAAGGAATACTAAGATTCCCCTTACTACCATCTCAAATGCTGATGGTTTTCTGTATTGGCTAAGTCAAATCAGAGTACAGAGAGTAGTAAAGAATCTAAAATAATGGGAAGTTTGGAGAAAATATATCACAGAGCATGATTCTAATCTCTGGTTATATAACACACTTGGTTAACCATCACTGTATTGCTCAATTTCTTAACTCACTAGTTCATGGTGAAAGGAAACAGAGATGTTCAAATTAGATTGTTACAATGGAAATAATTTGCACTCTTATTACCTAGAATCCTTTCACCTAACCCTATAAAGCTAAGGTCATTTAACATAATGTGAGGTGACTATGATGAAGTTAATGATCATTATTTAAAAACAGTATAAAACTAGATTGTTTTCTTTTGCAGCTATATGCCAAATGTATAATAATGTTCTTTGCTGTAATTTCACATTTTTGCATCATTGTAAAAACTTACTTAGTTTTCTCAGTGCCACCATGATGTCTTTGTTCCTCAAAGTGTATATAATGGGATTCAGTGTGGGAATGAAAATGGTGTAGAAAAGAGAAATCACTTTTACAGTTCCTTCTGATTGATTTGGTTTTGGTTGCAGGTAAGTGATAGTACCCGTACCATAGAATAAGAACACAACTATCAGGTGAGAAGAACAGGTGGAGAAGGCTTTCACCCTCCCGCCAGCTGATGTTATTTTGAGAATGTTGGCAATAATTTTGACATAGGAGATAATGATCAATAAAAATGGAAGCATGATTAATAGCACTGCAGCTAGATAGACTGCGATCTCATTCAAAAGTGTGTCCCCACAAGCAAGTTTCAGAACTGGGGGAATGTCACAGAAGAAATGATTAATCCTGTTAGACCCACAAAAGGACAAAGAAAAAATCTGATATGTTTGTCCAATTCCTCCTGGAACTGCACTGACCCAGGAGGCAATGGCCAGCTGGACACACACCTTGCGGTTCATGACCAGGAGGTAGTGCAGAGGGTCACAAATAGCCACATAGCGGTCATAGGCCATTACTGTCAGGAGGAGGCACTCTGAGACTCCAAACGTAAGGACAAAGAACATTTGTGTGGCGCAAGCCACCAAAGAAATATTTCCTTTCTGGGTCAAAAGATCCATGAGCATTCTTGGAACAGTGACTGTTACATAGCAGATTTCTAAAAAGGAAAAATTGTTAAGAAAAAAATACATGGGGGTCTGAAGGACAGGGTCAATTCTTGTTATCAAAATTATGATGCTATTGCACATCAGGATAGTCAGGTAGATGATCAAAAATATCCCAAAAAGAATCCATTGGCCATTGAGAATATCAGAAAACCCCAAAAGAACAAATTCTGTAATTGTAGTCATATTTGAATTTTCTGATTTTAATTGTTTCTCCATCTGCAAATATGGTAAATTCAAGATGGTTAATTCATTAATGTTCTTGAACTCCATTTTCCTCTTCTTTTAACAGCATTAGATGCATGAATGTATTTCTATAATCTCCAAATTTATGTCCACCTTCTAATTGCTATGTTTCTTGAAAGTGAATTTTTAAACCTCAGAAAGAAACTGATTTGCACTGGAGATCGATCAAAGAAATATAACAAAATACATGTTTGTTTGGTTATTTGAAGTAATAATACCAGAGAAATAAGAAGTGTACATTGTTCTTTAGAGCTTATCGTGCAGAAGTAATTTCTAATTATCTCAACCCCATAAAGAGGAAATTATGGTATAGGCTTAGGTACTGCATTTGTCTGGATTAATCACTTTTTTTCTAAATTGACTGATTAATTCCACCTGTTGCAATTTAAAGTGTTTCCCTAAAGCTTTTGTTTGTTTTATGTAGAATGTGCTTTAAGTCATTCCATCTATAGTTTAATGAGAATCAATTTTCTTAAACTGATTCTTTGTTACCGAGGAAATAAATATATGCAATATTATCATGCCACTTTATGTACCTCTCTTCTCATTCATATTAAATACAGACACCATTAATCTCAGGATACTATTCAATAACTTCCTTATTAACACCCCCATACAGTATATGATAAATATCATTTAACTTTTAACTCAATCAATCAATATGACCCACTCATCCTAACATTTTTTTACATTTTGCCTCTTTTCTAGGTAAGATTCCATTGCCATGTAGTACCATCGAACTAAAAACAATTCCCTTGCTCTTGTTGCCCCTTGTAACTTTGCCTAAAATGTAACTTTGATTAAGTCTGATTATATTTTCTCTGAGTGTACTAATTCTTGGAACCTAGAATCAAACTTGAACACACACACATACACATAAACACACAATTTTGTTTCATTTCATATTAATTCCATTTAATATTAGTCAGTCAATACTGCTTAACTATTTCCGTTACACTTTATTTATATCTCTGCTTTAACTTTCCCAATATACAAAAAATTTTATGTTTTCTATCTCATTGCTCTGCTGCACACATCTTCACCTGTTAGTATCAACACTTGATATTTTTTTCTTAATACCTTAGTAAATAAACTCAGACAAATAGTCTTTTGCATTTTTCTATTTCATTTAGTACAGGTTCTCAAAATTACTTTAAATGAATAGTGGTGATTATAAATGTCTTCACTGTCATCATTTGATGGAGATCTCTTTTTTCAATAATTTGTAATGAATAAAGTAAAGAACTATGTGAGTTATCATAGTAGTTAACTCATTTTTCTAGAAGAAATCTTGGATTTCATGCTTGTTCCTGCAATTAAGAACTCTCTTTTAATAAAATAGTCTAACAAAACAATTACAGCTCACCTTTATAGATTTTCACAAAGATGTCTATGTGAGTGGAGGTGTTTATTAACCTGTAAACATGTTAAGTTTTTCTGTGGTGTGAGGAGCAACTGTAATTCTATGGCATCCTTGCTGGCAACAAACGTTGGCTGCTCTTAAGAAGAAAGCCACCATGATCACCTGGGGGAACCTTCTCTTGTGTGTCAATTAAATTTCTGAGCACAGCTTTTTTGAGTAATCATCAGGGTTTATTTTAGAAAACCATTTTCTTTGTAGGCGGCTTGCCCTACTCATCACCCCATCTTGGCATGAAGCTCTCCTTAATTGGGGAGTCCCTTGATGAAGAAACACCACTTAACTCTCAAGTAGTATTTACAGAAGAAAGGTACAAAACATTTTATAAATGGTATCTCAGACTCATAATAATAAGTATGGATTTGCCTTCCCTACCCTTCTTCCCAAAATTGATCCAAATCTAGATCACCCACACTTTCAGAAAAATGTGTCACACAATGTATCAAATGAATATGGCATAAATATTGAACACATTGGGTGGTGAGAGCCCTTTTCAGAAGCTGAACTCTGTCAATAGATTAACTTTTGTGGAAATTAAAGCATGTGGTTTTTTTTTTTGATGAAAAACATTTGGATGGATAGAATTAGTTATTTTATGACACCTACTCAGGCATCAGGGAAGGTTTCTAGCAGATTCAAAATGTAAACTACTGAAAAAAAAAGCATTTTCAACAAGAATATTTGAGGCAGAAAACCATCAAGCTGTTTGCTAATGTTCTGGTTTATTTTCAGCTACTTTGAATGAGGTGTGGAGGTAACCTTATCATACACAATGATTCTGCTGGTAACTATATATGTTTTTATCTGGTTCAATGTTTCTTGAGTATCTGATATGTAATTCTAAACACCTTTCTTTTCTTCATTTTTTGTCTCTTATGCTTACTACAGCAGGCCTCTCATACACTGGCCCTCTGTGCTCTTTATTATGACTAACATGGTATTCACATCCATCATGAGAATGGCATGTGGGATATGCTTCCAGGAAGTGAGTCACTTCCTTTTAAACTGTGATAAATTGAATGTTCGTACCCTTTGAAAATGGAGGATTTGGATATTTTCTTTAATTAATAATCACCACAACTGAAAAAAATATGTAAAAACTAAAACAAATCTTCAGCTTTATCAGTGGCTGCGCAAAAGAAAGGAGCATCTTGCACCCATTTCACAGAGCAATTTTGCAGTCAAAGCCAATGAAACACTGGTTCTTCTCACTCCGTCATCCCATGGTTTCCTAGTTTGTACTTTGTTGTCTGCTTTTAGATTTTCTGCATTCAGAGAGCTGGGAATTAAGACACATGGAAAATGAGGAAAGAAGTGCACCTTTAAGAGACAGCACTGTAGAGACATACATGTCACACAGTCAATCCACAAGTCATTGTAGGAACTAACCTCATGTCTAACAAAGATGAGACAGGACTCGAGAATGTTGTTCACTCTGTGTCAAAGACACAGAAACATATTCAGAGAACATCAAGCCACACTCTGTCACTGTCCTGTTTTGGCCAATAACACTGGGCTACAGTATGTTGTAACATACATACATTTATAATTAAGTTTATAAGGACATTTGCATAACAGAAGAGTTATGTATGGTACATGATTATGTATATTATTTGGATTTTTAGACAATTCTTTCTAATGCAATGCCGTTACAATTTTTATTTTTAAAATATCAGTTACTAAGCATAATTTACAGAAAATAGAGTACGAACTGTCAACTAGAATTAATGAGACGTGAAATCTGATAAGATTTAAGAAATATATACACTCATGAAAGCATCTCCCCAATGATGATATAGAACATTCACAATATCTGAACAATTCCTCATGTGGCTTCCTAATCTGTCCTTTCCTACCCCAACCCCAGGGATCCATGAATCAATTTTTTATAGCTATCACTCATTTATAGTCCATAAGAATGTGTTTTTTGATTTTAGCCTGATGTCTTTGCTCACAGTAAGACTTTTAAGATTTATCGGTGGTCTACCTAGTTTAATTCATTTATTGTCAGTGCTGATGCGAACAAGCTTTATTTCATTTATTAATTATGTACGGAATTTGGGCTTTGTCTCGATTTTTGGCTATCTTAATCTCAAAGAATATAACTTAAAAATTATCTAGAGGTTATGCATCATCTAGATTGTTTATTTGATAACTTTCTCAGTTCATAGCATGGGTAGAAAATTTTCATTTAAGGTACAGGTATTTACATAAGAAAAAAAAGTGAATCATGTCTCTCTAATTTTCTAGCCATATAAGAAGCTGCTCTATATGCTTCCAGATGCACTGAAAAGTTTGGACCCTCCAGATTGGTCACTATGTCTACCAGACTTCTGTTTATCTTTTAGACTAAATTATTATATCCCTAAAGGTAACCTATTATTTTTGCATGCAAAGTTAAAACTTGCTAATGTAATACACTCCTCTCCTAACAATGTAATTTCTATTTTGACCCTTACTATATTATGTTGTATTATCTATTCCATAACTTGACATATTTTCCTTAAGAGACTCCTCAATTCCCTGGTACTTGTCTTCTTTGGTTCTGGTGACCATCATTTCCAAAAATATATTCCTCTACATAGAAAACTTGGTCTGTTTTAGAGACTCACTAATTTATAACCCGCCATTGTGCCAATTAAAAGTACCCCAATTGACATATATGAAATATGTTATGTATTTACTAATATAAAAAATTAATTAACAATTTAAGAAATGAAAATATTAAAAAAATAATTTGTACTTGAGTAGCCAGAAACGTGAGTTAAAAGACCCAGGAGAAGAATCAGCGCAGAGAGTTATCCTGGAAAAGGGGATGGAGAAAATGTTATGAAGAAAGAAGAGATTATGAAAATTTAAAGAAAACAAAATCAAAAAGGAGATTGACTTTTCCAAAGTTCATGTGCCCAGACAAACTGACCATGATGTGTCTTACATCCCCATGATTTATCAATTAGCTAATTAGAAGTTTGTGCATTTTCACTCACTTTGCTTTAATATTAAATGTAAGGATTTTTATTGGCAGTTGATAGGAGATTTGTATAAGCAGAAAATTCATTGTAAACAATCTGTCATGTGGAATCAAAAGAACAAAATAGACAAGCAAAACAAAAACGGACTCAAGTATACAGAGGACATTTTTGTGGTTGCCAGATAGGCGGGGTTTGGAGGCTAGGTAAAAAAATTTAAAGGGATTAGAAAGTACAGATTGGTAGTTACAGCATATTCATGGGGTTCTAACGTACAGCATAAGACATATAGTGGATAATATTATCATAACCACAAGTAGTTGAGGTGGGTACTAGACTAATAGAGAGATCACTGTAAATTATTTAAATGTCAGGTATTATGCTCTACACCTTGAACTAATAGAAAGTAATATTGCATGTCAGCCCCAATCAAAAAATAACAAAAATATACATATGTCTTAGATTTATTTACAGAATATTGATTTATGTCCTGCGGAGCAATGCTCAAACGAAACACTATGCAATAGATAAATGTGTATGTATGTAGTTTGTGTGCATATGCCAGTTCCATGAGAGAGAAAGCAAGAGAAAGGCTGGGAATTTTTGAAAGGAGAACATGAGAGCTGTAACTTGTGCATTCAAATTAGACAGCAGTTTTCTCAGTAGCAAACTTTTGAAAAAACTGTGTATGGAGAAAACAAAAAAAAAAAAGGTGGTGAGTTTATAGTTGCACTTGAAACTATAGTTCTGAAGTTTCATGTAAGTGTCCATAATACAATAAATTATAATAAAAATAGACTTCAAGTTTAAAGCATTTTTGATAAATGTGATATATAACATTTTCAAAATTCATAATACTAAAAAGAATTCACAGGGTATAAGTACATAGATAATTACACATATTTTAATGGTGAGTTTTATGTGACACTGTGAATTTGTCTCTAAACACTCAATAACTACTTTTCTTTAGGCAAGATTTCATTACAAATAAGCCTAATTTCTAAGGACCTACTAAAGATATAGAATGATGAGATGAGGCTCTAATCCTCTCATATAAGTTTGGTAGTTTATCTTATACTCAAATTAGACACATATACTTGAATATAAAGAAGGTGATTACTTAAAAAAATAGTGTAATAAAAACCATTGGCTTGAACCAGGCTTTGAAAGGTAATTAAATACTCTAGTTTAGAAGATAAATCTATACTTTCCCCCTGAAGACCAATCTGTGTATTCTTCAATTCCAAATGTATGCATTGTTTCTCTAAATATCTCTTGTGTACCGCATGCAGCCAAAAGAGTGACCATTACCGTTTCTGGTAGTATGTCATTTACATCATCAGGGATTAATTTTTCTTGTTTAAAACTATATGCAGTAATAATTATATGTAACTCAGGGAAATGTTTTGAGGAGTAAGTTAAATTCTTGATCTAAAATAGGCAGTTGCAGTTCTATTTGGCATTGTTATTATGATTATTAGTCTATTAACATTACTTTTCATTTTGAACTTTGATCATCTTTATTCTGCCCTAGAAGTAGCCTTTTCTGTCTACGAGAGAAGACAATGTACAGGAAAGTGTTTTGTACATTGAGTTCTGAGCTTAAAATTAGTAGATTATTCTGTGCTGTGTAGATACAAGACTGCAGCCATACCTAGGGAAAAAACATGCTAACTTTCGAGGCTTCTATTTTAATTTTTTTTCTCTCATCTTCTCTAGTCTGATATACTTCTAGGACACAGAAAAACTACACATTGTTATGAACATATAAGCAAAATTAATTAGAAATATAACATAAGTCTTATTTAATAAATAAAAGAATAACCAGAGGCAATCTCATTTGATATTTTTCTGAAATTGATTTACTCTCTTCATTAACTGTTAATGGTATTTGCAGTTATAACATCGACAGCCCATTTCCTTTACTATTTTTTTGGTTCATTATAATCCAGTATAACCATGGAAAATAAAGAGGCCTGAAAAATTAAAACAATTTTTTTTTATTTTTGAAAATTTTTGAACATTTTTTATATAGTGACCACCTGTTAATGACTTTACGTGCATTATCGAGTTTAGTACATTTTGAATGAAATAGGTACTATTATTGTTCAAATTTTACATAAAGTCAGAGGTAGAAAGAAGTTAAATAACTTGCCCAACATCGAGAAGGTCATATGACCTCATTGAATTCAATCTTAGCAGTGCTATGCCAATGTCCATATTCTTCCTTAGAATTCAATGGTCTTCATGGAACATTCAATAGAAAATATTATTTTTATTTTAGTACTCTAAATTGTATCAATAAATTTAAGAAATATAAATCCATAACATCAATATGTTTTTATATCCTTTTAATATCTCATTCACTGTTTTAAATTGTAATATTAATTACTTATGCATTAAGTGTGTATATTTTAAATTTACAGTTTTATCTCAAATTAATCTGGATGTAATATATTTCTTTGATGACAATTATTAACTTGAAAAATCATACACCACTGTAAAATAAGTGACATAATATAATTACTGCTTACATATTTACATTTTGGAGAAACCATTGCATATTGCTTCTTTTATAAAGTCTCTGGTCTATGTAATAGAAACCTTTAATTTAAAATAGTTAAGTATCAAATTCTGCCATGCCTATTTTTCCTGAAAATCATATTTCATGTTTAAATTGGTGTACCTTTGGTAAAAATAGCCCTTTGTTGACTGAAACAGTTTCTTTTCCCCACGATGGGTTGCATCTTTAACTCAATCTATTTATCCAGTGATAACTGAGAAAGGAACCAAGGCCCTGACTGGTCGGATTAGCACTACATTGAAGATGCTCTCTGAAATAGTCTGAGGACCATAGTCTCCTGGCTACTCCTGTCCACCTTGCTCTCCACCCTCTCCTCATTTGGAGAGCAGAGGCAATTCCCCTTCAGAAAAGTCTGTACTAACATATTTACAGTTATTAAGTTGCTCTGTGGCTAAATATGAAATCTGAAGATACTAAATTTGCAATTGTTAAACATCATTTCTTAACCTCAGAGAATGTAATCTGGAAATTATCTAGATTTCATGCATCATCTAGATTGCTTATCTTAATGTTCTCTGTTCCTGCTATGATCTTTTTTTTGAGTTACAGATATTTACATAAGAAAAAGACATGTCTACACAGGAGATATAGGACCCCAAGTCTTAAGGTTTCTCCATCAGAAAATGAGGGTGGGAAAAAGATATTAGAAGGTTTAACATGTTAGGAGAGAAAAAATTGTGACTTTTGCTTTTGGCTATACGTTTTTGGAAGGTATATAAGACAACTATTGCATTATTTTAATTCTTTTTTAATAAAATGTATTAGGATGATATTGGCTAACAAATTATGTAGATTACAGCATGCAATTCTATAATACATTATCTGTGTATTGATTGTATTGTGTGTTTGTCCCATAGTGTAATTGCTTCCTTTTACCTTTACCTACCTTCTCCCTACCTTTGTCTACTTCCTCCCTACCTCTTTCCCTCCAGTACCCGTAAACCATTATCTGTTTTGTTGCTGTGTTTGTTGTTTTTTCATTTATTCATTTGTTCTTCATTGTTTATTCATTTTACATTCCTCATAAGAATTTATCATATGGTTCTCGATGTTTTCCATCTGACTAATTTTGCTTAGTTCGATATTCTCAAGATCCATCCATGTCATCAAAAATGGCAAAATTCTACATTTTTGTGCCTGAAGAATATTCCATTGTACATGATGAACTACATTTATTTTTTAATTTCTAATTTGAGGATTCTTTGAATTATCATCATTCATTGTTCAGAGGCAGTCCTTATTTCTGGCTATGTTCGTGTTTACATTCTTAAATTTGTTTATCTCTTCATCCATTGTTACAGACCTTTCAGTAATTTTTAAAGAAATGATTCTAACTGTTATATATTCTGATTCCTTTTTATTTATAGAAGTCTGTTGTTTCTTCCTAGGATCAAAGATCATTTTGCAGATTTTCAAATTTCTCTGCTGGATGCTAAATATTTCTTAAGACATTTAGAAACAATAAGCCAAGATGAATGCAAGAATTTTTTTTAGCTACATAGTTTTACATTTACCAAATAAAAGTTATGCCTTGTGGTTTACGTATCACATTTTCTTTACAATATATCCAAACTACTTAAACCATAGTATATAAATCAGAAAATATTTGAAATGCTGCCACTGTGAGGAACTCAATATTTTCTTCTAATACAGAGAATAGTCTGATGATTGCCAGAGACATGGGGTGGTGTATGGGCAAAATCAGGGAAGGTAGGCAAAACATACAAGCCGACAGTTATAAAATAAATGAGTCACAGGGATGCAATATACACTACAGTGTCTTAGTTTATAACACTCTATTGCATATGTGAAAGTTGTTAACAGAGAAGATCTTCAAAATCTTCTTCATAAGAAAACTAATTTTTATAACTATGTGTAGTGATGGATGTTAAGTAGCCTTATCATGTCGATCATTTCTCAAAATGTAGAAACATCAACTCATGTTATACCTCTGAGATATATGTCAATTATATCTCAATTAAAAGGAGAATAAAGTATTTTGGTTTTGCACATTGCATTCTTTTTGTAATAGGTGCAAGGAATAAATAAAAATATAAATAAATCATACAAACTAACACTTCAGGAAGTGGACTGTTTCCTTTTGGAGAACTGCAAAATGGGGTGGGGGAAAGCAAAAAGTTTTCATGAGAAAAAAATAAAAAACAGGAAGAGAAAAATGTAAAATATCTGATTGGGGATACATAGTGTGCCTGCTTTGGGGTGAGAAGGTTCAGAGTTGTGTTGGTGAAGACTGACTGACTGAATCAACTGAGTTCCTATTCAAGTGGAGCACTTACCAGGACATGCAAGTTATCTAAGTTTTGCTTTGTTGATTGGTACCGCTGGCATGAGTGGCTCCATGTTGGGTCCAGAAATTCATTTTAACTATGTAAATGATGTATTTTTATACATACATACATGTACATAAATTATATACACATGCATATAAATTATACATATAATTAATTACTTCTTACAAATGAGGAAATTGTAGCTCACAGTCAGGAAGAGATTAACCTAAAGGTACACAGCACTTTTGACTTCGGAAACTGTACACCCATCCAAAATATACTTTTTTCCACCTCATTTATTGGGGAACAGAGGTTTATGTCCCACGGGACCATGTATTCATGGTTACCTTCAGAAAGTTCTTGTAAACACTGAGGGACGACAACCTTGCCTTCTAAAGGTCAAGATTGAGAATACTACGAGTCCTCTAGGGAACTTGTTGGGTCTTTGTAACCACATGGAGTCTTTCTCAGAGTGGCCCCTGAAGAAAGCATGGAAGTTTGCTATCCTTTCCCTAGACATCTCTTCCATCATAGCTGTTCCTGAGTCCTTTTATAATAAATCCATAATTTGGTAACTAAAATATTTCTTTGAAATAAGTGAATAACTTTAGAAAATTAATCGAACTGAAGAAGGCAAGGATTAATAGTTGTGTGGTCAAAGGTATTAATGGCAAACCGGGCATGCAACTGGTATCTGAAGAGTGAACATGGGGGTAAGTCTTGTGAGATTGCACCCTAAACTGTGGGATCTGGCATCATCACCAGGTAGATGCTGCAGAAATTGAGATGAATTGTAGAAACCCAGTTGGTGTCCTGAGCAGTGCTTGGTTGTATGCAGTGAATTCACCCTCCCTGGAATTATGATTAGAATACCTTTAGAAGGCAAAGAACAATGACACCTCAATAGCAATGAATTTATTTTGTGCCTAGATCTTGGTTTCTAAATCTCATTCTTAATAAAAGATATATGGGCTCCTTGGAAGATAAATGACTAATTTAGGGCTGGGGCAAGGAAATACAGGATGAACCTAGAGCAGTTCATAGTCTCACACAGTCAAGAAGTTATAAAAAAAAATTAAAAATGACGCTATATCAAAAGGAAACAGAAATCAACTTAATAAAATTCCCTATGACTAAAGTGAAAAATTTGAGCAACTAATAAGTAATAATAATATTGAATTATGACCTAAAAAATAAAATTAGGCATTCATCTTGATGTAAATAATCTAATAAGTAAATGAGGGAGAAATCACAGCTCTTTTTTTACAGAAGAATTCCAATTAATACATGTAGAAGGAATAAAGGAAACAACAAATCACCACTAGGCAACACCACAGTAATAATTGTTACAAGGTAGATTCCATAGATGGATGCTAAATTCAGTGGACAAATATTGAGGAGAAATAGCACGTTAGCATATTCACAAAGTAACTCTCCTAATATATTTATGAATTACCAAGGGAAGGAGAATAACTTTACAGTGGAGAAGGTCAACAGACATGACCTTACGCAAGTGGTTATTTATCATTACATGTTCTAACCTACATTCTTATTATGTCTCTCCTGATATGATGTCTTCAAAAGGTCAAGCATTGCTTTCGTGGTATTCTATAATAGGCCTAAAATATATGACCTTCAATCAGAGATTACTAGACAAACCCAAATTTAGAGACATTCTAGCAAATAAATAATCATTACTCACCTAGGTGTCAAAATCATGAAAAACAACGCTGGACAGAGGACATGAGTTTGAAAACGGAAGAGACAGAAGAACTAAATGAGATGAAGGATGCCGAGAAAAAAAAGGAGAAAAACTGCTGAAATCTGAAAAAGATCTAGAGCTCAGTTATTAAAATTGAACAAATGATAATTTCCTGGTTTGGAAATCATCTTATGGTTATGTCAGTTGTTAAAATTAGGGGAATCTGAGTGAAGGAATTACGGGACTCTGTATTACTTTGCTAATTTTTTTAACTCTATTATTATTTTAAAATTAAAATTGAAATTAAGAAGGGCTATTTAGGCAGTGGAATAATAGGCTATTTTTAAATTTTTACTTTTAATAAAAATGGGACGAGTTTTTGACAAAAACCTTGGGAAAAAAACCCTTAAGAATCAGAGATCTTAAGAATTTAGGATAAAGGTAAAAAATAAATGTGAGGAAGTCAGTATTTTCTTCTAATCCACACACTCCCAGATATTGTGCTATGAATAAGCAGCCACTAAAAACATGCACAAGCAACATGTTATGAGAAATTATGGACCGCTATTATTTTGATTTATAAAAATGCAGTTATGGTTTAACATACATATACATTCTTTTACACAAATCAGGAAATTTGTGATGCCTTAAGTAAAGCAGATCTAATTGTCTTGAGAAGCTCTGTAGGGTTGTATAGTGTAGATGTTCTCCAATGTCTTAATACATTATACCAAGAGTGCCTTTTTTTTCTTCCAGGTTTCTTTTGTTCTAGAAAAAAAATAAGTTTAAAAATAGTTTTGAACAAACATATGTAAAAGTTATTTTTGAATAAATATATTTATACCATGTGAGGTTATGCTGACTCAGTTCTTTAACTAAAAAAAGAAGTATTTTGATTCAACACTCAAAAGATTAAAAAAATGTTAAATTACTGCCCCCCCCCAAAATAATAAGAATTTAGTTCCTTTATTCAAATAAAAGGAATTTAATGAAAAGACTTTTTAAATGACATATTACCTTCTTTCATCTGCCTTAATCAGTTATTAGGAATCGAGTGCCTAAAACAACAAAAATTTATTCTATCTCAGTTCTAGAACCCAGAGTCCAAAATCACAGTTCTGGCCAAGTCTCATTCCCCATAAGAGAGAATCATTCTTTGTTTCTTCCAGGTTTTTCTGCTCTTGACATTCCTTGATTCTTGTGTGTATCACTCCAGTCTCTACCTGCATCTTCACATGGTCTTCTTGAGCCTCTGTAACTGTTTTCTAAACTACTTGTTCTTTTCTGCATTTTAAGAGCACTGGTCATAGCATTTAGTACCCTCATTAGTAATAGATGATCTCATTCTGTAATATATCTGCAAAAGTCTTATTTCCCCTCAAATAAGACCACATCTGCCAATCTAAGATTTATATATATTTAGAGCCCATCATTAACATTATACACATGGATATGGAGAGTCAAAGTGATAATCCTGGAAACTTCTAAAAATAAATTGATATTCACAAAGAGAACTACAATGTGAAGAAATGAGGCTATAAGAGTACAGGATGAAAGAGGAAGGTATTTGTCGTTTTAATATACCATGGAGAGTGACAAAATAAAAACAAGAAAAATGTAAAAGAAATACTAAGATTACCCTGCATCTACCATCTCAGCTGCTGATGGTTTTCTGCACTGGCTAAGTCAAATCAGAGTAGAGAAGAGGTTGGTAAAGAATCTGAAAGAATGAGAAGTTTGGAAAAAATTTATCACAGAGCATGGTTCTAATCTCTGGTTTTATAACACACTTGGTTAACCATCACTGTATTGCTCAATTTCTTAACTCACTAGTTCATGGTGAAAGGAAACAGAGATGTTCAAATTAGATTGTTACAATGGAAATAATTTGCACTCTTATTACCTAGAATCCTTTCACCTAACCCTATAAAGCTAAGGTCATTTAACATAATGTGAGGTGACTATGATGAAGTTAATGATCATTATTTAAAAACAGTATAAAACTAGATTGTTTTCTTTTGCAGCTATATGCCAAATGTATAATAATGTTCTTTGCTGTAATTTCACATTTTTGCATCATTGATAAAAACTTACTTAATATTTTTCTCAGTGCCACCATGATGTCTTTTGTTCCTCAAAGTGTATATAATAGGATTCAGTGTGGGAATAAAAATGGTGTAGAAAAGAGAAATCACTTTTTCCAGTTCCTTCAGATTCATTTGGTTTTGGATGCACGTAAGTGATAGTACTCGTTCCATAGAATAGGACCACAACTATCAGGTGAGAAGAACAGGTGGAGAAGGCTTTTGCCCTCCCGCCAGCTGATGATATTTTGAGAATGTTGGCAATAATTTTGACATAGGAGACAATGATCAATAAAAATGGAACCATGATTAATAGCGCTGCACCTAGAAAAACTGCAATCTCATTCAGAAATGTGTCCCCACAAGCAAGCTTCAGAACTGGGGGAATGTCACAGAAGAAATGATTAATCCTGTTAGACCCACAAAAGGGCAGAGAAAAAATCTGATATATTTGTCCAATTCCTCCTGGAACTACACTGACCCAGGAGGCAATGGCAAGCCGGACACACACCTTGTGGTTCATGACCACCAAATACTGCAGAGGTTTACAAATAGCCACATAGCGGTCATAGGCCATTGCTGTAAGGAGGAGACACTCTGAAGTTCCAAACGTAATGGCAAAGTACATTTGTGTGGCACAAGCCACCAAAGAAATGTTTCCTTTCTGGGTCAAAAGATCCATGAGCATTCTTGGAATAGTGACTGTTACATAGCAGATTTCTACAAGAGAAAAATTGTTAAGAAAAAAATACATGGGGGTCTGAAGGACAGGGTCAATTCTTGTTATCAAAATTATGATGCTATTGCACATCAGGATAGTCAGGTAGATGATCAAAAATATCCCAAAAAGAATCCATTGTCCATTAGGAATATCAGAAAACCCCAAAAGAACAAATTCCATTATGGTAGTCATATTTGATTTTTCTGATTTTAATTGTTTCTCCATCTGCAAATATGGTAAATTCAAGATGGTTAATTCATTAATGTTCTTGAACTCCATTTTTTCCTTCTGTTAACAGCATTAGATGCAAGAATGTATTTCTATAATCTCCAAATTTATGTCCACCTTATAATTGCTATATTTCCTGAAGGTGAATTTTTAAACCTCAGAAAGAAACTGATTTGCACTGGAGATCGATCAAAGAAATATAACAAAATACATGTTTGTTTGGTTATTTGAAGTAATAATACCAGAGAAATATGAAGTGTACATTGTTATTTAGAGCAAACGTGCAGAAGTCATTTCTAATTATCTCAACCCCATAAAGAGGAAATTGTGGTATAGGCTTTAGCTATTGCATTTGTCTGGATTCATCATCTTCTTTCTGAATTGACTGATTCATTCCACCTGTTTCAGTTTAAAGTGTTTCCCTAAAGCTTTTATTTGTTTTATGTAGAATGTGCTTTAAGTCATTCCATTTATAGCTTAATAAGAATCAATTTTCTTAAACCGATTCTTTGTTACTGAGGAAATAAGTATATGCAATATTATCATGCCACTTTATGTACCTCTCTTCTCATTCATGTTAAATACGGACACCAGTAATCTCAGCATACTGTTCAATAACTTCCTTATTAACACCCCCATACAGAATATGATAAATATCATTTAACTTTTAACTCAATCAATCAATATGACCCACTCATCCTAATACTTTTTTTACATTTTGCCCCTTTCCTAGGTAAGATTCCATTGCTATGTAGTTCCATTGAACTAAAAACAATTCCCTTGCTCTTGTCGCCCCTTTTAACTTTGCCTAAAGTGTAACTTTGCTTAAGTCCGATTATATTTTCTCTGAGTGTACTAATTGTTGGAGCCTATGAATCAAACTTACACACTCACACACACACACACACATACACATACACACATAAACACACAATTTGGTTTCAATTCATATTACTTCCATTTAATATTAGTCAGTCAATACTGCTTAACTATTTCCATTACACTATATTAATATCTCTCTGCTTTAACTTTCCCAACTTACAACAAATTTTAAGTTTTCTATCTCATTGCTCTGCTACACATGTCTTCACCTGTTAGTATCAACATTTGATATTTTTTTCTTAATACCTTGGTAAATAAACTCAAATAGTCTTTTGCATTTTTCTATTTCATTTAGTACAGGTTTTCAAAATTACTTTAAATGAATAATGGTGATTATAAATGTCTTTACTGTCATCATGTGATGAAGATCTCTTTTTTTAATAATTTATAATGAAGAAAGTAAAGAACTATGTGAGTTATCATAGCAGTTAACTCATTTTTCTAGAAGAAATCTTGGGGTCATGTTCTCTGTTTCACTTTTTTAAACTTCTTCCTGCAATTAAGAACTCTCTTTTAATAAAATAGTCTAACAAAACAATTACAGCTTACCTTTATATATATTCACACAGATGTCTATGTGAGGAGGTGTTTATTAACCTGTAAACATGTTAAGTTTTTCTGTGGTGTTGAGTAGCAACTGTAATTCTATGGCATCCTTGCTGGCAACAAACGTTGGCTGCTCTTAAATAGGAAGCCACCATACTCATCTGGGGGAACCTTCTCTTGTGTGTCAATTAAATTTCTGAGCACAGCTTTTTTGGGTAATCATCAGGGTTTATTTTATAAAACCATTTTCTTTGTAGGAGGCTTGCCCTATTCATCACCCCTTCTTGGCATGAAGCTCTCCTTAAATCGGAAGTCCCTTGGTGAAGAAACACCACTTAACTCTCAAGTAGTACTTTCAGAAGAAAGGTAGAAAGCATTATATAAATTGTTTTTCAGACACATAATAATCGGTGTGGATTTGCCTTCCTTAATTGTCTTCCCATAATTTATCCGAATCTAGATCACCCACACTTTCAGAAAAATGTGTCACATGATGTATCAAATGAATATGGCATAAACATTGAACACATTGGGTGATGAGAGCCCTTTTCAGAATCTGAACTCTGTCAATAGATTAACTTTTGTGGAAATTAAAGCATGAGGTTTTTGTGATGAAAAACAACTGGATGGATAGAATTAGCTATTTTATGACACCTACTCAGGCATCAGGGAAGGTTTCTAGCAGATTCAAAATATAAACTACTGAAAAAGAGAAGCATTTTCAACAAGAATACTTAAGGCAGAAAACCATCAAACTGTTTGCTAATGTTCTGATTTCTTTTCAGCTAATTTGAATGAGGTATGGAGGTAACATTATCATACACTATGATTCTGCTGGTAACTATATATGTTTTTATCTAGTTCAATGTTTCTTGAGTATCTGATGTGTAATTCTAAAGACATTTCTACTCTTTATTTTTTGTCTCTTACTCTTTACTAGAGCATGCCTCTCATACACTGGCCCTCTGTGCTCTTTATTATGACTAACATGGTATTCCCTTTCATCATGAGAATGGTATATGTTATATGCTTCCAGGAAGTGAGTCACTTCCTTTTAAACTGGGATAAATTGAATGATCATACCCTGTGAAAATGGAGGATTTGGATATTTTGTTTAATTAATAATCACCACCACTGAAAAAATATGTAAAAACTAAAACAAATCTTCAGCTTTATCAGTGGCTGCACAAAAGAAAGGAGCATCTTGCACCCATTTCACAGAGCAATTTTGCAGTCAAAGCTAATGAAACACTGGTTCTTCTCACTCCATCATTCCATGGTTTCCTAGTTTGTACTTTGTTGTCTGCTTTTAGATTTTCACCATTCAGAAAGCTTGAAATTACAGACACAAGGAAAATGAGGAAAGAAGTGCACCTTTAAGAGACTGCACAGTAGAGACATACATGTCACACAGTCAATCCACATGTCAGTGTAGGAACTAACCTCATGTCTAACAAAGATGGGACAGGACTCGAGAATGTTGTTCACTCTGTGTCAAAGACACAGAAACATATTCAGAGAACATCAAGCCACACTCTGTCACTGTCCTGCTTTGGCCAATAACACTGGGCTACAGTATGTTGTAACATACATACATTTATAATTAAGTTTATAGGGACATTTGCATAACAAAAGAGTTATGTATGGTACATGTTTATGTATTTTATTTGGATTTTTAGACAATTCTTTTCTAATGCAATGCCGTTATAATTTTTATTTTTAAAATATCAGTTACGAAGAATATTTACAGAAAATAGAGTACCAACAGTCAACTAGATTTAATGAGACCTAAAATCTGATAAGATTTAAGAAATATGTACACTCATGAAAGCATTTCCCCAATGATGATATAGAACATTCACAATATCTGAACATTTCCTCATGTGGCTTCCTAATCTGTCCTTTCCTACCCCAAACCCAGGGATTCATGAATCAAATTTTTATAGCTATCAATCATTTATAGTCCATAAGAATGGGTTTTTTTATCCTGATGTCTTTGCTCACAGTAAGACTTTTAAGATTTATCGATGGTCTACCTAGTTTAATTCATTTATTGTCAGTGCTGACGTGAACAAGCTTTATTTCATTCATTTATTATGTACGGAATTTTGGCTTTGTCTTGATTTTTTGGCTATCTTAATCTCAAAGAATATAACTTAAAATTATCTAGAGGTTATGCATCATCTAGATTGTTTATTTGATAACTTTCTCAGTTCATACCATGGGTAGAAAATTTTCATTTAAGGTACAGGTATTTACATAAAAAAAATGAATCATGTCTCTAATTTTATAGCCATATATGAGCTACTCTATATTCTTCCAGATGCACTGAAACCTTTGGACCTCCAGACTGGTCACTATGTTTACCAGAGTTCTGTTTATCTTTTAGACTAAATTATTATATCCCTAAAGGTAACCTATTATTTTTGCATGTAAAGTTAAAACTTGCCAATGTAATACTCTCCTCCTAACAATATAATTTCTATTTTGACACTTATTATATTATTTTGTATTATCTATTCCATAATTTGACATATTTTCCTTAAGAGACTCCTCGATTCCCTGGTACTTGTCTTGTTTAGTTTTTGGTGAACATCATTTCCAAAATATATTCCTCTACATAGAATACTTGGTCTTTATTAGAGACTCACTAATTTATAACACACCATCGTGCCAATTAAAAGTATTCTCAATTGACATCTATGAAATATGTTATGTATTTACTAATATAAGAAATTTAATTAACAATTTAAGAAATGCAAATATTAAAAAAATAATTTGTACTTGAGTAGCTAGAAACGTGAATTAAAAAGACCCAAGAGAAGAATCAGTGCAGAGAGTTATCCTGGAAGAGGGGATGGAGAAAATGTTATGAAGAAAGAAGAGATAATGAAAATCTAAAGAAAACAAAATCAAAAAGGAAATTGACTTTTCCAAAGTTCATGTTCCTAGACAAACTTACCATGATGTGTCTTACAACCCCATGATTCATTAATTACCTAATTAAAAGTTTGTACATTTTCACTCATTTTGCTTTATTGTTAAATGTAATTGATTAGAAAATTCATTGTAAACAATCTGTCTTGTGGAATCAAAAGAACAAAATAAACAAGCAAAACAAGAGGACTATTTTGTGGTTGCCAGATAGAGAGGGTTTGAGGCTAGGTAAAAAAAATTAAAGGAATTAGAAAGTACAGATTGGTAGTTACAGAGTAGTCATGGGGTTCTAAAATACAGCATAGGAAATATGTCGAGAATATAATAACCACAAGTAGTTAAGGTGGGTACCAAACTAATAGAGAGATCACTGTAAATTATTTAAATGTCAGGTATTATGCTCTACACCTTGACCAAATAGAAAGTAATATTTCATGTCAGCCCCAATCAAAAAATAACAATTAAAAATATGTATGTCATAGATTCATTCACAGAACATTGATTTATCTCCTGAGGAGCAATGCCCTTACTAATCTCTTTCCCACAGCTGAATGCATGTGTATGTAGTTTCTGTGCATATGCCAGTTCTAAGAGAGCCAAAGCAAGAGAAGGGCTGGAAATTTCTGAGAAGAGTACATGAGAGCTGTAACTTCTGCATTCTAATCAGTCAGTGGTTTTCTTGGTAGCACACTTTTGAATAAACTATGTATGGAAGGAAAATTAAATAATAGGTGATGAGTTTGTAGTTGCAATTAACACTATAGTTCTGAAATTTTATTTAAGTGTCCTTTCAAGACGTAATACAATAAATTATTATGGAAATAGACTTCAAGTTTAAAACATTTTTATAAAATGTGATATATAAAAATCTTCAAAATTTATAATACTAAAAATAATTCACAGGGTATAAGTGCATGGATAATTACACATATTTTAATGGTGAGTTTTATGTGACATTGTGACTTTTGTCTCCAAACATTCAATACCTCTCTTTCCTTAGGCAAGATTTCATTACAAATAAGCCTAATTTCTAAGGACCTACTAAACATATAGAATGATGAGATGAAGCTCTAATCGTCTCATATAAATTTGGTAATCTATCATATATTCAAATTAGACACATATATTTGAATATAATAGAAGATGATTACTTAAAAAAATAGTATAATAAAAACCTTTGGCTTGAACCAGACTTTGAAAGGTAATTAAATACTCTAGTTCAGAAGAAAATTACCCAAACAATCTATACTTTTCCCCTGAAGACCAATCTGTTTATTCTTCAGTACCAAATGTTTGCATTGTTTCTCTTAATATCTCTTGTGTACCACATGCAGCCAAAAGAGTGACCGTTTCTGGTAGTATGTCATTTACACCATCAGGGATTAATTTTTCTTGTTTAAAACTATATGCAGTAATAATAATATGTAACTCAGGGAAAAGTTTTGAGGAGTAAGTTAAATTCTTGATCTAAAATAGGCAGTTGCAGTTCTATTTGGCATTGTTATTATGATTATTAGTGTATTAACATTACTTTTTTTTTTTCATTTTGAAATTTGATCATCTTTATTCTGCCCTAGAAGTAGCCTTTTCTTTCTACAAGAGAAGACAATGTACAGGAAAATGTTTTGTCAGGAGTTCTGAGCTTAAAATTAGTAGATTATTCTGTGCTGTGTAGATACAAAGCTGCAGCAATACCTAGGGAAAACATGCTAATTTACCAGGCTTCTATTTTTACATTTTTTTCTCTCACCATTTCCAGTGCGATATACTTCGAGTACACAGGAAAAGTACACTTTGTTATGGCCAAACAAGCAAAATTAATTGGAAATACAACATAAATCTTATTTAATATATGAAAGAATCCCAGAGATAATCTCATTTGATTTTCTTTTTGAAATTAATCTACTCTCCATTAACTGTTAATTGTATTTTTCAATTGTAACATGGGCAGCCCAGTTCCTTTGCTATGTTTTCTGTTTATCATAAAATTGCATAACCATGGGGGATAGAGAGGCCTGATTAATTATAACATTTTTTTATATTTGACAATTTTTGAACATTTCTAATAGTAACCACATGTTAATGTTTTTACCTGCAATTTTGATTTTAGAAGATTTTGAATGAAGTAGGTACTATTACTATTCACATTTTGCATAGAGTCAGAGATAGAAAGAAGTTAAATAACTTGCCCAACATTGAGATGGTCATGGGACCTCACAGACTTCAATCTTAGCAGGGCAATGCCAACATCTATATTCTCCTCAGAATTCAATGTTCTTCATGGAACATTCAATAAAAATATTATTTTTAATTTAATATTCTAATGGTATCAATAAATTTAAGAATATGAAACCATAATATCAGGATGTTTTTATTTGTATTTTGTATCTCATTCACTGTTTTAAATTGAAAGATTAGTTATGTGTAAAGTCTGTATATTTTAAATTCAGAAGTTTTATCTCATAAATTAATCTGATCAGATGAAATATATTTTGATGACAATTATTAACTTGAAAAATTACACACACTACTGTAAAATAAGTTGCATAAAATAATTATCATTTATGTATTTATATTTTGGAGAAAATATTGCATGTCGCTTCTCTTATAAAGTCTACGGTCTATGTAATAGGAACCTTTAATTGGACATTAATCAAGTATTAAATTCTGCCATTTCTATTTTTCCTGAAGCTCATATTGCATGTTTAAATCAGTGTACCCTTAGTAAAAATAGCCCCTTATTCATTGAAACAGCATGTTTTCCCCACAATGTGTTGCATTTTTAACTCAATCTCTTTATCCAGTGGAAATTGAGAAATGAATTAAGGCCCTGACTGGTTGGATCAGTACTACATTGAAGATGATCTCTGAAATAGTCTGAGGGTATAGTCTACTACCTACCTCCTCCCACATTTCTCTCCACCCTCTCCTCATTTGGAGAGCAGAGGCAATTCCCCTTCAGGAAAGGCTGTACTAAAACAGTCACAGTTTTCGAGTTGGTCTTTAACCACATATGAAATCTGAAGATACTAAATTTGCAATTGTTAAAACACCATTTCTTAACCTCAGAGAATGTAACCTGAAATTTATCTAGATTTCATGCATCATCTCAATTGTGTATTTTCTGTTTCTGCCATGATAATTTATTTTAGTTACAGATATTTACATAAGAAAAGATGTGTCTACACAGGAGATATAGTACATCAATCTTAATGTTTCTCCAACAGAAAGTGAGGGTGGGAAAATGACATTAGAAGGCTTTAACATGATAGGAGAAAAAGGATAGTGACTTTTGATTTTGGCTGTATGTTTTTGGCAAGGTATATAAAATAATTATTGCATGATTTAAATTAATTTTTAATAAAATTTATTAGGATGATATTGGTTAATAAAATTATGTAGATTACAAGTGTGCAATTCTATAATACATCATCTGTTTATTGATTGGATTGTGTGTTCTACTTATAGTGAAATTTCTCCCTTTTACCTTTGCCTACCTCCTCCCTACCTTTATCTACCTCCTCCTACTTCTTTTTTCTCCAAAACCACTACACTGTTGTCTGTGTCTGTCATTTTTTGTTGCACTGTGTGTTGTTTCTTCATTTATTCATTTAGTGTTTGTTGTTCATTAATTTGTTGTTTTCAGTTTTACATCCCTCATATGAGTAAAATCAGAAGGTTCTCAAATTTTTCCAATGGACTAATTTTGCTTAGTTTATTATTCTCCAAGATCCATCCAAGTCATCAAAATGGCAAAATTTCACAATTTTATGGCTGAAAATATATAATCGAACTACATTTACTTTTTTGCTTTTTGATTAGAGGATCCTTTTATTTATCGTCATTCAGTGCTCACTGGCAGTCATTAATTTTTACTATGTTCTTGTTCACAATCTTAAATTTGTCCATCTCTTTATCTATTGTTACAGTCCTTTTAGTTATTCTTATAAAATGACTCTACCTGTTATATATTCTGATTCACTTTTGTTTATAAAAATATGTTGTTTCTTTCAAGGATTGAACATTATTTTGCAGATTATCAGATTTTTCTGCTGAATGCTAAATATTTCTTAAGACATTTAGAAACAATAAGCAAGGATGATATGCAAGAGTTTTTTTTGCTACATAGTTTTACATTTACTGAATAAAAGTTATGACGTGATTTACATATCACTTTCTCCTTAAAATATATGCAAACTGAATATAAAATATAGTATATGTATCATAAAATATTTGAAATGCATTCATTGTGAGGAAATCAATATTTTCTTCTATTACAGATTATAGTCTGGATGGTTGCCTGAAGCAGGGGTTGTGGGTGGGCAGAGTGGCTTCAATGAAGGTAGGCAAAATGTACAAGTCAACAGTTATAAAATATATAAGTCACAGGGAAGGAGTATGTAATAATTTTATTGCATATCTGAAAGTTGTTAACAGAGTAGATCTTCAAAACCTTCCTCATAAGAAATTTTTGTAACTATGTATAGTAATGGATGTTAAGTAGCCTTATCATGTTGATCATTTCACAATATGTAGAAATATCAACTCATGTTATACATCTGAGTTATGTCAATTATACCTCAATTAAAAAGAAAATAAAGTATTTTTGTTTTACATATTGCATTATTTTGTAATAAGTGCAAATAATAAATAAAAATATAAATAAATCATACAAACTAACACTTCAGGAAGTGGACTGTTTCCTTTTGGAGAACTGCAAAATGGGGTGGGGGAAAGCAAAAGCTTTCATGGAAAAACCTAAAAACAGGAAAAGAAAATGTAAATGTCTGATTAGCTACATAGTGAACCTGGTTTGGGTGAAAAGGTCCAAAGTTGTGTTGGTTTGAAGACTGACTGACTGAATCAACTGAGTTCCTATTCAAGTGGAGCACTTACCAGGACATGCAAGTTATCTAAGTTTTGCTTTGTTGATTGGTACCGCTGGCATGAGGAGCTCTACCTTCAGCCTAGAAATTCATTTTAACTATGTAAATGATGTATTTTTATACATACATACATGTACATAAATTATATACACATGCATATAAATTATACATATAATTAAAACTTTCTCTGCAAGTAAGGAAATTGTAGCTCAGCATTAGGGAAGAAATTTACCTAAGGGTATACAGCTCCTTTGACTTCAGAAACTATAAACCCATCCATGATATAGTTTTTTCCACCTCATTTCTGCAAGGACAGAGGTTTATGTCCTATGGGACCAACCTATCCATGGTTACTTTCAGAAAGTTCTTGTAAACACTGAGGGACAACCTTGCCTTCTAAAGGTCCAAATTGAGAATACGAGTCCTCCAGGATGCTTGGAGGGTCTTTGTAAACACACGAAGACTTGGGGTTGAGGGAGGTGGCTTTGAAGAGAGCATGGAAACTCGGTATTCTTTTACCAAGACATCTCTTCCATCATAGCTGTTTCTAGTCTGTTTATAATGAATCTGCAATCTGGTAACTAAAATGTTTCTCTGAAATTTGTGAATCACTCATCGAACTGAAGAAGGTGGTGGTTGAACCTTTGATCAGTAGCAGTCTGGTCAGAACCATAGGTGCCAATCTGTGTGTGTGTGACCGTATCTGAAGTATGTATGTTGGGGGTAAGTCTTGTAAGCCTGAGCCCTTAACCTGTGGGATCTGTCATTATTACCAGGTAGATGCTGTAGAAATTGAACTAAATTGAAGACTATCCATTGGTGTCCTGAGCATTGCTTGGTTGTATGCAGGGAATTCACCCTCCCTGGAATTATGATTAGAATACCTTTAGAAGGCCAAGAACAATGACACCTCAATAGCAATGAATTTATTTTGTGCCTAGATCTTGGTTTCTACATCTCATTGGCTGTCTCTCTCTCTCTCTCTCTCTCTCTCTCTCTATATATATATATATATATATATATATATATATATATATATATATAGGCGCTCCTTGGAGGATAAATGATTAATTTAGGGCTGAAGCAAGGAAATACAGGATAAACCCAGAGCAGCTTATAGTATCAGACAGTCAAAAGTTATAACTAATAATTAAAAATGAATCTCTGTCAAAGGAAAACAGAACTCAACCTAATAAAACTCCCCATGACTAATGTGGAAAATCTGAGCAACTAATAAGTAATTCTTCATATATTTTGGAATTACAAAGGAAAAAAAAGTAACTTTACAGCGGAAGTCAACAGACATAGCCTTACTCAACAGGCATAGCCTTACTCAAGTGATTAATTTACCATTACAAGTTATAATCTATGTTCCTACTATGTCTCTCCTGATATGATGTCCTCAGAAGGTCAACCATTGCTTTTATGCTATTCTTAATAGGCATAAAAGATATAACTTTCAATCAGAGATTACTAAAAACCCACATTTAGAGACATTTTAGGAAATGACTATTCAGTACTCATCCAAAGTGTCAAAAATCATGAAAAACAAGGTTGAACAGAAGAAGCAACTTTGAAAGCTAAAGAGACACAACTGCCAAAATGTGATGTAGACTGCAGGAATAGCAAAAGGACTTTAGAAGAAAATTGAAGAAAATTGAATAAGATCTAGAGCTCATTTATTAGTTTTGACCAATGATAATTTCCTGGTTTGATAATTATCTAATGGTTGTCAGTTGTTAAAATTAAGGAATCTGAGTAAAGAAAATTCGGGAAAAATTTGTACTATTTCTGCTAATTTTTGTTGTCTAAACTTATATTAAAATTAAAATTAAGAAGGGCATTTGGTCATGAAATTATAGACTATTTTAAAATTTTTTACTGTTAAAAACAGTAAAACTAGTTGTTGACTAAATAAAAGAAAACCTTGGAGAAAAACCCTTAAGATTCAGAGTTCTTAAGAATTCAAGATAAAGGTGAAAAACTCAGTATTGTCTTCTAATCAACATGCTACCAGATATTAAAGTGCTATGAATAAGCACCCACTAAAGACATGCACATGCAAAATAATATGTGAAATCATGTACTGCTATTTTTTTATATAAAACACAATTATGATTTAACATACATGTAAATTCTTTCTCACATATCAGGAAATTTGTAATGCCTTAATGAAGCAGAACTAATTGTCTCCAGGAGCTCTGTAGGGATGTATGGTGTAGATGTTCTCCAATGCCTTAATACATTTCACCAAGAGTGCCTTTTTTTTTTAAATTTTTGCTTCGTTTTCTTTTGCTCTAGAAAAATAAGTTTAAAAAATTTTGAACAAACATATGTAAACTTATTTGGGGTAAATAAATATATACCACATGAGGTTACACTGACACAGTTCTCTTTAACTAAAAAGGGAAATATTTTGATTCTACATTCAAAGGATAAAAATGTGAAATTAGTGCTCCCCCAAAAGGATAAGAATTTACTTCCATGATTCAAATAAGAGGACTTTAATGCAAAGACTTTTAAATGATGTATTATCTTCTTTGGTCTGCTGTAATCAATTACTAAAAATTGAGTGGCCAAACACAATAAAAATGTATTCTCTCTCAGTTCTAGAACCCAGAGTCCAAAATCACTGTGCTGGCCAGGTCTCACTCCCTCCAGAGAGAATCATTCTTTGCTTCTTCCAGGTTTTGGTGGCTCTTGACGTTTCTTGATTCTTGTGTGCATCTCTCCAATCTCTGGCTGCATCTTAACGTGGTCGGGTTTGTGCCTCTGTCACTGTTTTCTAAACTACTTGTTCTTTCTGCATTATAAGAGCACTGGTCATAGTATTTAGTACCCACATTAACAATGGATGATCCCATTTCTTTAATTCACTGCAAAGGCCTTTTTCCCCTTAAATAAGACCACATCTGCAAGTCCTAGATTTACATATATTTAGAGCCCATCATTACTAACACAATACACATTGATATGGAGAGTTAAAGTGAAAATCCTGAAACTTCTAAAATAAATTGATGTTCCCAAGTCAAACTACAATGTGAGAGAATGAGGTCATCAGAAGACAGTGGACCTATGGGACAATAGAGGAGGACATTTGTGGTTTTAAAACATCATGGAGGGTGACAAAGTAAAACAAGGAAAATTTGAAAGAAACAGCAAGATTACCCTGCTTCCACCATCTCAGCTGCTAATGGTTTACCAAAATTGGCTAAGTCAAATCAGAGTACAGAGGAGGGTAGTAAAGATATCTGAAGAAATGGGAAGGTTAAAGAAAATATATCACAGAGCATTATTCTAATCACTGGTTATAAAACACACTTGATTAACCATCACTGTATTATTTCCAGGCATTCTTCAAACTCACTAGCTCATAGTGACAAGAACACGAATGTCCAAATTAAATTTTTACAATGGAGATAATTTGTGGTCTTATTACTAGGAATTTCTTTCACCCAACCCTATAAAACTAATATTCCTAAACAAGATGTGAGGTTACTAGGGTGAGGTTCATGATCATTATTTAGAAACAGACATAAAACTAGATTGTTTTCTTTTGCAGCTACATGCCAAAATGTATAATAATGTCCTTTTTATTATTTCAAGTCTTCACGTCATCATAACTTACTCATTAGTTTTCTCAGTGCCATCATAATGTCTTTGTTCCTTAGAGTGTATATAATGGGATTCAGTGTGGGAATAAAATGGTGTAGAAAAAGAGAAATCACTTTTCCAGTACCTTCAGATTGATTAGCTTTTGGTTGCAGGTAAGTAATATTAACTGTTCCATAGAATAAGACCACAACTATCAGGGTGAGAAAACAGGTGGAGAAGGCTTTCGCCCTACCACCAGCTGATGATATTTTGAGAATGTTGGCAATAATTTTGACATAGGAGGCAATGATCAATAGAAATGGAACCACAACAAACACCACTTCAGCTAGGTGAATTGCAATCTCATTCAGAAATGTGTTCCCACAAGCAAGCCTGAGAACTGTGGGACGCCACAGAAGAAATGATTAATTGTGTTAGACCCACAAAAGGCAGAGAAAAATCTGATATGTTTGTCCAATTCCACCTGGAACTGCACTGACCCAAGAGGCAATGGCCAGCTGAAAACACATCTTGTGGTTCATGACCAGTGGGTAGTGCAGAGGACTACAAATAGCCACATAGCGGTCATAGGCCATTACAGTCAGAAGGAGGCACCTGAGACTCCAAATGTAAGGACAAGAATATTTGTGTGGCACAAGCCACCAAAGAAATGTTTCCTTTCTGGGTCAAAAGATCCATGGAGCATTCTTGGAATAGTGACTGTTACATAACAGATTTCTAAAAAAGAAAAAGTTGTTAAGAAAGAAATACATGGGGTCTGGAGGACAGGGTCAATTCTTGTTATCAAAATTATGATGCTATTGCATATCAGGATAGTCAGGTAGATGATTAAAATATCCCAAAAGAATCCATTGGCCATTGGGAATATCAGAAAACCCCAAAAGAACAAATTCTGTGATTGTAGTCATATTTGATTTTTCTGATTTTAATTGTTTCTCCATCTGCAAACATGGTAAATTCAGGATGGTTAATTCATTAATGTTCTTGAACTCCATTTTCCTCTTCTGTTAAACAGCATTAGATGCATGAATGTATATCTATAATCTCTAAACTTATGTCTACCTTTAGCATTGCTGTTTCATGAAACTGAAACTCAGAAAAGAACTGATTTACGCTTGAGATCAGTCGAAGAAATATAAGTGAATGTATGTTTTTATTCTTTGAGGTAGTCATACCAGAGAAATAAGAAGTGTAAGCATTTTTATTTAGAGCTTATCGTGCAGAAGTGATTTCTAATTATTTCACCCCATAAATAGTGAGATTATGGTATAGGCTTTGCTATTGCATTTGTCTGAATTCATCAGTTTCTTTCTGAATTTGTTTGATTTGTTCTACCTCATTCAATTTAAAATGTTTCCCTAAAGCTTTTGTTTAACTTTTACATAAATGCATTTTAAGTCATTCCATTTATACCGTAATGAGAATCCATTTTCTTAGAACAATTCTTTGTTACCGAGGAAATAAATATATGCAATATTATCATACCACTTTATGTACCTCTCTTCTCATTCATATTAAATACAGACACCATTAATCTCAGCATACTGTTCAATAACTTTCTTATTAACACCCCCATACAGTATATGATAAATATCATTTAACTTTTAACTCAATCAATCAATATGACCCACTCATCCTAATATTTTTTACATTTCACCCATTTCCTAGGTAAAATTTAGTGTCAAATAGTTCCATTGAACTAACTACAATATAATTTCTCCTGTTGCCCCTTGTAACTGCCTGAAGTGTACCTTTAATTAAGTCCGATTATATTTTCTCTGAGTTATACAAATGGTTGGTGCCTATCAAGAAAACTTAAATACATACACACAAACAAATTTTCTTCACTTCATATTAATTTTGTTTAATATCAGGCAGTCAATACTGCTTGACTATTTCCACTACACTTTATCAATATCTCTTCAGCTTTCCAAAATATACAACAAACGTCATGTTTTCTATCTCATAGCTCTGCTACACACATCTTCACCTGTTAGCACCAATACCTGATAATTTTTTAATACTTTGGTAAATAAACTCAGACAAAGAGTCTTTCCCATTACCCTATTTTATTTAGTATATGTTTGCAAAATAACTTTAAATAAATAATGGTGTTTATAAATTTGTTTACTATCATCATTCGACATAGATGTCTTTTCTCAGTAATTTATAATGAAAGTAAGGAACTATGTGAGTTATCATAGTAGTTAACTCATTTTCCAAGAAGGAATCCTGAATTTCATGCTTTTCTGTTTTATTTTTGTAACTCGATTTTGCAATTAAGAACTATCTTCAAATAAAATAGTCTAAAAAAATTACAGCTTACCTTTAGAGATATGCATGAAAATGTCTATGTAAGTGGAAGTGTTTTATTAACCTGTAAACTTGTTAAGTTCTTCTGTCCTGTTGAGGGAGCCACTGTAATTCTGTGACATTCTTTGCCGGTGTCAAATATTGGCTGCTCTTAAGAAGTAGCCATGCTCACCTGGGGAATCTTCTTTTGTGTGTCAATTAAATTTCTGAACACAGAATTTTTTGGCAATCATCAGGGTTTATTTTTAAAACCATTTTTTGTAGGTGACTTGCCCTATTCTTCACCCCTTCTTGGCATAAAGCACTCCTTAATTGGGGAGTCCCTTGGTGAAGAAACACCACTTAACTCTCAAGTAGTACTTTCAGAAGAAAGGTATAAAGCATTCTACAAATTGTATTTCAGACACGTAATAATCAGTGTGGATTCGCTTTCTTAATTGTCTTTCCATAATTCATCCGAATCTAGATCACCCACACTTTCAGAAAAGTGTGTCACATGTTTTATCATATAAACATAGCATAAACTTTTAACACATTGGGTGGTGAGAGTGTTTTCAGAGCAGAACTCTGACGATTGATTAACTTTTGTGGAAATTAAAGCGTGTGGTGTCTGTTGATAAAAAACAATTTGATGGATAGAATTAGTCTTTTTATGACACCTACTCAGGCATCAGGGAAGGTTTCTAGCAGAGTCAAAATGTAAACTACCTCCCCAAAAAGGATTTTAAACAAGAATATTTAAGACAGAAACAAACTATTCATTTGCTAATGCCCTAATCAATTTGCAACTAGTTTGAATCAGGTATGGATGTAACATTATCACACAAAATGATTCTACTGGTAACTTATCTGTTTTTTCCTGTTTCAATGTTCTTGAGTATCTGATGTGATTCTAAACACGTTTTCTTTTAAAATTTTATTCTTTGTCTGTTATTCTTTACTACAGCATGCCTCTCATACATTGGCCCTCTGTGCTATTTATTATGACTAATATGATATTCCTAGGTGCTTTCTTCATAAGAACAGCATGTTTGATATGCTTCTAGAAGTGTGTCGCTTCCTTACAAACTGGGACAAATTGGAGTGTTCATCTCCTGTTAAAAGGAGAATTTGGTTATTTTCTTATTTAATTAAATATCACCACCACTGAAAAATATGTAAAAACTAAAACAATTCCTCAGCTATACCAGTGGCTGCACAAAATAGAGAAGCATCTTACACCCATTTTACAGAACAATGTTGCAGTCAAAGTTAATGAAACACTGGTTATTTCACCCTAGAATCCAATGGTTTCATAGTTTGTACTTTTTGGTTCCTTTTAGATTTTCAGCATTCAGAGAGCTGGGAATTACAGACACATTCAACATAAAGTAAGAAGTGTGTTTCAAGAGACAGCACAGAAGAGACACTTCACTTCTATACAATGCCATTGTTTGAATCCAACCACATCTCTAACAAAGATGTGAGAGAACTAAAGAATGTTGTTCACTTTGTGTCAAGGACACAGAAACATATTTGGAGAGTATCGTCAGACTCTGCCTCTGTCTTTAGTTTTGGTCACTAACTGGGGCTACAGTATGTTGTGCCATACATACATTTAGAATTAAGTTTTATCAGGATATTTGCATAACAGAAGAGTCATATATGGTGCATGGTTATGTATTTTGTTTGGAGTTTTAGACAATTGTTTCTAATGCAATTACCATTGTAATTTTTATTTTAAATTATCAATTACTAAGCATATTTTATAGAAAATGTAGTACAAATAATCAACTAGATTTAATGAGATATCAAATGTGATAAGATTTAAAAATGTGTACACTCATGAAAGCATCTCCACAAGGATGATACAGAACATTCACAAATCTCGAACATTTCCTCATGTAGCTTCCTAATCCATCCTTTCTCTTCCCCAACCCCAGGAAAACACGGATCAGATTTCTGTAGCATATTGATCATTTATAATTCATCAGAATGTATTCTTTTATTTTGATGTATTTGCACACTGTAAGGATTTTAAAATTTGTCTATGTTCTATCTATGTTTGTCATTTATTGTTAGGACCTACTTAAACTTCAAGCTTTATTTTGTTCATTTATTTAACTTTTAGGGAATTTGGGTTGTTTCTTGATTTGGGGCTATTTTAACCTGAAAGAATGTAACTTGGAAATTATCTAGATTTTAGCATTATCTAGATTGTTTATTTGTTAAGTTTCTCTGTTCGTGCCATAGATTTATTTTTCTTTAGGTACAGGTATTCACATAAGATAAAAAGAATCAGGTTTATCTTGTTAAATAACTCTATAAGGTGCTGTACTATATTCTTCAAGATGCACACAAAAAATTTGGACCTTCCAGTTTGGTCAGCATGTTCATGTAAACATCTGTCTATCTTTCAGACTAAGCTGATATGTCCCAAAGGTGACCCATTATTCTCACATGCAAAGTTCAATCTTTCTAATATAATAGTCTCATGTCCTCCCAATATAACTCCTATTTTGAACTTTATTGTATTGTGTTTTATTTTTATTTATAATATGAAAACCCTTTTCTTTCAGAAACATCTTACTTCCATGGCATTTGTCTGGTTTACTTTCAGGAAATTCAGCTCTAATAATAGAGTCATCTACTTTGAACACTTGGGCTGTATTGGGACCAATAATTTACACCCATTCATTTAATCTTCATAATCACTAATCACATATGTTGTGCTCTCTTACATTGTTAGCAGGGAATAAAATATCTGAAAAGGAGTTTGAACAAGAGGAAAGCTGGGAGACCAGATTGGAAGTTATTGCAAGACCGTGTGGGAGATGAAGGTAGGGATCAGGGTTGCAGTCCTGTATATAAAGTAAAAATTGGTGATAGGATTTACATAGACTTTATGCTCAAACATTTTCTTCTGTTTTGATTCTGATTTTTATCATACATAAAACAACCACATTAGAAAACATAACATTTGTATGTGCCGGTAGTAGGGTTCACATCGAATATACTATGTTCATCTGAACAGATCTATAGTGAATAGCTACTTCATATGATTCTCGTATGAAGATTCAAGCCTTATCTTCATGGGTGAAAATATAATATGTATGTATTTTTAAATAAAAAATAAAAAATAAGAAATAAGTAACTGCATTTTTAAAAATCAATTTCAATGGTGCTGAAATAAAACTTGCTCCTTGTCACTTTGCTTCTGACTCCTGTTGGCACCATTCTATGAGCTCACGCTAACTGTTGGTATTCAGGGCAACTATTGGAAGATAAGTGTGTCTATAGATAAGTATGGAATGTAGAAATATCTTCATAATTTGCTCTTTAAATGTTTTTTTTTTTTTTTCCACAAGCTCTTACAAAATCCCCCACTTCCCATTACTGAACCTTTTTTTTTTTTTTTTGCTGCTTATTCTGTTTTACAGCTAAATAAAACTTCTATTTACATATCTTCTCTAAGTCTGTTCCTTTCTTTTCCATTTTCCTGTTTCCTTTTCCACTGTATTAAAGAATCTGACACACTCTCCGCACTAACTTAGCTAACAAATTATATTTTATTGATTTTATTGGTTTTTAACACAGGGTAAATATGACTATACAATTTTGAGATGTTGAGGCTTGGAGCCAAAGTTAGAAAATCAGAGTGTTTAGCATAAGTCTCATCAAATAGATCTCCCACTGGCAAAATTTCAAATTATTTTAGCCAATATTCACCACCTTTTACTTTTGTAAAGAATTTGGAAGCAATGTGTTTTTTTAAATAGCTGAAATATTCCAAGGACTCTTCTGAGAATCAGGGAGTGATTCATGGACTTATTCAATAATTTGATGATGAAATGGAAAATTATAAGATAATCTTAGAAACAATACATTCCAATTTCTTAGCCAAAGCAGTAACTTATATTTAAGTTTCACAAGTGTCCACTTTTCTGCTTCCTGATGAAATATACTATTTGACACTCATTTCATTTATTTTCAATAAAGCTATTTATTTTAACATCGTTTCTATAAAGCTGCATATTTCCTCTTTTAACAGTTAAATATCAAATTATTTAAGTCATGGGTACATTGGTTGTAAATATATTACATAATTTTGTTCTCTACAAGTGGGTAATATTTGTTAGTAAATTGAACAGAAATACCTTTCTAATCAGTTTAGAGCTATATTATTTCCCTAAAGCTCTTTTTTACGCCCTACTTCCATAGATTGTATATTCTCACATCAATTCAACCACTTTGTATTTGACTTTTTTTTTATACATCCCTGCCACCTGGGCATTACCTCCTTGACATAATATTGTTTATCTCTGTCCATTGAACTGTGCTGACTATGAATTAATACACCTTTGATTTTATTTGACCATTGTGGAGATGGGAAATGGTATTACTACTTCATTTTATTATTGTATTAGCCTTTATAAATATTGCTTACAGTATGCTGTCTTCATAATTTTTATAGACTCATAAAATTGTATTGCCTAGGTTACTTTATACACTTAACAAACTAAATCCAAAAATTACTTTGCTATATGAAGATTACATTGCACCTATTGTTTCCTGCCTCAAATGGAGGACTGTATTTATTAATGATTATTTGGTTGTGTTTCTTTGACTTTCTGTGAGATTCTTAAACATTGATTCCCTTCTTCTATCTTGATGGCTTATTTTTTTCTAATGTCGTGACATTCACAGGTTTTATGAGCTGTTTCTTTCATTTGATCTCATCAAGGAATAGATGAAAAACATTGGACTGCAACATACTTTTAAATGCATATATTTCAATTTTATTAATTTTAATAAATAAGTTACATTAAAACATTGAATAAGGCAAAACTTTGATTGGATAAGCATGGATATTTTTGGAATGGAGTAACATTAAATATTCAAGTAAAATAAAAAACCAGGAATATTAGAAACATAGAAAGCTAAATGGTGGCTGCATAGCAATAAAAGAAAAAATTATATTCATAGGGGATGGTTTAATGAATAAAGTCAGATAAAAAGAGAATGATAAAATCACTCTCAATGTAAAAATTAAAAAACAATACTTTTACAATTTAAGTTTTTTGAGTTAAATAATAAAAAATATTTTTTGGAAAATTTTTTCACACGAATACATTAAACAAAAAAGCAAGAAAATATGATAGCGTTAAAATATTTTTATAAATAATGTTGGGTTTATATAAATAATCCAAAATTTACATAAGAAGTCTATGTTCAATAAATTAAAAAGTAGCAAAATCACTAATAATAATAACTCAACATTGGAAAATATTTTGTAGATTTTGTTACATGAGATTATTTTTAAGGTTATTTTTTTTATTATTAGTGGACATTGGTTAACAAAATTCTAGTGTTTTCAAGTATACAATTCAACAGTAGTCATATATATATATATATATATATATATAAGGTATATATATATATATATGGGCATTAGTATGTTCACCATTCCCATAGATTTTTTTTTCTGTCACCACATATTTGGAAAAACCTATTACCTCATGTACCAAAATTAACCCTCACCGCTGCCTCTGGTGTTCATTGTTCATTTCATATGAGTGTCTGTTTGTCATGTTTGTTTGTTGCTTTTAGATTTATAATCCCACAGATAAGTGGATATTCATATAGTTTTCAACTTCATTCTCTCTCGGCTTATTTCACTTAGTGTGATCATCTCATGATCCATTCATGAGGCTAATTTAAATGTAGAAGAGCTGAAACTCAAGAGCAGAGAACATGGCTCAAATTATTGTCGGGAGCCATTTGTTTGATGGCCGTCCCTCTGGGTAAACAAGGAAAAGTTTCATAGGGTCCATCAGGAAATGGGTACTGAAATTAAGTCCAAGCATTATAGCAGGGTTAGGACCCCTCCCCAGTGGAGAAACGATCCACCTGTTGTGCAGAGGTCTCCTGGGGAGGTCGCATCCTCTATCTGTAGGTGTGACAACCACCTTCCAGAAGGTAGCTTAGGAGAAGCTGGGAATTCAAAGAGGAGAGAGGATATAGAGGGGTTCCACTTAGCATTTCACAGTGCTCAAGCAGCCCAACGCTCAAGGTAACACATGGTTAGGGCCCATGCTCCTTTGCTTTTCAAGCAATTAAAAGAGTTAAAAATCGGCCTGTGCTCAGGTATGGACCAATCTGGCTCCATTTACTTAGGCTATGCTCGAATCTCTGTTCACTGAGACTCTGCCTCCTAATGATTAAAGCAATTGGCAAGAGTGTGTCTGTCCAGGAGGAGATTTCCTCTTACGGAAGTTGGAATATGCTGAGCAAATGTGGAGAAGCACAGCAGAAACTCAATTGGGCACAAAATATACCAACTGGCATATGCTCAGATGAGGTGGAAGGGATCCTCCTCACAGGTCAATGGAATGGCCCCTGACTCGATATTAATATGGGGATGAGGGCATGTTTTGTGTTTTCCCACAGGATGCTGAAAATGCCCAGTGGCTGCCAGAGAGGCTGGGTCCGTTTGCTAGTGGAAATGTGCCATCCCAGAGGACCTCCCGAACTCTGATGTTGATGCTGGAAAGCTGATACTTTGATTGCGCGCCTCCGTGAAGACCGTTAAAAGGGAAGCTGTATTGAGCCTATGTTCCTGATCCGCACCGATCCTGCACCTCTGTTGTCCGGGGAAGCGACCAGAGGTCACCATCCGGAGTAAAACGCATACCTGTTGACTTCTGCAGCCACCTACGGGACGTGGAGCTGAAATAGAGCCTTGTTTTCAATCACACCAGCTCAGGGCAAGTGTCTATATGCCCCTGGCTAAAAACCCATCTAGCAGGACTATGGTGGACTGACATTCTGCTGGGCTTGCCTATGCAGACCAACGTATGGAAACTCGTGGCTGCATTAAGGTGTGTATATTCTGTGAAAGCATCATGTAGTAATCTGACTCAGGGCAAACATGCCGCCAGCTCTGTTAGTGGGAGAAAATAATGTTAGCCTGTGGCAGTTCTGCAATTTGACTAACTTCTCAAAGATGTTGTATAAGCAATCATTTGTCAGCTCCAGGGCCTGACTTAAAAGGTCAGGGGAGGTACCATCTCCCAATTAAGCTGAGGCACTGGTAATCAGAAGACCAGCAAGAACTCCCTCAGGCTGAACCAACCCTAAGCCAGGACATACATGCCAGAGATGTGTGTTCCAGTGGATGGGTAAGGCTTCAGTCTCAATGAGAGATTGCCTAAAACAGGCATTAGTCTGTTGGCACACTGCACAGTTGGGAAGGCATGTGGCTTTGTAAGCAAAAATAAAAAGGGGGAGATGTTGTGGAGCCATTTGTTTGATGGCCGCCCTCTGGGTAAAATAAGGACTGTTTGCTCAGCAGGTGCTTGCAGTTAGCCTTTGCTACTTTGGTAGCGACCTCCGAGAAGCACCCTGTTGCTCCAGAGAACAAGCTTATTAAGGAGGAGGATGGGAGCCCCTTGAGAGATGCAAAAGTGCTCCCCTCTGCAGGTGGTGCTAGAACATTGTAAATTCTTGTGCAAGTGCAAGCAAAGTTGTCAGTCTCCCATGCAATCGTGAATGCATAGCAATATTAGGGGTGTACTGAATAAACCTACACAGGGCTGCAGTATTGACTGTGGAGTCTTCCAAAATCTTTCTCTTGACCTTCATTTTTTCTTCTCTATCCTCACTCCTCCTTTCAGACTGTCTTCGACTTTTAGCCAGTGGTTCCGCAAATTATAAAGAGTCTAAAAACCCCGAATCTCAGAATAACTGGATCTCATCTCCTACATGTTTGTATTTCTGTTTCTACTGCAAATTAAAGCATTTAGTGAAAAAAAATATAGTTTAAAGTTGTTTACTAGTGAAAACATTATCTTGTTTTTATGTATGATACCATTAAATACTCAGGACAGGGAAAGTGGGAAATGATGCAGCCAACAGCTGCAGCTGGTGCTGTTAAGAAGGCAGGCAGGCTGTGCAGCAGGAAAGAGCAAAGCACCTCTGAGAACAGCCTCTGGCCATTCTACCTGCAGGCCTCTGGGGGCCAAAG
This sequence comes from Cynopterus sphinx, assembly GCA_030015415.1. Lineage (NCBI taxonomy): Eukaryota > Metazoa > Chordata > Mammalia > Chiroptera > Pteropodidae > Cynopterus > Cynopterus sphinx. Next base: position 287,858 of record JAKZJJ010000050.1, read on the forward strand.
TTAACATTATGAACTCCTGTGGGCTGCTGGGAGAGCATGTCCCATGGGTGCTCAGACACCCAACCGAGACTCTTCTTCTAACATCCATCTGGGCCAAAGTCACCATATATACATGGACCACTTCTCGAGGACATTATTGAACAGTCAGAAGCTGGATGGTTCTCTGTGACAAACTATAAGTTTGTTAAAATGTCAACATCTCCAGATGATTTGCGGTACATCGCTGTTTCTAACACGTGTGACTTCAATGACAAGGGTAAGAAGAGAACAGAAATTTTGATACAAGTGATATATAACAACTTACCATAAATCATAAATGGTGGTAAGGAAATGTATGAGGAAATAACAAATTGATATTAAAAAGTAATTCTTGAAATGGATAGTTTGCATGTGATATTGTGAATTTTATCTCCAAAGAGTCAATACTCTTTCTTTTTCCAATGCAAGATTTTATTACAAATAATCCTCAATTCTTAAGATCTATTGAAGAGAGAGAATGATGATATGAAGGTATCATTGATTCGCCATGTAAGTTTGAGTAATTTACTTGAGTATTAACCTTTGATTAGGAGTCATGCCTATCTTCTCTGT